>CM073136.1:4274795-4639795 GCA_037039145.1 Fundulus diaphanus
GCTTATTGTTTCAGCCAGCCAGGAGGCGTCGTCACTCTTCCTTTAACTTTGAACTTGCAAGCTTTGTTTTCAACTGTATCTCTAGAAACAATGTACAATTTTGCTTTATTTTAAACTTTTCTTTTTTGTCAAGGCAATGATCTCTTCTGTGATGTGGTGTGGACATTTTCCTTGACTTGGCCACATTTCTAACATGCAGTCAAACGTTACCTTCAACATTCCAGGTATCTAAGGTGTCCCATTCCAAGCACACCTGAAACATCTGATGAAGCTCTTTATTGGTTGGATCAGGTATGCCTGACATCACACCTGGTTGGGACATGTTTGCTCTCGGCGCACATCTCATTCAGGGGGTGGAATACTTTTAATGTCAGAATAATCATTGAATTTGGATATTGTGTTTAAATTGGATAAAAAAAAACTAAATATTTAGGGTATTTAAATGTTTAAACAGCTCCTGTGTTTTTTCTATAGCAAATACCTGAACAATTTTACATTTTGAGGTGAGGGTCGAACCTTTTTAGATGCACCTTCCTAGTAAAAAAAAAAATCTTCGTACAGAGTAACAATGTGCTCAAATGATGAGAACGTTTGCCTTCAACGTACATTAGATGATGACTAAAACAAGCCTGGGCTCTATAGACACACAATCCCTTTGTGTGTAGGGTGCAGATTTAATAAGCAGAGTGCAAAACCCCTTTGCTCCAGCGGGTATCGATGCTTTGTGCTAAAAGCTTTACTATGTAACTGTTAATTGGTTGGAATAGACACTGAACGTAGAGTAATCAATAACAGGATTACCAACCATCTGAATTTCCAGCTACATCAGGAATTATTTCCATTGTGGACAGAGAGTCGCGTTTTAATTTCAACACTTCTTGATTAAAAGATCTCTTTACAATTAACCTGAAAGAAAAAAAAGATGCAAGTGAGAGGCTGCTTTCTCTCGGATCCCTCCTCCCTGCCATGTCTTCTGCTGCCAGAAGCTGGTGGAGCTGATTACAAGGAACAGAAACTGTTTGTCGGGCCTGGATGCATTTTTCTCCATGTGTTCTCAGGAACAAAGAGGCGCCGTTAAAGCTTTCATACCAGCCTGTAGAACTTTTGATTTTTTCCCCCCTTGGTGGGGCAGGAGAGCTTCAGGAAGACTGCGATTGAAAATTAATTGGCAGCGTGTCAGCGGTGTATTTAGGTTTTCTGCTTTTAAACATGCAATTAATTAGGAGAGATGAAGAAATCTGCAGAGACTTGAGATGTGTTGTTGGTTGCTCTCCCTGCAGACTGGCTTCTGCTCTGAGGGAGTGGAGGCAAGTTTGCCAATTAACCACCGACTAAAAGAGCCGAGGCTTCAGTGTTTCAGCAGGTAAAAAAGGCCCAGATTTAAACTGCCTGCTGAGCCATATAATAGACAGAGAGGAGCACGCTGTTTGCATACTCCTCTGCTTGAAGCTAAGCTAGTAAGATTTAAGAAACGTTCCCTTTTAAGAGTTTTATAACTCCAAGAAACTACTGCAAATTAGGTTCAGGGAAGGCACTGTAAAAGCTATTTGCATTGTAAGGAAACTTCTGATCCCTCCTTTTTTTATTCCTAAATGAGGTTTGCTTTAAAGTATAACCAACAGGGCTTAAAAGCAAAGGGTGTAGGTATTTTCAAATGTGGTGCCATGTTTCCCATTGAACAAGTTTCAATGTATTATGTGACAGATCAGCACAAAGTAGTGAATAACTGTGAAGAAGAAGGAAAGTGATACACAAGGTTACTGAACTTCTCAGTAAATATCTGGAAGGCTTGACAGGCACTTATCTGACAGCCTGTTAGAGACGTTGCAATGCGATGTGAGACCGGTGCGAAGGCTCCCCTTCCAGCAGGACAGCATGCTAAACATCCAGCCAGTGCTTCAATGGAACAGCTTAAAACAGATTCATGTATGAGAATGGCCCAGTCAAAGCACAGACATTCAACAAACACAAAATTTCTGGCAAGACATCAAAATGCCCGTTCACAGACCCCGTTAAATATTTCAGCTATTTTGCAAAGAAAAAGGGACAAAAATATTCCCTGAAACTGGACACACTTTTCAGATTATTATCCGTAAATGTCATGATCCACATGTTTTCTTCTGAGTTATTGTCGTTAAGGACTTTCCATATGTATCTATTCCATTGTTTTGAGTTTCTTGCTTATTCCATGTGTTTTTGTTCTTTATAGACTGATCTGGTTTCAATATTACTATTTTCTCCTCAGTATTGAAGCTCCCCAGTTTCATTATTCTTTGCTGATTCCCTGTCCTGTTGTCCTTGTGCTACTCATGTAGGTTTATTTGTTTCCATTATTAAAAACTTTAGCTGCCTATGTGCCTTCCACTCTTGCAGCCAAAAACCCTGACAGTTAAATATTTTGACACCCATGTATTCCTCCCCTCCCACATACAGTTTGTGCATTTATCATTAGGAGTGTAACAATACATCGATGCACGTCAGTATGTCGTTACATTTATTAATGATCCAGTTACATCGACGCAAAATGAATATATCGATCATATTATCATTTTAAAGATACCTCTTTATTTTGAAATTCACAAGACATGAGACTTTAGTAAACAGGTTATATATTATTATTATTTTAAAATTAGGAGAATGTAATTTTTTATTTAAATGCCTTATACCTATAATAGCTAAGAAATAAAATAGTCAAATCAAATATGGGTTTTTTGTGAGCTGATATCAGTATAAATAACTGTGTTAGATGGGCAGATGATATCGCACCATATCTATCACAGATTTGTGAATTCAATTTAACTGAAATCGTAAAGGACTTTGTGATATGGGCAAATATCATATTGTCATCCAAACAAATCGATATAACATTGTATCGTGATAAAGCTTGTGATTTACACCCCTATTTATGATTTCAATCAGTCTTCCTTGTTGGGACTGTCAATGGGATTAGCAGAGGAGCTTTAGGAAATAGTATATTAAAAGTTATTTAGTCAAATTTTAGAAACTTTCATTAACGTCATATTTTACTTCTGCATCCATTAGAATTTCTTTTAAAACATGTTTTCCAATCAAAGGGCCTCTAGAGTTGTTGGGTGCATTCAGGAATAACAGTGCCAATGTTACACTGGAGTCAGAGCAAAGCTAGGTTTGTGTTTTCTCATCCTTGAAGGCTAAAAGGCAAAGTGAAGCTGTCAGAAATGCCCTAAGGCACATTAAAACCTTTCTTTTTTTCTTAATTTCACTGGTTCCTCTAGCAATGGCAAAAATAGGGACACCACCCAGGAGCTGCTGCAGAGTTTCTTTAACAACATTTGCTTTTTGTACAGGAGACACATCAGTCATGAGGGAAAGGAAGGAACGAGAGGGGAGGGGGGGGGGGACATAAGTTGGCAAGAACAACTCAAATGCCCCACATTTCCACTCTGGCTGTAACTACTGAAAAGTTTTTAAAGGGAAAGTTTGATGTTCCAACATAAAAAGGAGTAATACTCAGACACCTTGGGAGCTTGTTCGCTTCAGATTTTCCTGTGAAGCCCAGAAAGCTCCTTTTAAGAAGCTTGTATAATTGATTCCACCCAGAGGTAACCCAAGGCAATCACCTACCTTGCCAAAAAGAGCATAGCTTTTTTTTGTTTGTTTTTTTTTGGTAAAATTCTTTATTCCCTGCCATCTTATTTTATTTCATTATTTTATCCCAGCTTTCATCTTCGAGTGTGAATAACTGAAGTGAGCCAAAGCTGAATAAACATTTGTCTGAATAGGTGATTGATGGATCAATTTGGGCCCTTCCATTCCCAGCGCTGGCGTTCACATGGATTATTCCAGCAGATGGATGCCGGCCAAAATAAAGTCCTTGAATTGAGCATCCCTTTTGGAAAAGGGCCAGCCCTGTTGAAACTAAACAGATGGCTCAATTCTGCTGTCATATGCATATTAATGACATAGCTACAATGCATTACAATTGAGAAATCCTGTTAATGTTTTGATCTAAAAAGCAATTAGGGGGTTTGATTATCTTGTGCCAAAGCAATACGGTGCTGCTTTACCATTGAAATAGTAGATTGATTCTTGAGCCGAAGATTGGATTTGGCCTCCTGACTGATGCTGTCTGGGACATGATGGAAGTGAATGAGGTTAAAGGGTAAAAGTGGAGAAAATGAAGATGGTCATGTGTGCATTAGAATGAATTATGTGAGCTCAGGGGGAGGAGAACTAAAGGATTGCTTCAGAAAGTTTATTCAGTTCCTTTATTGATTACATCAATTCAGAAAATGAATACACTCCATGAGCTTACGTTGTATTAGGAAAAAATCTTATCCACTTATGCCATTGCAGTATTTTTATTTAAATACTGGTCCGGTGTCAGTGGTTGTCCTGTTTTAGTAGCTATTGATGTGCTACTATAAACAGTATTTGTTGAAGGAATAAATGGCTGATTTGTCCTTGGTTGGTTTGGTTTTTAACTTAACAACATTTACAAAAAATAATCCGAAATATTACCTCTTTTTCACATTGGAAAATAAAAACAACAAAAGCGAGATGTTTGTAAGCTGTGACAACATGACTTTCAGGGTAAAACAGAAGATACAGCTCTTACTGATTACTGACACAGGCCTACTCCAGTTCTGTATTCTTTCCTCCGTTTTCATAGATGCACTTGGTTTCTGGCTGCCTTTTTAGGGCAGCTCCCATCCAATCCATTCGGGGAAAGGAGGGACATTCAGTAGAACTTTCCCAGCTGATTGGGTGAAGTGACCCCTAGTGCCCGCCTACCAAAGATTGATTTTAGCCAATCATGGTATCAAATAAAAACATAAGTAGCAGGCACCTTGAGAAACCAATGCGAGTTATGCTGCTCAAAGCACTTCTTGCTGTTCTTCTGCCATGTTTATTTTGGTGTGGCTGTTGGCTCGTCAGATCTTGCTTTCTTCACAACTGGATGTCCTGCCTTAAACCATCATAATGCAACGTAATTGGTTCAGGTCTGAAGAATTAAGATGGGAGCGGGACAAGATGGATTTTCGTGTATTTGTGAATGCACAAATACCACGACAATTCTGCTTGCAGGAAAGGTTGAGGCAACAATCCACATGTGTTCAATTAGCCCTGGGGACAAATGGTATTTGATTGAGTTCCTGAAGACTGGTTCACATAACAAAATATTTAAATTGTTGACCCATTTTGAAAACCTGAGACACCACTCGTACCAATAGAAAAATTTTGATATCACAGTGTGCTAAAAGTAGATACATTTTAATCTTAATCTTAATCCTTATTATTTTATTAAATTTCTTGCATCTTTTACGCGTTTTATACTATGTTTTACTCAAGTTGCTTATAATATCTTATTTTACTCTTGTTGCTTGTAACTTCTTTTATGTATTTATCATATATGGTTTGAATATTAGTTCAGCACTTTGGTCAGCTGTGCTGTTTTTAAAGTGCTTATAAATAAAGTTGTCTTGGCTTGGTGTGTGTGGTGTCTGGTCAGACGACAAGCACAACACATCACACACAAACAGATTTTCCTCAGGATCATTCAGAATCAAACGGGAAATCTCTCAAAACCTTTCCAGATTAAACGTGAGTTCAGAGTAAATAAACATGGACGACAAGGGAGAACAATGGCGATAATTTGTGGACTAATTTTAATTGAGAAAAAACATTACAAAAACAAAAGGAGTTGGTTAAAGGGGTTATGACACTCCTTTAAGGAGTGGAGACACTCCTTTAACCAATCCTGGCCTCCACTCCAAAGAAGAGGAGACTGTGTGCTCGTTTTTCCTTGGGGAACACCACACACGCTAGGATATTGGACCAAGACAATCCAAGATTTTGAATATCCCTGATCTGAGGTTGGAGCGGTCCTGACATCCTTCCGAGCAGACTAGATCACTCTTAACACACCACACACGGCAGGAATATCGCTGAAGATTATTTTAAGAGCCACCCTGATGATCGGGGCATGTCACAAGGGGAAGATTGGGACAAAAATTGGGCTAATTATCTTGCCCATTGAACCTGTCTTAAGCTCCAACAATACAGCACCATAAGCAGACTAGATGGCATGCATCTGATAAAAAAATGATTGTTTCCCTCATTATATACTTGCCTTGGATTTGGGGGGAAAGGCTAAAGAGTTGACTTAGGCCTGTCACTCAACAAACTTGTCTTGAACTTTCCCTAAAGACTCAACTTGAACTTGGGAAAATTACTTGCGAACACTTCTGCTAGTGTGACCTATTGAGATTATCAGTACCAGGCTCTGAACTACAGCATTGAAAACCTATTCTGTTGAATCAGTGCTGTATGGGATTAATTTCCCATAGTATGTATGTCTGGGATTAAGCCAGACATACTATTCACAAGCCAGACATACTATTCGCAAAAAAATCCAAATATTTGTTCATACTATTTATTTACTTTATTTTTGTCTGTTAGATCTAATAATCTAACTTAAAATTAAGTCTATAATCATTCTTAATGGCATCAATCTTCAGCCATGCACAGGAAACCCATAGATGATAAGGTAGAGCAAACAAAGTGGAACTTTATGTTGAAGTTTCTTTCCTTTTTCAGAAGCAAAGGCATCAGGATGTATTAGGTAAAAAATAACCAAGTAAATGCATACTGAATATAATGTGCTGTGTGTATATGTGGGCTCTAAAAACTTTTATACAGATGAATACAAGAAAAAAATCCCTCTGTGTCTTCTACTAGTTCACCTTTGCCGACACTCCTCTAAATGGAGCCACCAGAACTTATATGGTGCTTTTCCAGTCATACTTGACAACTCAAAGCACTTTGACCCAGTTGCACTCACATTCATACACAAATATTCAGATCAGTTAAGTGCCTTGCTCAGGGGCACACTGGCATGCAACAGGGGGGAAACTGGAATTCACAACCTTCCAATTGCAAGACAACTTCTCCACCCATTGAGCCACAGTCACCCTACTTTAAGCTGATGTAAGTGAAGTAAAACTGTTTCCTTTTTAAAGCATGTGTTAGTTTAAGTGCTTTTAACAGGAAACACTATTTATCCTTATGAAGAGGAACAGAGGGTAGCGATGTTAAAAATAAATAAATCTGATCCTATCTTCTACGCCTGCTCTGTTATTATCTCAGGTGTGAAATCTCTTCCTGAAAACCAAGCGGGTGTGTTCAGCTGTGAAATTGTATCTTTTCTGCTCTCCCCCTGCTCTGCCCCTGTAGCTCCTTTTTTCTGCACCGCGCCACAAATAAAAAGCTTTCTTTCTGGTTTAAAAAACAAAGTGCTACTCTCTTAAAGGTGAAGTTTCTTCTGCCCTGCACCTGCATAATCAGGTGCCTTTTTCCTGCATGACTCTCCTGCAGCTAACACCGAAAGGCTCCAGCACGTTGACACAGAGGTAGTTCAACAGCTGCAAGAGTTGAGACAGCTGACTTCTCATTGGTTGGGTGAATGGGGTACTTTCTTCTTGCGAGAGCTCTCAGAGGAAATTAATCCCATACAGCACTGAAAAGCTCCATCAGAGTCCATTCAAAGTAGGATGTAATGAAGCCATGGCAAATAGTGGCCATCTGTCATGCAACAAGTTAGAGGAGATTTTAAATGGAATCTGTCTAAATTGGCTGGTCCACATCCATCTTAAAATCCTTTTTTACTTATGCTGATGTTATTTCTCACACCACATGTAGCTTTTTCTTTAACAGAAGAAATTCTACACATTTTGTGAAACCACATCAATACTCTGTCTCCCATATGTGTTGCTGATGTCACGTTCCTACTTTAAGTAGTGTGTGTGTACTGGGATGAAGGGCACAGAACTCAGTGTTACTGTGTAAAGACGGAGTAATTTGTTCGCCTGTTTCATTTATTTATTTCTTTTTCAGTTTTCCGTATTTAAAGATCACCTGACCATCTGGGACTGACAGAATAACACTCTTTACACTACAACCCTCAAATCATTCTAAGACAATTTGATTAGAACATAGCATCAACTACAATAACATCCTGGGTACTTTAGGTCAAGTTTAGTTTCTGTGTCATTTCCAACCAGAAACAAACTTTTTTAGTTGAATGAAAATCGCAAAATCTATATCAGTCAAGGGTAATTTTAGACTTAACCTGTGTGTGTGTGTGTAACCTTTTTAAAGCTTTTTTCAGCCAGATATATCTGTCATCAGTCACAGTTCCTTCAGATATAGTCTTTCACTCTAGGTAAAATTCTAGTCTCTGTGTTGAATGTTTTACATGAATTTCAACATTACTGGAGAAATGTATGCATTTCAATCTGAAAAACTCACTCAGAGAGAAAAGACAATTAGAAGAATGTATTGATACAATAATTTAAGTCTTTGGCGCTCAGACCTCGGCAGGAAACATTAACGCTGAATTATATTCTTTAATATGCATAAGCAGATGTATGAGAACAGGGATGTTCCCCCCGAGCCTGAAACTGGTGGTAGTTCAGTTCATAGACGCTGGTTGGCGAGATGATCTGCTTGAGCTGTATTGGTGGAATCCAGAAGACTGTGGGAGCTGATACCAGTGCTTCACTCAGAGACCCGGAAAGGTAGATGTCCCACTTGATAAACGCAGGTTGCTTTAACATGTCCATGATGAGCAAGCATGAAGCGACAGTGGAGAGGGAAAAACTCCCCTTTGGGAAGAAACCTCTGGCAGAACCGGGCTCAACATGGTGGTCTTCTGCCGGACCAATTACAAAGTGACAGGGAATGCTGAACACTGGGAGGAAATACACTCTGATAGGGGTGAGGTTGGAGTTAGTCATGGAAGCTAGATGAAACTCAGCTACGATGGCGGAGAAGGGGATGGAGGTGGGTTGAATCGGTCATCTGATTCTAAATCCGACATCGTACAATGCTGTTTGCGCTTGCTGGTTAGCAGGCTGAGACGTGGATTTGAAGTTGCTTTTAAGATGAACGCGGGATGCTAATTGGGCTTCGTGGAGGTGTGGTTCAAAGCTGATTGGCTCGCATCAGAGGCGGCTCAGCCTCTGATTGGATGGAGGTAAGCGAAGAGTTTCTTCAATTGAACTTCCGCTTTAAGCTTCATTTCTGGTGAGAGATTGCTACATGTCTATCTGACTGTATTGGTGTTTCCATCCCTCCCCCTTTCTCTCTGTTTGTCCTCAAGTTTGGAGTGCAGGCTCCTGCCATTTGGAATTCTGAATTTGGATTGGATGGATAATTTAAAGGGAAAAACCAGGACTCATTATTGTTTGTGAAACAAGTGGGGGCTCGTCCGGGATCTTTTTTTTTCTTTTGCCTAGCTGCAGACAATCACAGTAATTGATAGGCTGCAGTAATCGTGTCTAACTATGGGGCTTGACTTACAAGATATTTTTGCCGTGGTTGTCTGTAATATGAATAAATTGAACACCCCCTCCATTTGTTTTCACTTGAAATTAAAAGCACACATAGCTGTATAACATGAGGTGCATGTGATCAGAACGTCCTTACTCAGCAGTTTGAATGAAGTTTGTCATGTTTAAACTTCAACAGCTTCATCACACCTAACATTGGGCAATGGTGGCTTGGTTTGTTCTATAACCTTCAGATGAAGATTGTAGCAGATTTTGATTCTGATCATTGATTTAAAGAGGTCTGAAGAGAGTTTTAAATCAGCCAGTTCACTGTTTGGAAAATGGTCCACAAGTTGGGGACATGCACAACTGCCAGAATGCCCAGCTCTAAAGGCCCTAGGAACTTCGTCCTGAGAGCAGACCTCAAATACAAAAAGAAGTCTCCAGAAACGTTAAAATGTCTCCACAAGACCTGCAGCAGACTCTTGAATGCGTGCCTGTACAACTGTACAATCAGACATAGACTTCACAAGTTTAGCTTTCATGTGGAAAGAATAATATTTTTTGCTTTCTAGGAAAGGTATGGACAAATGAAAGCTTTCAAACAGAACATAGACAAAAACCAAGAATTATGGAGTAATGTTCTTTGGACAGATGAATCTAAAATTGTATTATTTTGACACCAGAACAGAGACCTATTTGGGGGAAAACAAACAGTATTTCTGGAAAAAGCCTCTTACTGTGAAGCATGGAGCCGTAAGTATCATGATTTGGGGATGCTTTGCAACAGGATAAAATGAGCCGCTTACCACCACAAATCCTACCGTATATCAGAGGGTGCTTTGGGAAAATGTGAATCCTTTGATGATTCAGCTCTTTGAATCGTCTTGTTACTGAAAAATGTTTTAGGAAAAAACTTCAAAAGCAGAGTTTGTTGCTACATTATGCCTAAAAAAGGCAACACCCAAGTTGGAGTGTGCATTTGTGGCTGGTTTAGTAAGGCCCTTGTAAGTTCTAATAATAATCAAATTGTTTTTATTGATTTTCATATTCAAACATCAGACATCCCATTTACAACATACAGAACAAAATAGTGGGATTCAAAATATACCTCACAAGAACAGGTCAAAAATACAGACAAAACGGTAACGAGACAAATCCTACTACTACCAGACACACCCACCATCCGTGTTCCAGACACTCTTGGGTTAAAAATAAATACATAAGTAAGTAGAAATGACAATAATAACAACAATGATAATAATTCTGACAGAGAAAAAAGGTGGAGGGGGGGGGGGGGGGCAAAGCTGCTGATTATGCTGAAACAGATGAAAACTCATGTTCAAAATAGGAAATAAAAGGCTGCCAGACCTTGGAATATCTCTTATTGCCCTGTAAAGTAAATCTAAGATGTTCTAATTTAAGGTGTGCCATCACCTCCTCTACCCATCGTTTGTGAGTTGGCGGTGCTGCCTTTATCCAATTAAATAAGATCAGTCTCCTGTAAGTTGTAAGTTTTAAAATTGTTTTGTGCCATTAAGCACTGTTTTAAGTTTTTAATGTTTAATAAATAACTCTCTGTCTGTTAGGTATTGTCCGGTGAATATCAGCCCAAGAGCTGATATCAGGACAATAGTTGAAAGGGATGATTCAAGCACTGGCATTCTTCTAACAGCAAACTCTGCACACATATGGAGTAAATGAGTGACAATTTCTCTTCAAGTTCAAGAATTTATCAACAGAAATAAATGAACATCCAGAGAACACCACTATAGAATGCTGTTATCTGAATTAACACTATATATCAATTAATAAATACTCTCTACTAGGCTACTGAAGCTTAACTAAAACTACCAAGCAAAATTAAGATAAAAAGAAGCTTAGGAACTATGTACACACAAAAGAAACAAAAAGGACAAAATAAGAGTTGAAAACCATCATCAGAATGATTCAGAGAATCCTGGTTCACTGCAGATCCAAGTTAGAGAACTAAAGTTCATCTTAAAGGATATGGAATGAGATCAAATTAGCTTGACTAATTTAGAACATTCAGTATGTTCAACCCATTCACAATGTATATGTATTTAAACAAAACATTATTCGAGAAAATATCATTTTAAAGAATGATTTGCTCAGTTAAAATCAATGTCTTTAGGACGCTTGATTTTATTAATGCAATTATTCCTCTGGGATGCTAGGGGACGTTGTAGTTATCTGTCGCTTGATGGGCTAATCCTAAAGTTATACAAAACACAATTAAATTGACATTAATGTCCCATATTAATGTGGTAAAAACGCTCATAGCATTATACAAAGATGGTGGAGTGAACCGTAAACAAGCATTGTGTTTAAAAAGAACCGCAGTTGCGTTGACTTGGTGGTAGCACTAATGTTACCCGGGAAGCTAATAGGGCTATGCTAGCGCACATTCGGCGCTAATTTAAAAGGCTTTTCAGATCTATCTGGTCATAATGAGCGGACCGGACAACACAAACATTAATATCCCATCAGTGTATAAAACCCTTATGGAAATAAAGTTTGTTATAACCGTAAAAACACACTCAATCCACATCAGCATAGTACGGTTTGAAGCTAGTGGGAGCTAGCCTATAACTCGGTCAAGCTTTAAAAACACTGTGAAAAACATTAACTATACCATTCTAAACTTTCCCTGTTTATTTCTCTGCCAAACATCTGTCGTTGTCTCTGGTTGTGGCAACGGGGCGTCCGGTTGCAGGGAATTACTCCAAGGCAGATCTCTCAACTTTTATCAAAAGTTAAGAGTGAGGTTATGCTAATTCTGGGGGCGGGGCTTGTTTGGGGGTGGGGCTAACTGGATCCTGGAAGAGCCAGTGGAGTCAACTCCATCTCATTTTTATCCCACCAGACATTGAAGTAGACATGTATTACTTTTGTTAAAAAGAGAAAAAAACGTGTTAATACTTTATTGTTCAGTTAGTGGATTAAAACATAAACAACACACACTTGTTCAAATAATACTGAATAAAATAAAGTAGTTTTAAGTTATTGACCGAATTATTACACAGTTACAGATTCATCTATGGGTTTGTTTCATTGTAGATCTATAACCTGATTGGTGAATCAGGCTGAGTTTCATCAAGCCTATACGGCATATGGCATATAAGACAGTTTCCCCTCAGCAGCAACACTGAAGCACACAGAGGTTCCCGCTGCGTCTTTACGCACGATCCAGCTGCTGATGTCTCCCTCTTTTCAGCTCAACGCACTTCTAGACTGTTACAGTTTATAACCATTATCATCACCTTTCACAGCGACAGGTTTCTCATCTTAGTCGCCGCGCTGACCAGACAAATCTGTATTTGTCTCGTCAGTGCGCTCTGGGTGGTGAGGTGGGCGGATTTTACCCCCGTTGGTGCGCTGCGTGCGAGGGATAAGCAGTGGGGAAAATGCATAAATAAAGACTGTAAAGGGATCCTTTAGAGGAAACAGGGGGACTGACGGGTCTGAGATCAAGCCCCTGATGTTACAAGTTCTTTAAAATGACCCTTAAAAGGGTGCACCAAAATTACATGTAACGTAACTTTGCGCACCTGAATTAAAGCGCAAGGCAGCAGCCCACCGAAGCGCTACTGATTCTATGTTGTTAAAAACAAAAGAGCATGAAACACAGCTACTAACTCTCCTATTGACTTTAACTGGCACACTTTGCTACGGATGTGAGGACATTTAGCGTAGTGATTCACGTTTTGAATGGTGAGAAAAGCAACTGGGTCCGAGGAAAAGGAGGGGGGAGAGGAGCAAGCGCTGAGGCACAGAAATACGGTGCATGTAGTTAAAAAATGCAGAATTTATAAAAATGAAACTTAGAAACAGACTAAGTGGTGTTTTAAACTGCATCTGGTTAGCAGAACTGTTTTATGATCCAGCGTGCAGCCATAACTGGTTCTGAATGAAGGCAATATCTGGCAGCAGCTCTTCCCCCACCCCCCACCCCCTTTCCTCCTGCGTACGCAGTACAGGACCGCACCGGCTTACTTTCACCACTGGTGGTTAAGACTAAAATTATTCATAACTCTGATCGCTCTGTTAACACGAACTGCAGCAGGAATTACGGATGGCCACAAGCTGTGAAAGAAGTGAAACAGCTCAGCAGAAGGCGGAGTTTTGTCGTCTGCAGCCCAGATGGACTTTGTGATTTTTATGTGTGAGAAATGCCATGTTTGCGTGTGAAATGCCATGTGTTGCGTGTGAGCGTGTGAAGTCAGTGAAATGCGTGTGTCACACGGTCAATGCGTGAGAGTTGAGAGCCCTGGTCCAAGGTGAAGCTGGTTATCTGAGCAGTGACAGTGAGCAGACGGCTAGCTCAAAGCTGGGCTGTGAGGAGGCTCCCACTCCTTCATGTGGGTCTCAGGCCGTAGGAAGCGGGGGCTGCAGCATGTGGGTCTCTGCATGGCAGAGATGTGGCTCGCTCCCGGGTCGGCTTTTCTCCTGTACAGCTTAGAAAGACAATAAACTTGCTTCATGGGCATGGCAGTCTTCTGTTCAAGTTCCGATGTTGGAAAAGGGCAGGGATGTACTCAGCGTGACCGACCCTGCATGCTTATAGGTCTCTCCAGTGTGAACTCCTCTCTCCTCGAGGGTCCACAGGCAAAGAGAGTGTTATCCCCAATGCTGCTAGGGTAGTGGGTGAAAGACGAGAGTGATAAACCTGGACAGCTAGTCTTTATACAGTGAGCTCCCCTGCTGTGAGAGGCAGTCTCCTGGGTGCCTGTAAAAGTCTCATGTTTCATGTGGCTTTCAACTCAGTCGGATTTATCCCACATGGCGATTGGACGTTAACAGTGGTTTAAATGATTCCGATGAGTAATGGTGTGTAAGTGTTGTCTAACAATCAATAGCATTTTTTATTAGTAGGATGGGACTTTGAGTTGCTGGATGGATTATGGGGTGTGAATTTTAGGAGTTGGATTTCTTAGCTTGCAATGTTGCTCTGTATTGTGTTGTCAGTGTATGGGTCCCTGATTATACGCTGTATAGCTTCAAAGGTGGCCCTTTTGCAAACTGTTCCTGATTAATTGTACAATGTAGATATTTATATAATATCTGTTTGTAAATAAATTAATACATAAATGAACGTATAAACTTGCCTACCTTTGAAAAAAAAGGTGAGGCTGAAGCAAAATTGAACCTTGTAACATGATAATGACTCAAATTACACCACTAAATCTTCCATGGACGGACGAATAAATAAGAAAGGTATATTTAAACCACGGTACATTCCATTAGATGATTTTTACCCTCCAAGTACATAAGTATGTACACATACTGTATATGTGTAT
This sequence comes from Fundulus diaphanus, assembly GCA_037039145.1. Taxonomy (NCBI): domain Eukaryota; kingdom Metazoa; phylum Chordata; class Actinopteri; order Cyprinodontiformes; family Fundulidae; genus Fundulus; species Fundulus diaphanus. The sequence goes on from CM073136.1 coordinate 4,289,428, forward strand.
ATTTGGATAAATGTGACTCTAGTGTCTTCTTGGTCTGTCTATATGTCTGAGTTGGGACACTAATGTGGTCTAACTGGAGACTACATTAGCATGCTAAAGCATCAGGAAACCAATGGTGTGTTATTTATTTAAAGCTATGTCTTTTTGTATAAATGCCCAACAGCATGGTAGGGTGTTTGAAATTTTTGTCACTTAATTAGTCACCTCTCTGTGAATATTAGGAGTCTTGGTTTTCCCTTTATCTAAATTATTACATATTTATACATCATAGCTCTAAATATGAAATCCTTCAGTTTACCTTCATTCCGCTGAAAAAGGTTGCCAGAATCAAAGCAACAACTGCTGTCAACTTTTTGCTAAATCTCAGCACCAGTCAGTTTTGACCCTAAACCTTCCAGTGTCTGCTGGAAAGCTCAAGACGGGTTTCTTTTTGCAGCAGTGAGTCCAAGCACTCAACAGACAACAGCAACCAGAGGGCCAAGGTAGAGACATTAATATCACATAAAGGCCCCTTTTTTGCTAAACTTGTGGTCAGTAGTATCTCTCTGGTTTTACCAGAATTTGGTCTTTAAACCACACTCCTCATTCCAAACATAAGAAGAATACAGGAAATGGTCGTCCCATTTAGAACACAAGCAGTGCTGAACAGAAATCGTTGCAACTCCTTCATTGTTATCATTTGGATCTCTGCAGCATCCCTGACAAATTTGCTTGTGGATAATTTTTTCTCAGTCATAGAGAAATACCTGATATGCACATAAACATGTCTGTAACTCATATTTTACATGCAACTGAATTTAGTGAAGGGTCCCAGATGAATGAAAACGGAAACAATTTTAGTGATGGCACAGAGACTCCATAATTTCCCCAGTTATCGATATCTTCCCTGTGTCGTGGGATAAATATAATGCAGGGAGGTTTTTATGCCCTTCTACTCAATGATACATTTGTGCAAAAGGAGGATTTTAGTCTTTTCTGACTTCTCTGCAAGTTTGGACTTTTAGCTAAAATATATGTAAATGAGCAAGTGTCATGAAAATACATTTAGGACTGCTGAAATTGCTTTCTGGTTAATCAGATTCTGTATAATGGAGTGTAGATGTTTACCCACAAAGATTGCATGCAGAAACTTAATCAGAGGGTGGTTCAACAAAGACTGGGCAGGCTTTTGAATCGGGGTTATTGCAGCTTTTTAGTTTTGTACGTTCACCCTCAATAGTTTTATCTTTGCAGTTAAATAATACAGGTAAGGCGAGTTTATTTATAAAGCACTTTTCAGTAACAATATGATTCAAGGTGCTGCACATGAACAAACAAAAACATTACAGAAGAAAGAAAAGCATTACAGAGACAGAGGGAAAGCATTACAGAGGCAAGCACATTGCAGTGGAAAAGTAGCAGCAGGTCAGAGACAGTTGGACTAAAAACTTCAACATTAACAAGGCAACTCTAGACAAAAAGGCATTTAGCTTTGATTTAAATGAACTCATGGTTTCAGCACTTTTACAGAGTTTGTTCCAGATAAGTAGAGTATAAAAACTAAATGCTGCTTCTCCATGTTTGGCTCTGGTTCTGGGAATGCAGAGTAGACTTGAGCCTGAAGACCTGAGTGGTCTGGATTGTTGAAACACTGACAGCAAGTCTGTGATGTATTTAGGTGCTAAGCTATTCAGTGATTTATAGACTAACAGGAGTATTTTAAAGTCTATTCTGAGATACAGCGAGCAACTAGATCTGGTGTGAATGTACCGCATTCAGTTTAAACAGGAAAGTATTGATCATTCATTTCCACTGCGTATGTATGTGATACATTCTTACCCCTATGTAAAGTCGTCTGGGCCCTCTTCTGTCATGGAAAATGATATTCTACCTTTAAAGAAAATTCATATCTGCACTGAAATATTAAACAGTAAAAAAAATTCCAAAGTCAGTGAGTAAAATGATAAATGGTAGGGTGGAACTTCACTTTATTACTAAACAGAGGCATATAAAGGGATTTAGAAAGCAGCTCTGTTCAAACCCATTACATGGCTGAGGCCATTGTAGAAATTCAGTTGTTATATAAAAGCACAGCCTTGCCAATAACAATACATTTGGAAGCCATTCAACAGGCAATATGAGCTCCATACCTTTTTATGACGGTATACATTTTCCCTTTGTGCAGCCTTAAGTTAAGTGAGGCTGACAGCAAGAACGACTGCAGAATAATTTAACAGCACTGTTGGGAGAGCCAGAGAAGAGACAAAGCCCTCCAATAGCATCTCCGAGGACCCCGCAGCAATCCGATGTTCTCCTCCCGCCACCGCCATTACTGACACTATTGATTATGGCCCTGGGAGTGATGATGGCATTCGGCTCTCCTCCTCCAGCGAAAGCCACAATCATGCCGCCATGTTGCCAAATGATAGACTGTCTGGGAAATGAAAGAGGAGGTGAGAGCTGGGGAGAGAGAGATAAGGGTGATTGAGAGAGATAGGAGAGGCAGACGGCGGGGATGGGAGCCCAGGAGGGGAGGGCATTAATACGGCCTGGCGAGTTTTTCACAGCAGCTGAGGAATGTAATGCCTCCTTCGCTGGTGTTAAAACACCGGGCCCTTGTGTCAGAATTATGTTGGAGGCAGCGGGGCCTTGCTGGAAACATGAAAATAGCATAATTGCCTCTTTGCCTGTTGGAATCGTTAACAAGGGAGCCTGACATTTTCACACTTGCTCAGTTGTGCAGAGTTTAGGACACTAAAACAGTTTTCCAAGCAAGCAACAGTGGCTTTAAGGTAAGGAGAGCCAGGGGCAACCTGAACATACAGAGGAGATAAAACAAATCTGAGAGACGATGCTGTGGAATGTCTGCATAAACAGGGGCTGAAAGTTTTCCTCTGTGAGGACACACACACACGCACGCACGCACACACACACACACACACACACACACACACACACACACACACACACACACACACACACACACACACACACACACACACACACACACACACACACACACACACACACACACACACACACACCAGGTGGCTCCTTGATTTAATTAGCACAGCGAAGCTCCAATTAGCTACAAGAGGAGATCAGATGGTGGTTTTCATCCCAGCATTGAGCTGATGGACCCAGTAGTACTGTATTCTGCGTCCCCCACTGGGAGAACTGTGAATCTGTCAGCTGCGAGTGGAGGAACTCCAGGCAAGTTATACATTGAGTTGGAAACGTGTTCAGAGCCCCAGCACTTTTCCGCATTTTCTCATGTTACAACCACAAAATGTATTTCATTGGGATTAAATGTGAAGCATAATCAAAAGCAGTGCATAGTTTGAAGTGGAAAGAAGATATGCAGTATTTATTTTATATATTTTTCAGACCATAAGGCGCACCTCATTATAAGGCGCACAGTGAATTAACGTGTCTATGTTTGCCTTTTTCCACGTATAAGGCGCACCAGAGTATAAGGAGCACTAAATATTCTTCCCAAGTGTGTAATATCACTCCACCCCTGCACGTACACAGCTCTCTCCTGAGAGGGAGAGCTATCCGTCTCTGTCAGGAGGACAGAGTAGCTGGACTACACTGCTCTGTTTCTAACATAAGGCCAAAATAAACATAACTTTTATATTGAATTAACTTACTAGGTTTATTGTTGATGGCACGTACTCCAGGCGCACGCTGGCTAAAGGCTCCCACATACTTGGACGTACTGTATAGTAATAGTAATAGTAATATCGTCTTTATTGTCATTGAAACATACATTACAACGAAATTTGTTCTCTGCTTTTAACCCATCACCCTTGGGGAGCATGGGGCTGCCATGTGCGGCGCCCGGGGAGCAATCAAGGGTTTAAGGGTCTTGCTCAGGGACCCAGAGTGCAGGCGCTGGGGATCAAACCGGGTACTTGCATCCTTCTCTGAGTGCAAGCGCGCCGCTCTGACCGCTCGGCCACGACCCCCCCACAGTATGCATACTGTAAGCTTGCCGGACTCTGCGCTGATTCTCCACGGACATTTTACCCTTCATAATCGAGCGTACTATTTCCTACATTTCTTGTGGCAAATTCGTACAATTCCCACACTTTCTGCCAGTGGGACGAAGCGGTGGAATAGATGGTAAAATGTGTGAATAGCTAGCTGAGCACCTAGGGCCGTTTCTTTTCCAGCAGGCTCCCACCGCACATCTGTCAGTGAGAACAGAGAGGGACTGTGATACTGCACGTCCTTACGACCGCCTGCTTGGAGCAGCTCAGTGTATCAAGCTCTGTGTCACATATAAAACAGTTCGGGTTACAAGAGACAGAGACCACCTTGAGTACAAGTGGACCTCTGCGGAGTGAAGTACACCCGAGTATGTGGGGGGCCTTTACATGAATGCACTTCTAGTTTCGACATTACAGTCAGGCAGTCTTGTAGACAGCTCAGGGGTTCAATCAGGTTTTGTCGCAGTGTACCGTAATGCTCTAAATATCCATTGAGTGGAGCGGCTTTGTTGCTTACCAAAGTCATACTTACACATTTTAACAGATTTTTGAGACCATTATACCACATAAAATCGGTCAGTAAGCACAACGATAATCACATATAAGGCGCACTGGATTATAAGGCCTGGCATACATTTTTGAGAAAATGTAAGGATTTTAAATGCGCCTTATAGTCCGCAAATACGTTAAATCTAAAAAGTTTGGTGTAAATTGGTTTGTATACCCCTTTACTCTGATTCTGCTCAATAAAATTCTGTGTAACCAGCTGCCTTCAGGAACAACTTAATTAGTTAATTTATGAATAAAATCCGGCGGGGCAGTATTATAAGGCCTCAGTGGTTTGTTAGGGAACTATAGGGTACAACAAACAGCATCATGAAGACCAAGGAAAACAGCAGACAGATCCGGGAAAAAGTTGTGGAGAAGTTTAAAGCAGGCTTAGGTTGTTGAATGGCACTCCAAGCTTTGACCATCTCACAGAGCTCTGTTCAATCTATCATTTGAAAATGCAAAGACTCCATCTAAGATGACAGACCAGGCAATGAGAGCATTAGTCAAATAAGTGGTGAAGCAGCCCTGAGAAACTCTGGAGGAGCTGCAGGGATCCACAGTTAGGTTGACAGGATAACTATTTATATTGTCCACAAATTTGCCCTTTATAGTAGAGTGGCAATAAGAACGGTGTTGCTGGAAGGATGTCCTAAGAAGCCCCGTTTGTTGAAAGAGTTACGTTTTATTTTAATTTTAGGATGACATCCCCCTGAATCGGTACCAGCTGATCAAAACAGTTTGGTGTAGAGTCAAAGGAAATCAAGTTATTACTGGTAATCTAGCAGGTTAGGTGTGGAATGATCCAGAGCTGAGTGTTGGAGGACAGACAGGAGCTGTAGAAGACTGTTATGGAAGCAGGTTTGTGGTGCAGGCAGGTCATCTTCAGGAGGAGATTGACTGGGCATGGAGAAGTCTCTATGTCATCAAAATCACAAGGTGAATATAAGGATGCGAGGTGAGCTGTAAGAAACATGCATCACTAATAATTCAGAGGAAGGTCTGATAATATTACTTAGACTGACACTCCACCAAAGAGTCCTAACCCCACCCACATCCATTGTCTATGGATGTCCTTGCAGGGTTGCTGGGGGTTGGGGTGCCTTATCTCCATCAGTCATTGGGCAAAAGATGGGATACATCCTGGACACACAGGACCAACAACCATGCACGCACACACTCATACCTAAGGGAAATTTACAGTAACCAATTAATAACAATGGCTTGGGACTGTGCGAGGAAGCCATGGTCCTAGGAGAGAACTCAGACATACATTGGGAGAACATGCAAAACTCCATGCAGAAAGACCCCAGGCTGGGCTATAAACCCAGGACATTCTTGCTGCAAGGCAGCAATGCTACCAACGTCATCACCGTGCATCCACAACATTTTATTTTTGGGTCTGGATTTAAACTCCAATCTGCTGACTTGCAGCATCAGGAAAGACTGGGACTGGAGTCCATACAGTTTGGAGCATCACACTTGTCTGAGGAGAGGTTTGAGTGACGGCTCAGTGTGCGGTCGAATAGACTTGGAGTCATGCTGGCATAAGCACACTGAGGGGAACTCAATATTAAATTGGAAATTTCAAGGTTTCTGCACCAGATTTAGTTGCATATACACTCAAACCATGAGTGAGTGTGTGTGTGTGTGTGGAGGGAGGGGTGGGTGTGGGTGTGTGTGTGTGACTGTCACTAATTGAATTCAGGCACCTTGTCGCAGCGAGACGGCGCTCATGGTTTGTGTAGCTGCTCTGTTTATCGTTATAAATCAGGCAAGCGTGTAATTGCTGTTTTGACACAGATGTCATGACTCTGACTTTGTATGATTTCCTTCATCCACTCTCAGTGTGTTTATATATTCATGACTCAAAGCTTCCAGTTCTGCTTAGGACTAATACTACACGCAGAAAAGCACATTTTGATTGGACAGATGTAGCAAGTATCTGCAAACTGGTTCTCTGTAAACGGTGAGAGCAGAGCTTGAATAAAACTATACAACTGTGGAGATGCAGTGGGTTCCTGTAAAATAGAGATGATAATTTTATACTAATTTTATACATCTGTGATCAAGTACAGTGCCTGTAGATAGTCATTCTCTGAACTTTTTCAGATTTTGCCACGTCAAAATGACAAACTTCAATGTATTTTATTGGGATTTTATGTGATAGACCAAAACAAAGTATTACTGTGTAGCAGACAGAAAATTATGCATACTTTTCAAAAATGTTTCACAGAAATTTTGAAAAATGTGGTATTCATTTGTATTCAGCACCTTTATCCAAAATAATGACCTTCTCAAAGTGTACCATTAAATCCAGTGTCAAAGGGTGGCACAACTGAAACCTACTATCAATAATTGTCCACCTAAATTGACAGGCTGAGCATTAATCAGAAAAGCAGCTAAGAGGACAGCTGTAACTCTGGAGGAGCTGCAGAGATCCACAGCTCAAGTGGGAGAATCTGTCAATATGAGAACAATTAATTCTGCTCTTCATCAAAGAAGACGAGGCAGGCAGGAGTTCCTGTTTAGTTTCTTCTGATGCAACAAACATGTGGAGCAAGGTTCTCTGGACAGATGAGACCAAATGTTGAACTTTCTGGCCTGTGTGCAAAGCAGAGGAAACTAAACTGTATGTTACCATGAATACGGCAGCATCATTCTTCAGCATGGGCGAGAGTCTTAGTCACATTTGGATGATGGAGGAGACGGCGGCCACCTTGTTGTTGTCGGACTTGAACTAAACCCCCTCCTCCATCCTTCTCTATTTTGGGTTAAAGTTCATACTAGCTAGGGTTCTAAAGACTTCTGAATCTAACAAGTATTACCCTGGTTGGAGTTCCTGTGAAACCTTTTTAGCTAGATAAGTAGGACACGACCGATCTAACCACCTCCCTCCTAGGGCCCCACACTTTTTCAGTACACAAGTTGGGCAACCTGTCCACTGCCCTAATTAACGGTGGCTCCTACTTTTACACAACGGCACTTGTTAATGGATCGCTTACTTTTTATTAACTCAAAAGTCCCTAAGGGTGTTGTTTGTTAAATTTTGCTAGAGGCAACCTTTAAAGACCTCCTAAATAATTTTAGAACCATGCACCATGTCTGTTTTACAACCATTAAAGAACTCAATAAATGTTGACTCAATAATTGAATGTCCACAACTCCTAATAGAATTTTATATGCTTCTTTAATAAGTATGCTTTTAGCAGGGAATTAGTAACAGCATTATTAATCAACTCCAAAAGTCCCTGTTAATGTTGCAACAGTCACAGGTTTCTTCCTCTTTTTTTCAGGCCGATTCATGACAAACAACAGGTTTCTTCCTCTTCGAGTCATCCATCAACCCTCTTTAATCTTTTAGTAATAGTAATATCATCTTTATTGTCATTGAAACATACATTACAACGAAATTTGTTCTCTGCTTTTAACCCATCCCCTTGGGGAGCAGTGGGCTGCCATATGCGGCGCTCGGGGAGCAATCTGGGGTTAAGGGTCTTGCTCAGGGACCCAGAGTGCAGGCGCTGGGGATCGAACCGGGTACTTGCATCCTTCTCTGAGTGTAAGCGCGCTGCTCTAACCACTAGGCTAATACTCCTCTTTTACTTTTACTGGTCAAACCCAAGATTGCTCCACGGCCTTCAATGAACATGTTCAAAAAATACTTTTCATCCTGTCTAACACATCTCGATTATTAAAAACAATCAATATTTTATTTCATTTGCTCAGAACATAAGTGCTTGATTCTTTAATAAAAAGAAAACAATTAATCAAATCATACAGTTTCAGAGCTTTTATGTTATCCGTTCTTCTTAGTATATTTAATGTCCAAATAATTTATCAATTTGTGAATAACATGGAATATGGACGACTGTTGGCGACTTCACAAGCTACACAGAAGGAAACTAAGGGAAGAATACCTGTTAGAAGCTGCAAATAATTTGAGACTCTAGTGGTCTTTCCCATTCCTGCAGGACAACATTAAAGGAGCAATATGCAATTTTTCACCACTAGGTGGAACTTGAGCACTGTCTAGACCAAAACAAGATGTGTAACAAGCCACGCCTGTCTCCATCTCTGCTCCAGCTGCAACTCGGCACCCATTTCCCTTGCCCTTCTCACCCATTGCCTCGTATATGCATATTTCGTGGGATAAATACAAAAATAACAGTATCACCTTTCAGAGGAACATGTCTAGTGAAGAAGTATTTGCTTCTTTGAATAACAATCCTTTAAACAACAATCAGAGCTACAGTTTAATTGATTAGATTTAAGTAATTTAATATGCTAGAATGGCCTAGTCACAGTTCAGATCTAAATCTACCATTCACAGACCAATCTGACCGAGTTTAGGCTATTTTGCATAGAATAAAGGGCAAAACATTCAGTCTCCAAATTCATGACTCTTAAACTGTGTTGCTATGACCACTGGGCATTGGGCTGCTTTTATTGTTACTAAAAGGAAATTTCCATACAATTATTTGCATGGTGATAGATGACAAATGGAGCTAATAAGCATGAACAGCAAACCAAAAATGTGATTTTCAAGCAAACCTTCCCACCAACCTATTTTAAACACCTAAGGAAACCTTAACAAAGTAAGAACATGGGTCCTTATCACTCCTGAAACTGTTTTCTTAACACTTGGTTTTATTTTTGATTCTTTTAGGGCGGTTGACGTAAGCTCTTGATCAGCTAATGAACAGCCTGTTTGAGCTTAAATGTCAGTTTCAATAAATCACCCTCTCTACTTTCATCTTTTCTTCATCTGAAATGGTAGCAGGGAAAAAACTGGAAGAACTCATTGTGTGACCTGAGCAGGTAAACAAGAAACAAATGCCAGTGGCTACTCATGCTGTTTTCTATCCCCCTTACAGCTGGAACCTGAATCTGGTAATTTAATTCAACGCAACTGTTATCATTTTCCATTTTTAAATAACTAGATATAAAACCTCATTTATAACCAATATAAGGTTAGCTGGTACTGAGAAAATGTTGAATTTACAGCAGTGGTTCTTGTTATCAAATCTCTAAAAACGACTGCTCCAAATGAATGAATCTGCGGGAAATATACCCCATAAACTTGGTAAAACTAAAATCAGTTATCACTTCACAGTTGTGCTTCACACCGTGTTGGTCTGTCTCAGATAATGTAGTTTCAGGTTTAAGGTGACAAAAATGTAAAAGAGTACATAAATGCTTTTGTGAGGGACCATACCCTGTGACTACAGTAATGAACTATCATATAACATGAAGCTCCAGACTTGAAATACTGATGAAGCACAAGTGGACACTTAATGAAGCCTGTTTTATGCTCAGTGAATGTTTGGACTTCTTGCGTGTGAACTTTATTTCTGAATTAGTGTGGACTCGTTTCTTCTCCCCCACAGCTGCAGGACCAGAGACGCTCATCAAAGAGGCAGATGAAAGGCGGACCTCTCCAATCCAAACATCAACATATGGCTTCAGAGCTTCCTGGCTGCAGCAGCGGTGAGGGCCAAGCAGATGGAGGGCAGCCTGCAAAGGCAGAATCGACAGCGATGGGGCGGCTCAAGCCTCTCCTGTTTTATATGTGCATTTTTATACACACCTGCCACACCAACTTCCTGAACTGCTGTGGGCTTCCAGATGCTCCCCCTCGGGGGTCCAAATTCTGCATGAGTACAGCGCTACAGGACAACAGAGAAATAAGGATCACTGATTCAAGAACCAACATTTTTATTCAAGAGAAGATAAATGAGTTAATAATAACGACAGAAAGTTAAGCAGTACATGTAGCTAGTTTTAAACTCTGCAAAGTTTGAGTCTGCTATATGGTTTGATGTAGAGCCCTCAAGTTTTCTTATAATTGTACAGCTCAGCTGGAATCTAGTCGATGCAGACCAAACTGGCTAAAAGAAAGCTCAGAGGGTTTTACTGAGCAGCCTTGTATTCATTATATTAGGGTCAAAACGTACTTGGTGTAAGTGTGAACATGCTGCAGGTTCTTTGAGTGATTGTTTTTACCCATTGCACACAAGAACTGGGAGTTTAAGTAGTTTAGAAAGCTATAAAGTAGGACTGTCAGTGTGGCCAATTTTCAGTGCTGAAAAGTGTTGTCTTGTTAACATCAGAAATCAGAGCCAGCCTGAGGCAAAAGTAAACAAAGCTGCTGCTCCAGGCATCCAAACCAACAGGGGGATCTTGGAAATACCGTATTTTTCGCACTATAAGTCAGACTTTTTTTCATAGTTTGGCCAATCCTGAGACTTATAGTCAGGTGTGACATACAAGTCGCATATATTTGGAAATGTGAACAGACCCGCAAAAAAATCCGATTTCACAAAAAAATCGGAATTGAGCATCAAGGCCTGCAGTGTGAACGTAGCCTTATATATCAATTTTAAATGGTAGTTCACACTTACCAACATGAACCAAGTAGTAAACATTACCGTCTATAGCCGCAAGAGGGCGCTCTAGGCTTATGAAAAGTATATGCTGCTCCTGTACCCAGGCCAGCTGACAGCTTTGCTAGGGCCCGGGACAACGCAGTCTTTTTGGGCCCCCCCTCTACACCTGCCGCCACCACACACACACGCACACACACACACACCAAAGAAAAGTCAACTTAACTGTATACTTCATGCCCTGGAAATCTCTGTATTTTATATTGGATATTTTCAACCCATCTATTGAATATAGTAGCCTGGGTGCCATTCCGAACTTAGTCCCGCCCACAACGTTTTAGGTCGGGAAGTTCGGTCTGGCATTGCTCAATAGTAGCGCGAATATGCTCGCCCAATATCTGGCGGGCCAATCAAATTGTCAGGGCGGGCTTTATACGATGATGGACAGATGATCAACAGTAACGTAATCAACCACGGCACCATAGCGTGCTTGGGTTGAATTCGTTTACAACAACGCTGGCTTCCGCTGGAGAGTTGAGGTGTGTAGATTCTGCTATTAGGTCTGTTCTAGAAGATATCGACAGCAAATTAATTTTAAAAGAGGAACAGAAACGCGATCAAGGCATTTGTTGAAAAGAAAGATGTTTTTGGCATCCTTCCTACGGGATTCGGCAAAAGTTTAATTTATCAGCTGGCTCCGTTGGTCGCTAAGAAGATGGGACACAATGAAAACCCATTGGTCATTGTTGTTTCTCCTTTGGTCGCACTCATGGAGGACCAAGTGAAAGAAGCAACTGAAATGGGCATCACGGCGATGCAACTCGGCGTGAACGACGAGGTGGATATAGCCAGCGGTCGTTGCCAGCTCCTTTTCGGAATCCTGGCTGCTGAACAAGTGGAGGGACATGCTAGGCTCCGATGTTTTTCAAGCCAACGTTATGGGTATCGTCGTGGACGAAGTTCATCTAACTTACAAATGGTAAGAGATCATCTGACTGTCTGACTTAGTAAATAACTTGCAATGTCGTGATATGAATCCCATGTTGTAAACATAGTAGGTATGCGTCGCTTAACATACGTCACACACTCCGTTGCTCTTATTGGTTGTAGGTCTATCCAATTGAGTGCAGAGGCATTTTTTTTCCTGGTTCGTTCGAAACACGCCCCATAATCACAGCTCTATGGAGCAGTATCAGGCTCAGATTCTGACTAGAATTGAGTATGACTACGTCAGGCTATGAATTTAGTGCACTAGTTGATCTTTTCTTCATAAGAGAACAGCAAGCACTGCAGCCAAAATATGGCCTTTTTTGACCTGCTGTACATTAGCCAGTCTCTAACAATTTTTTCCCTTCCATTGCAGGAAGTAGAATATGTTAGATACTTTGGGAATTCTCTGCCCTCTGAATCTCTGAGAAAGGCTTCCTTTTTGCCATTAAACGCACAACATTCATTCGATCAGAATCAGTCATTTTGTTGGCCATAACGCGGGATAATTGAAAATTAACGCTGTGATCCATCTCTGAGCCACTATGCTCAGACTATCCAATCGGGCAGTAAGCCTCTCCACCTGCACTGTCTCAGTTATCGCTAGGGATGGCTCTTTCTGTGTCCTCCTCAAACACACGCTGGGTCCCCCCCCCCAGCTCCCCGCTAGAGGTGTGTGATACCGGGAATTTTTAATCGATCCGATCCAAAGTAAATACAGAGTGAGTATCGGCGCTATCGATACGATACCGATACTTTTGACATTGCGATTTTTATTTTATTGTTACAATTAAATAATAATATAAATAATGTTATGTTCCGTGTTTTTGTTTCCTAATCTACCTCTTATTAGGAAAATCCTCTCAATCCTTATGTAATTTTGTCTTTGTTGTGTTCACCTGCCTGTTGCTTTAATCCTATAAATTTTCCCGTCGTGGGATAAATAAAGGATTAGCTAATGTTATCTTAAATAACACTTTTAATAGGATAGATGTACTGGGTTCTTTCAAGGTCTTAATTACATTTTCTGTGTGGGCTCCAGTAACATATGATAGATAATATCTATTTTGAAAGTTAACATGAACTGCTGCTGAAGATGACCACTCTTATCTACCTGGATGTTCTCTGGAGGACTGAAACGCCTCAGTCAGTGACGTCAGTCTGTGGGTCTGGTCTATCGGGGCAATGAAAGAAGTTTCGTCTCCTTTCTCGTTTCTGTCGCTCAACGTTTTCTTGCTCATGGTTTTTCACGTGCTTAGATAAATTTGTTGTGTTTCCACTGAATTTAACTGGCTTTTTACAAAACATACAGCTTGATTTCATTTACGGTATTAAAATATAGCCAAACGGCGCTACTTTCCCTCTTCATGTTTTTCCGCTCCTACGGTCTCTCTCTCTTTCCGAGTCTAAGCAGCAGGAGCGCGGTTGTTTGTGTGTTGAGTGGAGAGAGAGCTGAGTGGGCGGGCCAGGCTGAGCCTGCGTGCTGATTGGCTGGTGCCGCTGAGCCATGTATGAGAGGGGAGGGGGAGCAGCAAAGTGCCGTGACACAGACAGAGAGAATTTGGTGAAGCTGCTGCAGTCAGCGCGCGCCATTAAAATGGTCAGAGTGTCAGTTTTGGGCCACCCCCTCTGTCCTGGGCCCGGGACAATTGACCCGTTTGCCTGTACCACTTATCGAAACATTAACTTATAGACAACAAACACTGAACACATGTTTGTATGTTTCTGTCATGCTTTGTTAGATGAACCCAAACACAACCACACACAGAGCTAGTTTGAGAGTTTTATTGAAGGTTGGTGGATAGTGGAGGAAGAAACCAAGAGTCTGTACCGGGCTGGAGCAGGAGGATGATGATGGCAGGAACTGGCAAGCAAGATGGAGCTGGAGCAGGCAGGCTTGAATGAACGCAGGCAGACGGAGACTCAGGCAGATGGAGGCAGGCTTGAATGAACACAGGCAGACGGACGGAGGAAGCACTGGCTGGAAGATGAAGGAAACACAGGCTGGCAGACGTAGTGAGCTCGGGCAGGACAAGGTAAGGAGGATAACGTGAGCAGTAATGAGCAGACGATCCGGCGGGGAAGAGCTGACTGAAGTGAGTCTTTATAGTAGTGTTCACAGGTGGAATGAGTCCAGGCTTGATTAGGGACGGCAGGTGAAACTGATCAGAAGGTGGAGTGGAGAACTGGGGTGTAGGGGAGGTGGAAAGTGCCCTGAAATGTCCATGGTGCAGCAGGCAAAGCTGCACCATGACAATTTCTCTGTTTCAGTATCATTCACGCAGTGGAGCGTTGCCTGGTGCAGCTCGAAGGGCCCAGACCGTGACAGAACCCTGTTATTGGGCTGTCCGTGAAGCTAATACCAGCTAGCGCTAGCTTACAGGTCTGTTGTCCAGGCGGGTTACAACTTCTATGATGCACGTGAGCTTTATGTTGCTCTGAAACAGCCGCGTCATACTGTTATCTTAGCACGTATCACCGTTACGCTGACAGTCTAATTTCAGTGTAAACTATTTTCGGTGTAATGGACTCTTACGTTGAAATGCGCTGACGAGAACTTTCCGGGTTGGCATTTCTGGCTTGTTATGCTAATTTCCTCCATCCAAACTCCCAGGTATGTTCCATGTTATTCAACTGATTGTGGGTGCAGCTGTGTAATTGATTAAATCGGCGTACCAGATTAAATGTCAGTTTTAGTCTTGGATTATGTGAAATAAATGTCCAAATAAATGCGATTTATAGTCCGGCGCGACTTATATATGTTTTTTACCTATTTATGATGCATTTTTTGACTGATGCGACTTATATTCCGGAGCGACGTATAATCCTAAAAATACGGTACTTTAGTTGTTGCACAGAGCACAGATCTCAAAAGTTCTCGTGTAGTTATCCAAATTAAGCATACAATTTTTTTAGGATGGCTACATTTTTGAATTATTTTTAAATTTAAAGTTGCTGTGGTTGCGATTTCCTACATTGCCCCATATGCTGGTAATGAAAAAGCTGGTGTGCGATGTGGATGTAAAAATCAGGAAATTAGGAGGAATTTGTGGAACATTAACTCCTGTCCCAGCTTTAGTTTGTGTGTTGGTGATGACGTGCTTTGGCCCTGATCCGTACTATTCTTACAGAGAGCATATATTGAGATAAATTGCTTGGAATCCAGTGTTTAACATCCCCAGGACCAATGTCAACATCTCGTTGTTTTCTTTTTTTAATTCAAGGATTGAAATTAAAGCCGTTGTGCTTGTTTGACAGGATTTTTTAGTGTGCCCTGAAATTCTGTGGCAGCCCAGCTGAATCAGATTTTGCATGCTGCAGTGGTAAATGTGTAACACTGCAGCATATATCACATCACTGTCCTCCATTGTCCCCACAAAGCTACAAGGAGCTTCTTGTAAAGCTTATTAAAAAAACCTAGATGAACTTGTGATCTTTCTGGCTAAGTGAGATTCAGTGGAGTAAAAGGGGCTGCGATTCCTTGGATAATACTCATTAATTTGAATGATGGTCAGTCGCTGCTATTAAATGTTCATCTGACAGGAAAGGATGGGATGAAATGGAAGATGTGATGAGATTAGATGGAGTGAAAAATGGGCCGTTACAAGAAATACTGTTACCATGTAAAGCAGCTGATTGACAGGGATGGATTTGTCGTAGATCTCTGGTGCCCAATACATCACCAGGTTCGTCCTTCACTGATAAGTCCTATCAGCTCCAGGGAGTTGCTAAAGAACCCTTCAAGGATATTATTAATCTTCTTTACCATTAGAAGTCTCAAAAACAGCAATTTTAAACAATCAATCAACATTTAAAAAATTAATGTTTAAATATTTTTCAGCTTTGGATAAAAAATATTGAAGTTGATTTAGTTAGTGTTGCAATCCCTAATTCCATGTGTTTCATTGGATTTTATCTATCAAACTAAAGCAAATTACCACATAATTGTGGACTGGAAGAAAATAAAAATACCTTTTACAAAAAAAACCCCACAAAAAAACAAGAAAAAAAATAGATGGTAAATAGAAAGACTGATTTTTCTATAATTTCATCCCTTTAATAAAATGCCAGCCTGAGGCAACCAAATGACCTCAGAGGCCATCTAGCAAGTAAATAGAGTCCAACTGTGTGTTGTTTAAATCTAGTAAAAATTAACTACTTTGTGAATTCTTAAAAGTTTGTTAGAGAGAAATAGTGAACAAACTTTTTCATTAACACCGAGAAACTCAACAGACAGGTCAGGGAGAAAGTTGTGACGAAGTTTAAAGAAGGATTAAGTTTCAAAACAACAATCCCAAGCTTTGAACATCATCTGAACACATAAAGGGTAAAGCACACCTGCAAACCTACAAAGACAAGAAACCTACTGAAACTGATAAGCCACTAATCAGATAAGCAGGGAACCCCTGAGGTAACTTTGAAGGAGCTGCAGAGCTCAAGCGGGAGAACATGTTGAGAGAAAATCTGCTCTGCTCTACTCTCCATAAATCTGCCTTTTATGGAGGAGAGGTGAAAAGAAAGCCGTTGTTGGAGGAAACCCATTAGACGTCTCATTTGCAGTTTCCCATGAGCCATGTTTGGGCGACATAAAACATAGGGAAGAAGGGATCAAAATGTAACTTTGGGGCCTGTATGCAAAATGATATCTATGATGAAAAACTAAGAGTGCACATAAACCTATAAACTCACTTTCCCCACAATGAAACATGGTGAAGGCAGCGTCATGCTGCGGGGCTGTTTTTCTTCAGTAGGAACAGGGAAGCTGGTCAGAATTGAAAAGCGGATGGAGGGAAATACAGGGTGAATCTGGAAACACCTGAAAATATCTGGCAAGACTTGAATAGTTCCTGTTCATAGATGCTCTATACCTAATTTTTGAGTTTTGTATTTAATTGAGACAGACCACATTAACCAACAATATGCCTCATTGCAAATATACTGGGATTGGAATAGAAATTGAATTTCAGGAGCAGTCCTGAGTTAAACATTTTTTTAAAAGATAAAAAAAACATTTACATTTATAGAAGACCATATTCCAAATTTCACAAAACAATCCATAAAATACTCCAATGAATTCAGGAAAAAAGTGATACAAAAAATGTGAGATTAGGTTGTAATTTCAGTCTCTAGAAAAAGTTAATGAAGACATATCCCAAATGACCTCTAGCAATAACTGCGAGTTGCAGTTCCATAAAATATTGATTCAGAAGACAAATGCACACCACACTTCTTAGATTTTTATTTAAAAAAATAGTGAAAACTATGTATCATCTTCGTTTCCCTTCACAATCATGCACTACTTTGTTTTGGTCTATGATCTAAAATTCCCAAGTTACAGAAGTTTATGGTTTAACATGACAAAATGGCAAAAGTAAAGAGATGTGAATATATTTGCTAGAAATATTAGATCTCAAAGACCCGTCTGTCATTACTTCAGTGTTAATCTCATTTTCCTTTTAAACAAGGGACTCTCTTGCAAAGGATTAAATCCTTAACTCAATTCTAGTCCTCAAGCTTAATTTTTAATTTTTGAGAAAACATAACCATGATTTTTCTTGATATCTAAGCATATAATTTAGAGTGGCACACTGCCAGATTTACTTGAAATTTTAAGTACTGAACAACTTCTTAGCAGAAGTAATCTCATAAAGTCTCGATGCCGTGTTTGCTGCCTTCTACTCAGCAGAGTCTGAATTTGCTCTCAGCATTTAGAAATAAAAAGTGGTGGATTACAACCACTCGGTCCACTGTGGTGAAAATCTTTCCCATGAAAAGATGAGGCTGGGATAAACACGTCTGTGGCGGCTCCCATTTACATAGCGATCCATCTTTGATATGAGGAGTGCCCCTTTTGTTTTGACCAGAAGGAGTGGAGAAGCTTCTCTATCAAACCCAGCAGTCACTTTCTAAACACAGCCAATTAGGATGACGAATGGCTTGCGCCTCACCGAGCGTCCCGCGAGAGACCTGAACATACAGCCCGAGCAACAAGGCAAACAAAGAAAAACAAAGGAGGACATCAGAGAGCAAAACGGGATTATTTTTCATCCTGGGAATGTTTTTTTTTGTGTGTGCTTTGATTCCCTCCCCTTGCTCGATTGTTCTTTATCACACCTGACACTGTTCTGTTTAGGGAGATTTGTAGTGCAGGTTTTGATGCATAATGGATGGCCTTTGAGTTGAAGCAGTGCCTTATGGGAAGACGGAGTTAAACTGGAGAGGGTCTGATTGCTTCTTATGGAGCTCGAGCACCCTAGGGAGTGTTGTTATGAGGCACTCAGCGTGCAGCAGCACTGTACGGAGTCAGGCCTCCAGCTATGACCTACATGATTACAAACAGTACATCAGCGGTCTGTGTTGAAAAAAAGAGCTGTGATTTACGCATATTAATGCCTTTTTACTGACTTTAGTTCCACATTGTTGCTGTGATGGGGAAAATCTCCCAGCCAACAATGTCAGGACGAGCTCCAGGAAACTGGAGCTGCTCTCGCCTTCTGCAAATCTGTTAAGAAAACTCATTACTGAGAACCGCTGAGAATTACTGGCAGGAATCATCTTTAATGAGGACTCAGTGCCCAGAGGACAGAATGGAAGAGTGACAGGGAAATCTTTATTTAGTGTGCCTATATTAATAAATGAATATTCCAGAGGTCAGATGTTGCCGCAGGGTTATGCAGGTAATACAATCTCACACATTCCACTTCATTGATACACTCTTTATTGTTTCTGTCAGCCTGCATGTGTAACACAGTGCCTTCCTGAGATGTTTATACCTCTTGAACGTTTGAGAACTTACTTTTTAGCAGCTTATGCTGTGGTTCTACAGTTGGATTTAGATCAAAACTTGGACTGGACCATTGAAGCTTATCAATAGGCTTTTAGCGGAAGCATTGTATTGTAGCTGTGATGGCACGTTCAGGTTTGGTGCCCTGCTGGAAGTTGAGCCGCCACCCCAGTCTGAGGTCTTTTGCATCCTCTAACGGGTATTTCTCCAAGAAATATAATTTAGCTCAATCCATCTCCTCATCAACTCTGACCAGCTTCCTTATCGCTGCTGAAGCTCATCCCCACAGCCTGATGCTACCACTACTACGTCTCATTAAGGATGCTGTGTTCAGAGGGATTTGTTCTTTTTTTTTTTTTTTTTTTTTTACATTTCTTTCTTTTTAGCTTTTTCCACGCAGTATTTTGTCGGAACATAAACAAGGTCACATTTTGTTTTTGCTCACGTGTTTGCATGTTCTGTTGTCTCCTCTGCATCGTTTTTTGCAGGCAGGATTTCTCATGTGATGTTGTTTGTTCACCAATGCTCTCTGACTAACCTTTGAGAACTTCAGATAAACATGTGTCCTTTTCCTTCTACCTTACGGTCATGTTTTTTATTATGTTGACCTGTCACATACAGTTCCCAAAAAGCACCCACTGAAGTTATTGGTTTATTGTGACAAAATTTGGAAAACTTTTCAAGGGTAAGGAGAGTATTGCAAGGCATTCTGTAGTGGTCGACCAGAATCCCTTTCCTCTTCCTCTTGTCTTGCTAACATCCACTTCCTTGTTCCTAACAAAGTAGTATCTTTGTCTGAGCCGCCGTAGCGTGCACAAATATATGTGAGCCATGGCTCTGCTAAAAAGGGAGTTATGTTCAGTGATGACAAGAATTGATTTCCAATTTCCTTCACAATGACTGCATCATTTCCAGCAGCTCAGGCAATTTGGCCTGCATTACTGAGCCTGCTGGGGGCTGTAGATCAGGGTGACAGCTGTCTTCACCTGAGGCCCTGATCCCTCGCATCAGGGAGATCTGCTCTGCCTGGTTCAATTTGGATCTGTCTTTTAGATAACATAGTAGCTGCACCTCTTTTATGAACAGAAACAAATGTACTTTTGTATTTATTTAAGGCTTGGTTAGAGAAGGCATGGTTCTGAGTATCTACATGATACTGGTCTATTTGAGCTTTAAAGTAAATGTACGTAGGAATGATGGTTCCGTTTTATATTGAAACTCTGATATTGTAATTTTGTATTTATAAAATTTAAACTACAAGAAGTTGTCGGTTTTACACAGAGATCTAAAAATTGCTTGAAAAAACCCTCAGCCATGGGCAAATGATCATTTGTACAGCTTTTTTAACTCATCATTCATTCTACAGACGGACATCTGTTTTGTATTTACAGCGAATAGTACAGAATGTTTTTAATTCAAAAGTTGAATTCTTGATTCACTGTTACTTATTGCTGTCTGGCTGTCCTTTGAGTTTGACTGTTATTTTAGAGGTGATACATGGCCCTTTATTTTCTTTTTACAAGAAATGTAAGGATAAAATATGTTGTATTTATTCAGAATTTTTTTTCAGAGCCCAATATTAAAAGTACACCATAGATGACCACTTTCTGCCTTGATTTTAATCTGTGTACTTGCTGAGATTTCACTTCTCATCATGGAGATCAGTTTAAATCTTTTAGGAAAAAAGAAATCTACTTTGTTTCAAAGTTGAAGAGAAATGAAGTCATGAAATTGGCCTATCCAGACATTAAAATTATTAAATGTACATACATGGAACCTATGATGGGCACTGCTATCTTGAATCACCACTGCTGCCACCTAGAGGGCCTTGTCAGTCCTCTAGGTCCTCAAATAACTATCAAGTCTTTGACTTGATAGTTTTTGGATTTGGGTTTACGTTCTGGCAAATAGTATGCAGCCATCTAGAGTTGGCTGTCCTTGCGGGCTTATTGAAGGATTAATGCAAATCTTCTCTCTTCCATTAATTAACAATATGAGAGAGACTCTATTTGTAACTTTATGTATAAAAATAATCACACTTAGCCTATATAAAATGACATTTCTTATGTGCAGGTTTATGCTACTTTATCTGTTTCATTCGGAATTGATCAAAGTCAGGTTGTGTGCATAACAGAGCCTGATCACAGCAGAACTTAGTTACTCACGAGCTTCTGTTCTTAGTGGTTCCTTTCATTAAGTTCTGCAGAACATTTCAAGTTTGATGGAAGCAGAACAGAGACAGGTCCAGTATTATCTCACAGCTTCATATTTCACCTAATCATTTTCCGGGTTATTCAAACTCAATTACAGATGCTGTCACGTTTTAAATTCCAGGCATTCCACACTCCCTGCTATCAGTCAATGCTACATCGTTTCCCCCTCTCGAGGCTCTAAAGCTAAACTAAATTATTCCCTTCATCCTTTTTGTCAGTTAGCAATATTTTATCTGAAAGCAGGTCTATGACCTTCTTCTCTTAGATCCCATTATTTTGCTTGGCTCACCTTTGCAAACTCTGTCACTCTCAATACTCCTTTGTTCTCATTCCTCATTTAAACAGTCCTGGCTTTTGTCATTTGCTGCCCCAAGTACTGCTGCCTTAAGCTTCCTTCATTTGGTTTATCGACAGGTATCTATTTTCTCCAAAGGTCTCCAGTTCATCCTTAGCTTTTCCAACTCTGCTTTAATCATTCTAGCCGGTTTTCAGCTCATTCATTTAGAATTGGAGCAGCCTATACAGCAGTATTCCATTGCAGTCCCTTCAGCCTCTCTCCAACAGCTCGGCACTGGTCTTCTTCAGCATTCTTTTCTCATATTCATTCAAACCATCTCTCAGTACTATCAACTCAATAATTTCTCAGCTCCTATGTAATAGCATTCAGCAATTAATTGGTAGTGGTTGGCTTTCTCAGGTCTATTCTATATCTCTAAGTCACGTCCCACCTCATTGCATTTTATCCCTCTCCTATACCTTCGTAGTTTTACTACACTCAATCTTTCTGCACCTGGGCCTGCAAACCTGCTCCTCATTTCCTTCGCCTTGACAGGTACTGCCTATTCATTTCACACCTTGCCCTCTCAGGCACACCGAAAGCCACACCCTCTCTATGCCTTGTCGGGCACACCCACACCCTCTCTACATCTTGTCAGACAGGCCCACACCCTCTCTACACCCATTCAGACACAACCGAGCCCACACCCTCTCTACGCCTTGTCGGGCACACCCACACCCTCTCTACATCTTGTCAGACACGCCCACAGCCTCTCTACACCCATTCAGGCACAACCGAGCCCACACCCTCTCTACGCCTTGTCAGGCATTGCCATGTCTACACCCTATCTATGCCTTGTCAGGCACGCCAACATACTCTCTATGCCATGGCAGACACAATCATCATCATCATCATTCCCTGTCTATGCCAACCTCCCCTCTCTATGATCAACGTCACATTCCCGTCACACCCAACCTTCCCTGTATATGATCAATGTCCCATTCCCATCATCATTCATCCTTTCCTATCTATGTCTTGTCAATTCTCCTCCTCTCCTGTCACCTCGCTCTTAAGGCTTTCATTTTCAGTTCCTCTCATTCATTATTTTCTCTCTCTTGGCCTCAGGTCTTCTTTAATCCTAACTCATTCTCAGTCCTTCCCTTTCTCTATAAATTCTTTCAGCTCGGCCATGGCATTTTCTTTTGGGGGGAAGACTTCACTAATCTTAATCCTAAAATGAACATCCAAGCTCATAGACCTTTGCAGCTTTCAGGTCTCCTGCCGGGCTCAGAGCGGCAGATAACCTTTGTAATTTACACTACCGTTCAAAGGTTTGGGGTCACCCAAACAATTTTGTGTTTTCAATGAAAAGTCACACTTATTCACCACCATACGTTGTGAAATGAATAGAAAATAGAGTCAAGACATTGACAAGGTTAGAAATAATGATTTGTATTTGAAATAAGATTTTCTTTACATCAAACTTTGCTTTCGTCAAAGAATCCTCCATTTGCAGCAATTACAGCATTGCAGACCTTTGGCATTCTAGCTGTTAATGTGTTGAGGTAATCTGGAGAAATTGCACCCCACGCTTCCAGAAGCAGCTCCCATAAGTTGGATTGGTTGGATGGGCACTTCTTGCGTACCATACGGTCAAGCTGCTCCCACAACAGCTCAATGGGGTTCACATCTGGTGACTGCGCTGGCCACTCCATTACCGATAGAATACCAGCTGCCTGCTTCTGCTCCAGAAACTCAATCTGCTCAAAGGAAGGTCAGTTTTGTAGCTTCTGTAAAGAGCTAAACTGTTTTCAGATGTGTGAACATGATTGCACAAGGGTTTTCTAATCATCAATTAGCCTTCTGAGCCAATGAGCAAACACATTGTACCATTAGAACACTGGACTGATAGTTGCTGGGAATGGGCCTCTATACACCTATGTAGATATTGCAACATAAACCAGACATTTGCAGCTAGAATAGTCATTTACCTCATTAGCAATGTATAGAGTGTATTTCTTTAAAGTTAAGACTAGTTTGAAGTTATCTTCATTGAAAAGTACAGTGCTTTTCCTTCAAAAATAAGGACATTTCAATGTGACCCCAAACTTTTGAACGGTAGTGTAAGTCAATAAATCTCTCTAATTGCCTCTTTTTGGCTGTGGGAGTCTTTCTAGATTGGAATCCCAAATACAAGCCAGTGCAACTAGTTGCCTTAAGTCTCCTAATTATTATAGAAAGTCCACCTGTGTAATTTAATCTCAGTATAAATGCTGGTCTTGTGCTCTTGTGTCTTTGATGGAGAACATTAGAGGGACAAGAAGAAAGCCATAATTCCCATTTGCAGAGGGTGTCATGCAATCATTTGAATCAGGTGAGCTAGAACAGAGACCCGTCTACATGCAGGACAAGAATACTTGAGGACAAGGGTTAGGAATCACTGCTGTTGTTAAAAGGTTCTCTCTCTGCTATCAAGACAATGATGTCCTCCTATTCTGAAAACAGAACAGTTAACTACCAGTGTCTGTATTCACAAAGGTAGAGTCCTCTTAGGGAGCTTCTATCTTAGCCAAAAAAATCCTACCTTCGAGTTTTATCTTCAGAGTGACTCAGATAGCTGCTGAGAGCGACTCTGAGTAAGGAGACGACAGACATTTTTTATCTTAGTGAGGAGGTGTGGTTGACCCTGTTGCTAGGTGTGATGCTGTCTTTTAAGACCTGTGAAACAACCCCCCCCCACACAAAAAAACCCCCCAACAACCTAGTAATCAATGGAGATCAATTGATTAGACTAGATTAAGAAATTTATGTCATGTTGATGTTGCTTTTGATTTGCTATGTTCACTCGCCATACTGGTCATTTTACTATTTTCTCTATTTGATATTAATGTGCACTCACATGTCAGCATTTTATTGTGATTGGCTGCTTGTATAAAGGGGCTGGATTTGGCAAAACTACCGACATAAAATGGAGAACAAAGGGTGACGAAAACTGAGAGGAGCAACACCTCTGTCTACACAGGAGAAGAATAGAGGAGTGTTGAAAGGTAAATTGGTCCCTGGATCATGGCGCAAATAGGTGGATTTGAAGTGGACATTGCCACAAATCAATGTCTTTTTCTCTTTGTATCTTGGTGCTTTTACACAGCAACCAGGAACAAGAGCTCCATGCAGCAATCAAAAGCCAGAAAGGAAAAGGCACAAGCAAACATCTAGATGGATTTGAAGTGGACATTGCCACAAATCAATGTCTTTTTCTCTTTGTATCTTGGTGCTTTTACACAGCAACCAGGAACAAGAGCTCCATGCAGCAATCAAAAGCCAGAAAGGAAAAGGCACAAGCAAACATCTAGATGACCATTTAGGCGACTGACATCATCATGTTTTATCTCGTCTACAGTATTTATGTATATATATTTTTCAGCGACTTTTTGAGAGAATTTTCTGTAAATATAAAAATTCCTTTGTTCTATGTATCCTTTGTACTATGTACATTTCTCCACTTTTTATTCATGATTATTCAATATTTTTCCCATTTATTTATCCTCAGTAAAATTGCATTACTAGAACCGCAACTTTAATTCGTCAGGTCGCTGAAACAAATTAATTTCCCCTTAGGGATGATAGACTTTAAAGTTTATCTTATCTACATTTTAACAATTGTATGATTGTTAAAAAAGTTTGTGCTCATTTCCTCCATTGTTTAGGTGGTGGATCAGCCAATCAGATCTCTGTTTCCACCATCTTCCCTGCTTAAAACATCCTTAGGTTTGCTAAAAGTCCTCCTCACAACTCCTAATATTTGTTCACTTTAGGAGCTCTCTTAAGGCCTAGGATGCTTTCTGACTAACTTTTATCTTACCAAGGTAAAATTTTAAGAAAAATCCTTCTTAGAAAAAAAATCTAAGATTTTTTCATAAATGATGTCACTAAGAGCTAATTTTAGTCTTAGGGTTCTTTGTGAATACGGACACAGGTAACTGCCAGATGCACTTGTAAAATGTACACACACTTGCAACTGTAAACAAGACATGCTTGACACACCAGAAGAGGAGAGCCTTAATCAGAGAAGTAGCAAAGAGGACAATGTTAGCTCTGGAGACGCTGCACAGAGTCACAGAATCTGTTAACAGGACAACTGTTAACTCTACTATCCAAAAATCTGGCTGCTGGTATTGAGGAGTTGACCGTTGACACTGAGCCTGGTTCTGCTGGAGGTTTTTCCTTCCTGTTAAAGGGCAGTTTTCCTCTCCACTGTCGCTTCATGCATTCTCTGTATGAGGGATTGCTGCGAAGCCCTCGACAATGTAGACGACTGTCCACTGTGGCTCTACGCTTTCATGAGGAGTGAATGCTGCTTGGAGAGACTTGATGCAACCTGCTGGGTTTCCTTAAATAGGAAACTTTTTCACCAATCTGTATGATCTTATTGAATTTGACGTTGGAAAGAGCCTTGAGATGTCATGTGTTGTTGATTGGCGCTATACAAATATAATTGAAAAAGAAAGAGAGAATTTAGGGGTATAAATAATTTTGCAAGATCTTGCAAGATCTTTCTTATGTTAAAATCTTAATTATGTTAATGTTAATTGCTGGTTTTGACTTTTGTGCACTGAAATCGGTTTTTAGGCTTCAGTTTCAATATAACCAACATCTAACTTTCAAAGTATAATTTATTCTCTAAAGCTTAGCCCCAGAGTAAAGCCAAGAAGATCCTTCTCAGAACAAAGCTTGAAGCAAGCTGCCTGTCTGCACTCTTTAATGATGCAGCTAACATAAAAACTAGCGTGATGTACTGAGCCCCTTAGTAAGAGAGAGCTCCACAAATAAATAATGTAAAGCCTTACAAGGTGAGATGCCTAATCAACATGACTTGATTTGATAGCTGACTGTGTCAACATCCCTGCCCTTCGATGTACGCCTTCCTCTGTTCATACATCTTCCTACGCAACACCTTCTTGCCATTTCTAGTCTTTCTTACACACTACAGCTGTTCATGTAACCTGATTTTGTCCTCATAGGTATTTTTCTTTCACAAGATCCAAAATCCAAGTACCCAGTATGGTATTTTGATTCAGTTGCTTCCTGACATCTTAGGGTCACAGCAACCTGGACTGGTGGAATTCTTTTGTTAGATTTTTTTTTACTGGTTTTGCAGTTGCCTTAGTTTCTGGCTTGTCATGAAAACTTGGAGACAGGAACAGAACAAAACTGCCTTTCTTCTCTGCTCTGTCGGCTTCCCTCAGTCAAACTGTCAAACAATTTGGAGGATGGTTTGCTTTCGCTTGTAGGGATTGTACTATAGCTGCGCACACAGTAAATGGTAAATGGACTGAACTTATATAGTGCTTTTCCAGTCATGCTGACCACCCAAAGCGCTGTACACTATAGTAGTGTTGTAGTCAAGTCACTATGCCTCGAGTCCGAGTCCAGGTTCGAGTCTCCAGTGTTCAAGTCCGAGTCATTAAAAAAAAAAATCCGAGTCGAGTCCGAGTCAAGTCCGAGTCGAGTCACTATTGATCCAAGTTCGTTGTAGGAACATGCCGTGACGTGTGATGTATGACATGAAGCAGTAACGTTCCATTGCACTAATAATGGCGTTCCGCTAGCGAGCTATTTTTAGAACGTGACGTCATATCACGTACAGGGCAAATATGCGTTTTCCTCCACTCTTTCGCTGTAGTTACCCTTGGTTTTACTCGGTAAAACGACTGCTTTTTCTAAGTCTAAGACGTCTCCTAACCACGGTTTTTAAACATTGTTGTTATGGAACGTGCAACAGCGACTCGAGGTACGCTGATAGGCCGCATATGAAGGATGTTAAAGCCGCAAGCGGCGTCGATCGGCCCTCGCAGCCAAGCGCGCTCCGGCCTATTGGCCACCGCCGCGGCTCCGGCCGGCCGGCGGTGGCCGCCCGCCACCGCAGATGCTGTCACGCCTTTTCCTCGCCCGTCCACCGGGCGATTCACACAAACGCGTTCGGCAGCGTTCCCTCATGACTCACAAAAAAATCTGGTGCAGATGCAGCGAGGAGATACAGCCGTTGGATAATGATAATGCATTTGGCCACCGGACCGGACTAAATTGTTCGGCGGGCCGGACAATTTATACCGATTCCTGGACGGTGACTACAAACAGAAAAAAACGGCCGATGACGCCATGAACGCCGAGCAGGAGAAAAACATCGACTTACCTTTCTATCAACTCGGCCCGTTTTCCAGTCTAAGCCCTCGACACTCAAGCCATCGTTTGAGCTGAACGTTGGTATGTTATTCCACAGTTCTACCAGTAAAATGGGCGCCTGGACATCCTCTTGTGATAGTTTAACAGCTGTAAAGTCGGTCATATGGTTGTATCTGTTGCACGTGTAATGGCTGGTTGCTACGTGCGCTCTCACACTGTTTGCCCTACCTTAGCGGCAAGGGGCGTTGCTCATGAGATGGTGACGTCACGTGCGCGGTTGCGCCATTTAGATATTAAAATCATACACCAAATAATATTCTAATGACATATTAAAATTATAGCCTAATGATATAAAAAAAGTCGAGTCTTTTTCTCAATTTCCGAGTCAGAATGATCTGAATGTAGGAGTCCGAGTCCAAGTTCGAGTCATCAGTGCTCAAGTCCAAGTCAAGTCACGAGTCTCTAAATTTAGCTAATGACTCGGACTGGAGTTCGAGTCTCGGACTCGAGTACTACAACACTGCACTATAGCCACATTCACCCAGTCGCTCTCACTAACGCACACACATTTATACACCGAGACGCAGCTCAGTAGGCAATTTGGGGTTAAGTGCCTTGCCCAGGGGCACACCAACATGTGGCAAGGGGAAGCTGAAATCAAACCCACAACCTTCTGATTGCCAGACGACTACTCAACCCATCAACCCACAGTCGTAAGAGCAAAAGTGTTGTTCCAGGTGTGCTTCTGTTCTCCCCAGGGGGTGACTTTGGTTTATTTCTTTCCTTTGGCAGAGGTGAGGGGGAATCATTACACGGTTCAGACATACAGTTGCATGATTTAGGGACTTCACATGCCACATTAAAATATAAAATCCGACTTTCAAACATGGCTTTCAGAATTTAATAGGATTTTGTAAGATACTAATCTTCACAACATATGTTAATGCATTGAAGTCCAATAGAAAGGTGATCCCGAGAAGAGATAACCAAAGATATTGGACATTATCAATTGATATTATTTATTATAGTTTGTATTCTAAATAGTAAAGCATTGTTTTAAATCAGCTGCTCTCTCAAACAAACTGTTCAGTTTTGCCTCTGCCATTTACATAAACTGGTAATGTCCCATACTTTAGGAAGTCAAGAAAGAGATTTTTTAACTCTGTTAATGATTCTTAAAACAAAATCAGAATAAACACTCAAGGTTACATTTAAAGATCAGATTTAGTTTGAACTTTTTATTTGTTCAATTTACACTAGTTCTTTAACTATACAATACTTTTTGGCTCCATGATAATTAGTGAGGTTAACATTGCTACCAGTAAACATCAGTCTCTGTGTCTGCTCCCTGTGGAGACATAGAGCCTTTGCTCAACTGTGAGATTTCTAAAAAGTTGACAACATTTCCCCATCCAGCAAGTTCCCTGAAACAGATAAAAACGTTAGCTGTGGTGCCTTCAGCCCTCTTGGTCTACCTCTGTGCCGTAGCAGCCTAAATATATACATAGTTAACTTGTTTCTGTAGACGACAGAGTTTCCTTGTAAACAGCTTCATTATCTCTCTTATTAAAATGAAAGCTTGTTGCAGAGCAGCGTTTGTGCTGTCTCTGATTTCATTCTTTTACACTGAATTGATCCTGAAAGTAGCTAATTTTAAATGTTCTTCCTGCAGTAACTACTTTCACATTGTTAGGGATAGTGTAACCCTGGCATGCTTCAGCATTGTGTTTCCAGCGACCAGAAACAGATTGGATTTCTGAGTTTACTACTGTATTGCTAAGGGCCTGTCAAGCTGAAACTTGTATTATTCTGGTCACCAGTGGCGGTGCATCTCTCCGACTAATGTTTAACTGTTCTAAGTACTGCCTATCTCCAGCAGTCCTTGGGAGAGAGGTGGGGTACACTCTGGACAGGCCTCAATTCCATCACAGGCCAACACGGAGAGGTAAAGGACAAAAAAACGAGACATGCACACACTCTTACTACCTAAGGGCAATTTTAGAGAGACCAATTACCCAGAAAAGCATGCTTTTTGACTGTAGCAGGAAGCTGGGGTACCTGGGGAAAACACGCAAATGCAAGGGGGAGAACATGTGATAGTGGCAATACCAGGCTGTGCCACCTTGAAACTACAAATTTTAGAACTGTGACCTTTTACTGGAAAACCTCTCATTTAGCTTGTGGCAGGGCTAAATATTGTTTGTATTTGATGCTGGGTAAGGTTCTTTAAATGCTTAAACTCCTGCGTCTTTAAAAATTCAACAATGACTAATCACAAAAATTACAGTCTTAATAATATAAGCTTTGATTTCAATCAGGGAATGACATTCCACATCAAACTTCCTTCCTCACCCCTCTGACATCTCAGTTAGACCCCTAATGATCTATGTAATACTGCAAAGGGCTGGGAATTTTTATGGCTGATGACTAATGAGTTGGTTAATTCAAAGCATGTGGTGTTAGGATAAATTAGAAGTGCATTTTCCACTATGAGCAGCCATCCTCTGGTCCAATGTAAAGCTAAATGAGAGAGAGGGGGGAAAACGTCAATATTAGAATTCATCTCTCATATCTCAGGAAAAGTATGTGTTGTTAAACCCATTCCACTTACGGCTGCAGACGAGCACTTTTCTGACCCAAAATGAGTCATCGATGAAACCATCCTTTAGTGCATCTCCATCAGCTGTTAAATGCTTTCAGGGTGTCATTAAGCAGCGTCTCGTTTCTTGTCGAATGGATGTCGGCAGAACTGGATTATAGCCAGAGATGTCTCAGGGGCTCTCTGCTGATGTTAAAGCACCGAAGGGTCTCATCGTTTTAAGCTGTATTGACCTTAGCTTCTACACACTCACATAATGAAACTGTGGGTTAGAGTATGTCAGAATCATATTGAGAAAAGGGCTGATTTTAGGAGACATTCCTCCCTGTCACTCATGATCAGCTTAGATAAACCAGTCTTTCCAGGCTCTACGGTTTGCCATTTGGATTATTCCTTTGTGTTCTTGTCCACATGGAAGTGTGTTTGCCTTTATATATCCTCTGTTCTCCCATTCTTTAATTGCCAACTTAACATGGTGTGATCATGACCATTAACTTGTCAGAAAAGCCCAGAGCCCAGGCTTCTCCCTCAGGACCTCCAAGAGACTCTTGCCGTCCTTAGTGCAAATAGCTCCTATTATGAAACAGTAATTGCTAAGAGTCCAACAATGACACCAGCGCTTAAATCCTGGTTTTCAATGTGTTACTTTGTGGTAATTGAATGTGAAAAGCCTTCATCTTTGCACAGCACAGATCACACTTGGTATGACTCTTTAAGCTGGCTCCTTTATTTAAGCAGGAAAATTTATTTGAGGTATGCAGTCTCATCTCCAAATTTGCACAATTTTTTTAATGTTATTTTTAATATCATACCAATGATTAACATTTCAAACATGAAAAGCAGAAAGTGAAGGACACTACACTGTAGAGTTGCCAATTCAATTCAATATTAGACAATTATGTCTTTTAATACTGAATATTATGACTTAGAGCAAAGAAAAACAAAACAAATATATACTGTAGTTTCAGGAAACTGAAATAACAAATTACTGGTCAACATGTTTTTTAAATCCAGAAATGTTATAATGACAATGCTATGGCCTCAACAACCATGTGGAAGGCTTGACATTGACACCCTCCGCAGTTAAAGGAAACCAATAAAAGGTATTTTCTAAAGAAACTAGCTGCTTACATATGCAGGCATGTTACTGGAAAGGTGAGTGGAAGGAAAAACTGTTAGGAAAATGTGCACAAATAAAAGGAATAACTACATTCTTGAGAAAATTCTGAAACAAAGCCCATGCAAGAGTTTGGATATTGCAGCTGGAGTGAGCGTTTCAAGAGCCACTACACACAGATTTATCCATGATATGGCCTACATCTGCTACATTCCTTGTCCTAGGTTTCTCCTGAACTATTTGATCGGACTCTTTTTAAATATAAAAACTAATTTTGTATTCAATTTAGAAATCATGGTTTTGTGATCTGGATGAAGAGTGCCGAGACACAGAATCCAAGTTGTTTAAAGACCATTGTGAAGTTTCCACAGTCAGTAATGCTTTTGGGTGCCATGTTATTTGCTGGTGTTGGCCCTTTGTGTTGACTCATGTTCAAAGTCAATGCAGAGGTCCAACAGGAAATTTCTTAGCACTTCATGCTTCCATCTGGTGACAAGCTTTATGGAGATGCTGATTTAATTTCCCAGTAGCACATGGCCTCTTCTCGCACTGCCAGAAGCACCAGTACCTGTTTTAAAAACTACGGTGTCACTAGGCCTGATAATCCCTTTAGATTGTCTATGGGCTGTTAAGAGGAAGATGGGAGACATGACAGCCAACAATGCAGACGAGCTGAGCAGAGGTGTCAAAAGTATTGCCATTTATCACTCAAGTAGAAGTAAAGTTACTAGGCTTTAAAAAGGCTTCTGTTGAAGTACAAGTATGAACTCAAACTTTCTACTCAAGCAAAAGTATAAATGTACCAGCTTCCAAACTACTTGAAGTACTAAATTAAAAGTAATTTCAGTAAAAAAATGTCACTAAGGACAAAAGCTTGGACCTATTATTAGATTACTAGATTAGATTATTAGATTACTAATTTTGTATAGTATGATGTTAATATAGAAAAAAATTTGGGATTGGCTGTTTCACCCTCATATATGTCCATTGAAAACAAACCATCTATTATAATGCTAATAGATTAAAGGTCCATACAGGCGCAATACTGAGCATCAACATGGGCTTCAAGGAACAGAAAATCTGATGTCTGGTTGCCTATAAGTATTGGTGCAAAACTTCACACTTCAGAGACCTACTATATTGTATACCTACAATAACCTTTTACTTGCTATTACTGGAATGTAAATAAACATGCAAGTGTAGCTACAGGAATTGATGAGGGCAACAGATGTAAGATAACAAAACTGGACATGAAAATGAGTGTATTACCCTCTTATAACAATTACCCTTGTTTGTCTCTATACAGTAGACAGTGTTGTCAAAATGAATCATTAATCTGAGTGGTTAATCAAAAAATTTAAAAAAGGAAAATAAGTAATAATCCAGAACAAAAACAAGCTAAAATAAAGCTAACAGCAGTTATCAAAGTAACCTGGGCTTCCTGAACTCCTCAGTGCCACGGTGCATGGATTCAGCAATCCATGCAAAGTTGCCCTGGCCAAGTTTTACATGTGTTGTACAACATATGGAAATAACCTACCTACCTACCTACCTACCTACCTACCTACCTACCTACCTACCTACCTACCTACCTACCTACCTACCTACCTACCTACACATACTGTAGATAGATTGCATCAACATTTGAAATGTTGACAGCAAAGCATTGACTCTTGAAGGATTCCGTTTTCACTTCTATTTTCACTTGTTTTTTTATTTTATTTTGTGAGATGTTGGAATGGTTTTGATCTTTTCATTTAGCCGTTTTTGAAATTAGCAACATTATGAAAGCAGATTTCCCAACAAAATTTTGTCTGACACAATTTAAAATGTGTTGTGAGAAGCTTCCACTCCAATGGCCGATCACGTTGTGTTTTTACAGTAGCTCCTCTGTTGCCTCCAAATGATTGTTTAATGATTTATTGATGCTCCTAAATGTTACACACAGGGATGCAGCCTGGGAGGCAGAGAAGCACAAGAGATGCAGAATATTTATACATGAGCAAGTTGTTTGCTACCAAGGTTTAACCATTCCTTTCAAATCCACCATCAGCTCTCTTCTCATTAAGCTTTTCTCCCTTCAAGGGAGACTGATGCTTCCTTTCTCCTCAGGACTCTTAAACCTCCCCCTCTCTGTCTCCGCAGTGCTGCGTTAGAAGGTGTTGCGTAGGAAGATGTATGAACAGAGGAAGGCGTACATTGAAGGGCAGGGATGTTGACACAGTCAGCTATCAAATCAAGTCATGTTGATTAGGCGTTTCACCTTGTAAGGCTTTACATTATTTATTTGTGGAGCTCTCTCTTACTAAGGGGCTCAGTACATCACGCTAGTTTTTGTGTTAGCTGCATCATTAAAGAGTGCAGACAGGCAGCTTGCTTCAAGCTTTGTTCTGAGAAGGATCTTCTTGGCTTTACTCTGGGGCTAAGCTTTAGAGAATAAATTATACTTTGAAAGTTAGATGTTGGTTATATTGAGACTGAAGCCTTAAAACAGATTTTAATATACAAAACTCAGGCCCAGTAACATTTGTGGCTTTTTCACTTAAGAAAGGTGATATATTTAATTACAGTATATTACAATATTTATACCTCTAGAGGTTTTCACGTGTCACCTTACAGCTAGGACCTTTACTGTAATTTTTTTTGGGATCAGTTCTTCTGTCCCTACTGAAGAAAGGCAAACCACAACATGATGCTACCACCACCATGTTTCACTGCATCGATGGTGTGGTCAGGGTGCAGTGTTAGTTTTTGGCCCACACACTGTTTTGCATGTACAGTAGGTTACAAGAAAGGTTCTATTATGGCCTCATCTGACCCGAGCACCTTCTTCTACATGTTTCATGGGCCCTCTCCCTGGCTGATAACAACCTTTAAATGAGACTGTCTGTCTTGTCTTGCCTTTCCTTTCAAAACTCTTCAATAAAAGGCCAGATTTTTAGGACTGCTCAGCTGGGGGAATCAGATTCCCCCAGCTGAGCAGTGAGTCTGTGCAGCTGCTCCAGAGTTCCCGTGGTCCTTTTCCTTACTTCTCTGAGTAAGGCTCTAATCTTTCCGCATGTCACTTTGGGTTGACAGGCATGTCTTGTTTACATTCAACGATTGTGCTATTCTCTTTCCATTTTGGGAGGATGGATTGAGCAGTCCAGGCCTTTATATTCCTGCACTAGTTAACCTCTGACCTGTCTACTGTGTTCCATGGTCTTGTAATGATTTATTTGTTCCCTGATGTTCCCTTGAAAAAACCTGTCTGATGCCCTCATAGTAGAGGCATTAAAATTACACACAGGTGCTGTAGTAGTTAGATGATGGCAGCTGGTTGCACTGGGTTTTGTTAAGGGGTGTCAAAGTGAATGGGGCTGATGACAAAATCATTTCTTTCTTTCTGGATTTGTGTTTTGTAAAAACAGTTGAAACATATATAATATTACTTACACGTCATAATTGTCCAATAACCTATGTTGGCCTATCAAGAAAAATAGTCACTAAATACACGTGAATAGTTTTGCACTGCAGCTGCTATTGCTCTGCTCATGAAGTATAAAACAAACAGCAAGTACATGGGCAAAAACCTCTAAGCTTCTTGACATGATGACCATTGAAATGTTTGAAAGGCCAAACAAATGGGACATTTTGCGTTAGTTGACAGGCTGGTGGTTTAGAACGTACAGCATTTATTTTTGTGATTCACATATTTTTATCCGGCATAATTTATCTTTTAACCTTGCACCTCAGATCTTTATGTAAATTCCTGTCTACATGTAAGCAGCCAGCATGTGATGGGGATGATGCGTCTCGGGATGAAAATGAAGGGAGTATCATTTGGAGCTCACACGGTCCTCCACTATTCAGTCTGATGCCTGTCATCATCTTTAGCCCGATCATTTTCTCTTGGCAGCTGACTGCTTTTTACCACATTAATAATCCAAGGGAGACATCAACTCAAAGACACTCATACAACATATCAAAGCAGAACGTCTGCTGACGTCTGACAGCTGTGTTCAACTCAGGACCACTCATCATGTTGGGTTTCTGGCAAAGGAAGCACAGCAAAGGCGTTTGATTTCTCCTGCAGCGTGGGGGAGGATGGACGGGATGGTGGGGGACAGCAGCGAAAATCATTAATTCCAGCCATTTGCCAGTCAAAGCTTCTGCTTTTTTTTCTATCAGACTGAACATAAACAAACACAATCATGAGCAAATGAGTCCAAATGAGATGTGACAGTTCTATTGGGCTTAATTTATTAGCAGTGATTATGCAGGGCCACTTTCCGCTGACAGCCAACAGAGACGGCTGAGCGTAAAAAGAAATCAGCAGCTTCATAAGGTGCGAATATTGTTAGTGGTGATAGCTAAAGCTGCTGCCATGATGAGATTCATTAAAGAACTGATGTGTTCTGTCCTTTATGGAAGAAATGGCTTCATGTTTCTTGAGGGGAGGAGGTGGTTCCAGCCATCAATCAGAAGTAAAAATGAACTTTTCGAGCTATACTTTGGGCATCATGTTCACAGCAGGGATTAAATGAGCATTAGGATTTTCTTTTTTATATAGTGTTTTATGATTCCTCTAACAGCATACAGTGGAAAGCCAAACTAATAACAACTGAGAAAACAGGGTTTGCATGCAATATGACCTAAAGCTGTTTAGGTCATTGTTGTGGCATACAAACCCTGTGTGACCCTGACTTTGGTCCATATTCCATATCTATCATATAATCTTCCTCCGTTCCACACCTTCAGAGCAACAGAGCAACTGAGGGTAACTCTGTTGGACTGAGACCTATTGACTGTGTAGGCCATGGGAGTATAGTGAATTCACTGACATGTTAAAAATAAGTTTTGATTTGTGTCATGATGTATTATTCTGTAGGACCTGTCAGCAGATGGGGGCGCTGTGGCTATAAAGGGAGGGATGCACTCAGCAGCAACGCTGTGTTGGGCTGAGGAATTGAAATTATGCTCGGCTGGTACTAGAAGGCCAAAATAGTGCTGAGAATACATCTCCCTCACCATTATGCTACCACTACCAGTTTAAACTGCTGAATCTTCCATGTTCTCTGCTCCAATTTCGGATCCTACCACCTAAATGTAGGTGCTGAAATCAAGTTGTATCGAATGAGGCAGCTTTTTTCCAATCTCTCATTTGTGATTAAGCATGGCAAATTTTAACGTCAGTTTCATGTTTATAGCATGGCAACAAAATCACGTTATTTATTAATTTTTTATTTTAATACATAATCTTCTGTAGAAATATAGAATAAACACTTTATGAGTGTTTTCAATTGCTTATTATGCATAGTTTTACTCCTTTTTGTTGTTTTTGTCTTTGGAGTGGGGCTATCTGCTGAGGTAGCTAGCCTGCAGTCAGGTGTTTTACAGACATTAAAGGGATCCACGATTAGTTGTTGTCCTAAATATGTCATAATTTTCCTATAAACTAAAAAATTGCTGTTTGTGATACTAAAAAACCTGCGATAGACTGGCGACCTGTCCAGGGTGTACCCCGCCTCTCACCCATTGACAGCTGGAGATAGGCACCAGCACCCCTCGCGACCCTACAAAGGATAGGTGTGTGAGAAAATGGATGGATGGATACTAAAAAACTAATAATTAGTTAAAAAAATTGTATTTGCTTTGTTGTATTTTTCACCCATGGATTTTTTCACCCACACAATGCATGCTAGGTTGATGATGCGGTTGGGTCCTTGTGGACTGGAACCTACAGAGTTAACACAAGAAGAGTAACATTACCCGAGTTTTTTCTTTATTGTATTGCATTTGATTGGTGTAAATTTAGACACTGTGTTGCTGTTGGCTGTAATTTCAAAACAGAAAATATTAGGTGAGTCTTCATCGCTTCCCACATGAAAGAAAAGAGAGCAATGAGAAAAAGCCGTTGGAAGAACAAAACTTCAAAAGTGCTACATTACTATATTCTCCATGAAAAGCCTTGGTATCGCCAACACGTTCTCTGGCAGCTAATAGAAAGATGTAAGAATTAAAAATGCACCTGTCTGAAATGGCCGCCTTTAGAAACTGTGCTATACCTTGATATTATTAACTTGCCTGTGCTTTATTATAACATCATCCCCTGTCAACTTTGTATCTTGGTTTTGAGAAAGAAAAAGTATTTGATCTTTAACAAGTTTGTTTCTGTCTCAAATAAAAGCCACAAACAAACCTACTGAAGACCAAAGACTGTTTAGTACAATGGTGGGGTGAACCAGTGAAAGGTTACACATCTGACGGCTGTCCTTTTATCGTCTTTCTTTTTTATTCTGTTTCTGATGTGACGAATGTGTCTGTTGAAAATGTTAATCTGATACGACAACAGCTCATAGAGAAGCTTTTGGAGTTAGGGAAGCATGTCGTGTTCATACAGACAACACTTCTGTGTTTATTACACAAATATTGCTTTGCGGCAGGAGCATTTTCATTAATTTATTTATGTTATCATATGCAGGATGAAACCCTCTCCCGACATTATAGTCTTCTAACCGTATGATCTTAAAAAATCTGTTGGTTTCCCTGTTTATAATTCTTCAATTATACCTAGTTAGAGCCTAGTTAGTCATATGAATCTGTAAGATAAGATAATAAATCCTTAAGTCCTATAATGGGGAGATTCAGGCGAGACAGTGGCAAAGACAGACATAGTTACACACAATTTGTAGTAATGAAAAAACAAGGTAAACTAATCTAAAGTTGGATTTAAAGCAACATAGACGCAAAAAATAAAAGTAAAAATAAATGCCAGAGTAAATATCATCGATAATATAGCATTCTAAGGTAAGAACATGAAATATTCAAGTTAACAGTGGAAGAACAGTGGGAAGAAAAGAACACCAGCCTATTTACTGAACAATATGAAATAATATGCAATATGTATGATAGTGCCTTGCGACAGACTGGCGACCTGTCCAGGGTGTACCCCGCCTCTCGCCCAGAGAACGCCTGGAGATAGGCACCAGCAACCCCCGCAACCCCATGAGGGATTAAGCGGGTCAGAAAATGGATGGATGGATGGATGGATGTATGATAGTACAGCAGCATCTCGGAGTAGCTAAGGCGTGTGTGCAAGTTTAGACTGGTAAGGATTTCTGATCAGATCAGAACCTGTGCAACCATTAGTATGTTGTAAACAGTTATTGAGTTTGTTGTTGCAGCAGAGATTAGAAAGTCTAAAAGCAGCTGGGAGGAAGGACCTGTGGAAGCGCTCCTTAGAGCATCTGGGATGCAGCAGTTTACCACTGAAAAAGGTCTTCAGCTCTGCAACAGCTCCATGCATGGGTGGGAGACATTGTCCATCAGTGATGTCTTTTTTCTTACAGTCCTTCTGTCTACCACCACCTACTCTGGGTCCAGGGGGCATCCCAGGACAGAGCTGGCCTTCTTAATGAACTTATCCAGCAGCTTCCTCTCAGCTGTATATAAGCTGCTGCTCCAACAAACCACACCATAGAAGATGGCTGATGCCACCACAGAGTCAGAGAAGGTCTTCAGAGCGCCCCCTGCTCTCCAGAATACCTGATTCTCCTCAGCAGGTAGATTCTGCTCTGACCCTTCCTGTAAAGAACATCAATGTTTAGCATCAGTCCAGTTTATTGTTCAGATGAACACCCAGGTACTTAGAAGACTCCAATATCTCAACATCAGTTCACTGGATGTTCACCTGTGTCAGTGAGGTCTGTGCCTGTGAATGTCCAAAACCAGCTCTTTTGTTTTCCCTGCATTTAACCTGATATGGTTCTGCTCGCACCAGTCTACAAAGCTCTGTATCCACTGGTTGTACTCTGACTCATCCTCATCTGTAATGAGACTGACTATGACAGAGTTATTAGAGAACTTCTGTAGGTGGCAACCTGGTGAGCTTATGGAGAAGTCTGCGGTTTACAGGGTGAACAGAACCAGTGCCAGCACAGTTCACTATGGTGCTGACTTACTGCAGATCCGCCTGTCAGAGACACAGCCCCGTGTCCTCACATGCTGCGGTCGACCAGCGAGGTAATCCGGTATTCACTGGGAGAGTTGGCGATCTACTCCTGAGTGCTCCAGCTTGTCTTCAGGAGTTGTGGTTGGATGGTGTCAAAAGCGCTAGAGAAATCAAAAACATGATCCTCACGGTGCTCCCAGGACTCTACAGGTGGGCGAGAGCTCGATGCATCAGGTATGATGGTATCAAGCACCCTGACGCCAGGCTGGTAGGCAACCTGCAATGTATCCAGAAGACCTCACCAGGGGGTGTAGATGGTAGAGGGTCAGAAAAACAGAACAGAAAAACTGTTCTAGTTTTTTTTCTGTTACCTTTGAAAGCATCATTTCCAGTGACTCATTTAGCCAAACGGACATCATAAGAAAACGCACCTTTAAGGACAATGCCACAGAAACTTTTATTCAAGCTTACTCTGATACCTCAACCTTGGGCTGCAACTCAGTAGATAACCTAGTAGATAACTTTCATTCTAAAGTCTCAGACATCATTGACTGCATTGCTCCAGTTAAAGTGAAAGTTTTTTCTGGGAAGAAAAAATCTCCTTGGAGAAATGCTCCAGCAGTTAGAG
Source organism: Fundulus diaphanus (assembly GCA_037039145.1). NCBI lineage: Eukaryota > Metazoa > Chordata > Actinopteri > Cyprinodontiformes > Fundulidae > Fundulus > Fundulus diaphanus. Next base: position 4,329,058 of record CM073136.1, read on the forward strand.
GTGAAAAAAGGGAGTGTCGAAAAGCTCCCCAAGGGTCCATCCTGGTTCCCCTCCTCTTCAATATCTACATGCTCCTTCTAGCTCAGACAATAAAAAACAACAACATCAGCTACCATAACTATGCAGACGACACACAGCTTTACATCACCATGTCACCAGGTGACTATGAAACAGTTCAGGCACTGAGTAAATGCCTAGAAGAAATCAATGCATGGATGTGCCATAATTTTCTTCAATTGAATAAAAACAAAACTGAAGTAATAATATTTGGACCAATAGAGGAGAGATCAAAAGTTAGCACACAGCTTCAGTCGCTTCAGCTAGGAACCACTGATCAGGCCCCAAATCTGGGAGTAGTGATGGACTCAGACCTGAACCTCCAAAAGCATCTAAAGACAGTTACAAGGTCGGCTTTCTATCACCTGAAGAACATTTCCAGGATTAAAGGACTAATGTCTCAGCAGGATCTGGAAAAACTAATCCATGCATTTATATTTAGTAGAATTGATTACTGCAACAGTGTTTTCACAGGTCTGCCTAAAAAGTGGATCAGACAGCTGCAGCTGATCCAGAACGCTGCTGCCCGCGTCCTCACTAAGACTAAGAACGTAGAGCACATCACCCCAGTTCTAAAGTCCTTACACTGGCTCCCTGTATCTCAGAGAATAGACTTTAAAATCCTTCTGTTAGTCTATAAATCCCTGAATGGCTTAGCATCTAAATACATCACAGACTTGTTATCAGTGTATAAACCATCCAGACCACTCAGGTCTTCTGGATCCAGCCTACTCTGCATACCTAGAACCAGAACCAAACAAAGAGAAGCAGCATTTAGTTCCTATGCTCCACTGATCTGGAACAAACTCCTAGAAAACTGTAAAAGTGCTGAAAACCTGAGTTCCTTTAAATCTAGATTAAAAACACATTTGTTTAGGGTTACCTTTGACTGTTCTAGTTAAACTGTTCCACTGAAACATCATTAGTTCAACTTTTTTAGTCCAACTGTTTTTAATGTTCCTACTTGCTTTTATTCTGTTTTATTTTCCTATATTTTAATCATGTAAAGCTCTTTGCAATGTCTATGTACTGAAATGTGCTATATAAATAAATTTGCCTTTGCCTTGCCTTTGCCCACCAATGGTCTTCAATATGTGTGACGTTAGTGCTACCGGTCTGTAGCTGTTGAGGTCTTTGGGGGTGCGTTCTTAGGCACTGGTACCAAACAGGTGGCGTTTCCTGTGGATTTCCTGTGTTGCAGGACTGCTGTAACTTAACTGTGGGTCTGAATCAGAGTGTCAGTTTATATTTTTGCTATTTAATTATTAGTAAATTCTATTTAAGTTTTTCCAGGATTTCCTACAATACACTACTTGGACTGAAAATCAAGTCGCAGTGGGTAGCGCTGTTGCCTTGCAGCAAGAAGGTTCTGGGTTCGAGTCCAACCCTGGGTCTTTCTGCATGGAGTTCGCATGTTCTCCCTGTGCATGCGTGGGTTCTCTCTGGGTACTCTGGCTTCCTCCCACAGTCCAAAAACATGACTGATAGGTTAATTGGCCAATCTAAATCCTCCTTAGGTGTGAGTATGTGTGAGAATGGTTGTTTGTCCTGTTTGTCTCTGAGTTTCCCTGTGACAGACTGGCGACCTGACCAGGGTGTACCCCGCCTCTCACCCATTGAACACTGGCACCAGCACCCCTTGCGACCCCATGAGGGATAAGCGAGTCAGAAGATGGATAGGTTATCCAGGATATGATGTTTTTAGTTCTTTTATAGCATGCTTTTACAACGCTGAGTCCTAACTTGTTTTTCTGTTGTGTTGCCAATATTTTTATCCTTTTCCCAATAGTAAGCAGATTTATAAGGTTGCACAAATTAACATCTATTTGTATATCATGCATGGCAACTGCGGTAGTGTCCAGTCCAAGTCCTGAAGCTGCACTGATCCTCACACACAGGCTCACCCTGCCAATATAAATAATGACCGAAGCAGCGATCCAGAAACAGGCCAAGTTAATACAAATAGGCCTGATGATAATCTACAGCTTGTAAATGTATTAATCACCCCCCAAACACACACACACACGCACACACACGCACACACACACACACACACACACACACACACACACACACACACACTGGATCTTGTTACAATAAAGGTCATACACGACCTGATTAGATCAGATGAGAGCTCTTCATCACATTGAAAAGGCTGTCCTTTGGGTTTACTTGGTTAAATTGAACTTCACTACCTACGACCTATAGGTCAAATGAGCATCACTCTAGACTCACCTTTTTACCATTTATTGCTAATAACAGCAATAAATGATAAAAAGGTGACTGTTCCTAAATTAAGAGTTAAATGCCTATAGTAAATGATAAATAAGGCAGAGTCTAATTATTATACAAACTACTGGTGATGCCTTTAGAAAACAACATGAAAAGGGGCTGTCTTATAATTATAAAATTCTTTGTTCAATGGATTACCTAGAAAATACTGTTCTGCATCAGAAAGGCACCAAGCTCGTATGGGAGCATAACATACAGAGCAGGGGTCCATGACTCATGCGTGGTTACAGATTTATTTGAAAAAGACATGCGCATTACTAGACACAAGTAACAGGTACAGAAATAAACATGTCTGAGTTAACAGGGCATATTATTTCATCCTTTGTCCCTTAGCAGGTAACATGTAACAGTTCTAAATTATAAATGCATACAAGAGTTAAATGATGCTGAATCATAAAGTGCCTGGCTAAAAACTCTGTCATAGAAGATTCAACATGTGTTGGTAATGAGGGTGCTTTGTAATTTGTCGGAAATCAAAAAAAGGAAAAGGAATGAAATTAATTTGACCAGTTCTGCTGTCTAAAGGAGATCCAGACGTAGACCCTTTCACAAATAACAGCAACAACACACACCACACACATGCCTGAGGGAGCAGCTTCACACACACAGGTGAAAACCCATTAAATCACATGCATTATAAAGAGCCGGGGATGTACTCACCCATATACAAATGTAATAAACTACACCAATTGGTGTATTGCATTTCAAACATATATATTTAACTTTTCATTACCACTGTGACATTTAAGCATTTCAGTATCAGCAAAGCATAACATTTGAACCACATGGTCCTCAGCAGCAGCGGCAGCGGCAGCAGCGGCAGCAGCAGCAGCAGCAGCAGCAGCAGTTGGTCAGACTTGGACTGAAAATTATTTTAACTTCCATAACATATTGTTTACCCTCTATAAAACAAAATATCTGTCACCTGTTGTATTTGCTCCTCTGTTTTGCTTTGTATTTAGGATTAAATAGATACATTCCCAACTTCTACATTTGGTGCCCATGAGTTGGAGTACCATCGATATCATCCACCAGGTCTGCCAAGAAGGCTCAGCCTGCAGAGACTGTGAGGATGGGTCACCTTAAACCAGTTGGCTGCAGCTTAGCTGCAAATGAAAATGATTTGAGATATGTTTTTAATTACAGCATGAAGAGCAAGATGTGCTGTAGCACTTCTGCAAAAGACACAGAGTGAAATCTTCCTCTTTGTTAAGTACCTTGTGGTGTATTCAATACATGTGGCAGTAGATTTGTACAGCATATCATCTGCAAAAGACTGCCATGGTGGCAAAACTGAGGCAAAAGGAGAAGAATACAGAGTTAACAAGTGAACATGAGTGGAAACCAATCAACTGAAAAACATCAAACTGGAACATAAGTGGATTCAAACCAGTTTGGGATATAAAGAGGATAATTTTACTCGTCACCCCTCGTTTCAGCCTCAGCTTCACGTTAGCAGCCTCCATGGCTATAAGGCTGAAGCTCTCGCGGCAGGAATGATCTGAGGTGTATTTCTGAAGTAAAAAGCCCATCTGACGTGAGGAAAATGCTTCAGAATCCATGTTGAAATCTTTTCAAGGATGTTTGTCCATCATGGTGTTTACTAAGGCCGACAAATCACCCTGAAAGTCCTTTTTTTGTGTCAACACTTCTTGCTTATAACTTTGCTAGCTACTGTCAGTCATTTTGACCCCCAGTCACAGCAGGCGGTTGACTACGCAGCTATGAAAATTCAAACTTTTTGTGTCCTGCACGCTTTTATAATTTTTTCAGTTGTTGTAGCAGAAGAACTGCACCTCTGACTATTTACTAAAGTGTCCAATTTATTTCAGCAAATAAACATGAAATTGTTCTGTGAATGGTTGCTAACCCAGTACAAACATCCCTGCGTGTGATGAAAAATGTCACATAGCATCAGTCAACGTCTTGTCTCCTAGCAGAGAACAAGTAATATCCTTTTTCAGTTATCTTAAAATGACCTTTTAGGAGTCATTTCGTCGGAGAGTGTTGAGGCTAGAGCTAAAGCCCTGAAACCCATTACATGTTCTGATTGTGTCAATCTAGTGCACTAATTGAATGCTGTCCCTCAGCCACTTTTCATCAGTCCAGAACCCATGCTGCTGAGCTGATTCGCTTATAATTTGCACAGCGAGAGCCTTAATCACTGGAGACAAACATTTTCCCTCTCATTAAAGAGCACATTAAAGATGATCTTCTTTGGTTGCCACAGTGACTTGATCTAATATAATTTGGTGGAAGCGAGCAGAGAACAATTTCCGTGTGTGATCCAGCGAGACTTGTATTTTCTCTAGCCTCGCCTCTCGCTTGCTCTCTTTTCTGCAGTAAGTGAGTCTAAAGAGACTTCTTTGATCTTGTCTCATTGCTCTCAATACTCCAGACCGAATATAAATCACAAGGCCGACTATTTTAGGAACAAAGCTGCTGTTGTGCTCAACAAGGCGCACGCTTTTATTTCTCCTCCAACCCTTTCTGAATAAAATTTAGTTGACAGTGGGAGAAAAAATGCTCATTAGTGAACACGGCCTTATTTAAAAAAAAAAAACAAAAAAAAAACTTGTATATACATGAATTGACGCTGATAATTATACACATACGGAACATTACGGCATTTGACTGACTGGAAAAAAAGCATCCTGGGTTTGGATCAATCATCGGCCAATTTGTGTTAGACCTTACAATAGTTTGTCTATTGAGGAAAAAAAGTAGGTATGATTGAGCTTTAATTTATACAAGTTTAGATTGTAACTTTTTATTGGGAGATACAGCGCCTTGAAAAAGTAGTCATATGCCTTGAACTTTTTTGCCCTTTGTCATAGATTTCAATATATTTTATTGGGATTTTATGTGATGGGCCACACAAAGTAGCACATAATTACAAAGTGGAGGGAAAAGGCATATGATTCTCAAAGTTTTTGTGAATAAAAATTTGAAAAAGTGTCATATTCTTTTGTATTCAGACTCAGACTTTAGAAGTCACACAATGTATGTACTGTATTTTTCGCACTATGACTCGCACTTTTTTCATAGTTTGACTGATCCTGCAACTGATTGTCAGGTGCGACGTATATGAAATACATAACATGTTTTTAAATGGTAATTCACACTGACCAACATAAACCAAGGAGTAAACATTACCGTCGATAGCAGCAAAAGGGCTCTCTAGGCTTGTGAAAGCTAAATGCTGCTGATGTACCACTTAAAAAGATTAACTTATAGACAGCAAACACTGAACACTATGTTATTTCGCTGTTTCAGTATGCATTCACGCAGCGGAGCGTTCGTGAAGCTAATAACAGCTAGTGTTAGCTTATGTTGTCAGGACGGTTTACAAATCGCTGATGCGCGTTCAAGAGCTTTACTGACCTTTCTATTTTGCTATCCGTGTTGTACTGTCATCTTAGCACATGCTCACAGTCTAATTCCAGCGTAACGGCCCATTACACTGAAATGCGCTGGCGAGAACCTTGCAAGTAACTTGCCAGTGGGCATTGCTGGGTTGTTATGCTAAATTACCCCATTCAACCCCTCAGGTATGTTCCATGTTATTCAGCCTGTTGTGGATGCAATAGTGTAATTGAATACGTTTCTGTACCAGATTAAATGCCGGTTTTTAGTCTTAGATTTGGTGAAATAAATTTTTAAACAAATGTGACTCATAGTCTGGTGCCACTTATATATGTTTTTTCCCCTCCTTTATGACACATTTGTTGACTAATGCGACTTGAATTCCGGAGTGACTTGTAGCCCAAAGAATACGGTACTTTAATCGCAATTCAGCTGTTCCGTGAAGGTGTCAAACATTTGTTAGACGATATTATTGAACAAACCACATCATGATGACACATCTGTAAACCAGGAATCCATGGCTGTCCACCTTAGCCTACTGTCTAGGCAAGGAGAGCATATACTAGCGCAGTACACAAGAGGGCCATGGTCGTCCTGGAGGAGCTGCAGGGGACCACAGCTCAGGTGGGGGAATATCCTAAGGACAATTATCAGCCATCCATTTAACAAATATGTTCATAAATAAGATCAGCGTGAAAAACGACTGACAAAAGAAAATCAAAAGTCCCTTTTGTAGTTTTTTGTACAACCCATTTAGGGGTCACAGCAAAGTAAGTAAAGTTTATTCACTAAACACCTTTCACAGACAAAACCTTCATAAACATCTATACCAGAAAAACAGTACAAAAATTATCAAAATTAAGTGTCAGTAAAAAAGATGATAAAACACACAATCAAAATTAACCTTCAGCAAAAAAAAATATTTAACTGCATTTTAAAAGAGTTCACAGCAAAGCCCCTGGAATAAGGTGTTCTGGTTATAAGTTAATCTTTTAGCCAATATGCAAAACACCATATACGGCGAAAAACTAATGCTGCTTGACCACCACAACACCCCTTCGTTTGAAGAATGGTGATGGACGCTTCATGCCGTGGGGCTTTGTTTTCAGCAGAGACAGGGAAGAATACATGGAGCTGACTACAAGACAACCCTTAAACATTTTGCCCTGTAGATTTACAAAATAACCCAAAAGACTGCAGGTGAGGTTTCAGCCAAATAAATTTGATAAAGTCTTGAGCTATGTGGGATACAAAGCAATTCCACGTATTAGGATGTTATCTGTGGTACTGGGCTTCCATAAAATAAAATAAAACTCCCAGTAAAATAAAGTGCAGCTTATGGTCATTGCATGAGGAAACACAAATAAGTTCAACCTGTTATGAATGCAAATACATTTTGCAAAGCTCTGTGTTTCTTGTGCTGTACCCCAGAAATTTGTATCATTAATACAAACATGTCTCTGTTGTTGTCTTTGTGTTTTCCTCGCTGTGTTTGTGTCGCTGAGCCACTGGGATCAGAGCTGTAGTCGACTATTCATGCATTACAAACACTCTCGACATTACAAGGGCTTTTTTTCCCTTTGCTTTCCGCTTGGCTCTTCCATTTCACAGTTGCCCTTTTCATGAAGCCTGCAAACATGCCACAAAAAGGTCAGTGGGATCAGAATAACATTAACCATCTTCACTGCCTTTTCACTACCTTATCCCTGCCATGCAAAGAAAGACATCAATCCACGACTTTACTCGACATGTAGTCTGAAGAAGAGATCTTTATTTGTCTTTACAATTTTACATTCCAATGCAATTTGTCTTCTGGGTTTCACCCATCCCTTAGGGAGCAGTGGGCAGGTTACAGCACCCAGGAAGGTGTGTTTTTCGGGTCATGCTCACTCATAGTGGCAGTCTGCAGCGATCAAACCGAGGACCTGCAGCCTTCTCAGAGCGCAAGCACACTGCTCTAACCACTAGGACACCACTCCCGTGTAGCGGATTTGCACTTTGCAAATATGTATCAAATGCAGTGCAAGTTGTGCGCCGGAACCTTTGTAGACCATGAAAAATGAAGTGAGAAAGTAAAAAAAAAAAAGGAGGAGCAGAGAAGTAGAGGGTGAAGAAGAAACAAGCACTGGCCATTGATGCAGCAGAGTGCCCTAAATTGATTTTTTCCCCATAAAGGAGCAGGTAAGATATAAACACTAGTGGCGAACAGTGAAAAGTCCAGCCGCATATCCTGCATAATAGGTTAGCCTCACCGAGAGGAACCAAGGGTCAAAACTGACTCAATCAAACAAAGGTTTTAAGGTATAAAAATGTTAAAATATGATTAACAAAGTGGCAATGGAAAATAACTTTAATGTTAAAATGTCCTTGAATTCAGGTTTAGTGTGCTCTGCATAAACTCATATTCTAAATTCTAAAAATATTGAATTTAACCTGGTAGAATCCCATTCATTTTAAGAAAATGTTTGTTATGTGAATATTGCCGATGCATTAAATTGTCAATTAGTACATTGAAAAATGATGTGGGTTTGAATACATTTTTTTACAAGAAAGCAGTGTCAATTCAGCGAGTAGCAGCAGCAGCAAGAGCTCCTGCTGGCATGGAGAAGGGTGACCAGCAGCAGTAAGGAGTCAGAGCAGGAACCTTAAGGTAAATTATAAGAGGACAAAACACACCTGCAGGTTCTAAGGTTATGCTGGTGGTGGCGTGGCCGGAGATGGTATGAAATTCCTGCCCTGAAGTATTGTCCCAGCCCGCCCCTGACAGTGACTCATATTGCTGCCGTTCCTTTCTGACAGATCTTTGCATCTGGGTTGTTTTCTTATCTTGCTGACTGATAAGTAATTGCCAGTTGAGAGTAGAAGAAGGAAACATGTCAGAGGTTTAAGGGCTGGGAAATAAGTTTGACACTGGATCCAGGTTAAAAGACGGTTTAAGTCTTATTCCAGAGGACATGGCTCCACACAGCACTAGGATGTATGGAATGACTAACAACTGATAGACAGACTGGCTTCTCTGAAGTATACATACACAGCGAGCTTAAACACACTCTTAACATCTGCTCACATGGGGGCAGTGTTGCACCGTTTGACACACAACAACCCCACCCCTCCCCACACACCCCCAACCCCACCATCTCTTTCCCCTCCTCCCTCCTCCCGCTGATGTGTTTTTCCATCTACATTTACTGCAGAGGTATGCACCAGAAAGGCATCCTATGCTCCAACTGTCCACATTTCCTCCTAAACCTGTCTCTGGCCGATGACCACAACGCAGATAACAACTTCTACTGCTGTTAACACGAAGAGGCAATGGCACCAGGTGTCCTCCTTTGTGTATACAATGTTTTGTCAAAAGTTTTGTGTAAACTCACAAGCTTAAACGTCAATGCATTTATTGGGGATTTATGAGACAGATCAACACAAAGTAGCCCATAATCATGAAGTTGAAAGAAATTAAAATTAATTTTTTTTTTCAAATCAAGTGAAAAAGCATGCTATGCATTTATACAAGTCTCTTTTTCTTGGAAGCCCCTTATTAAATCCAGGGCCACCAACTGCCTTCATCTTATGAGTGAAAGACTGTAATTTAACTTTCTTTTTTGTGCAGCTCATCCTCACTCAGATTGGATGAAGGGTGTTTGTCCCCAGGGATTTTCAAGTCTTCCAATGGATTATCTATGTGATTTAGGCCTTAGGACCTTGACTGTTAACATACTTTGATATATCCCATTCAGTTGTTCCTCAGGCTTTATTTTTTGTTTGGAGCTACCCCCATCAATCTTCCAATCAACTATGGCCAGCCTGTTAAAAAAAAGCTTATCTACAGCATGGTAGAGCTTAGTGCTTCCATAAATTTAGCTGATGAGAAGAGACAGAATGGTTAAAAACATGATGATGTGATTTACAAGATCACATTAGGCCTTGGTGTTAAGAGTCCACTGATGCTGAGGAAGGCTGGATGAGGAACCTGTTTCTCTCTAATATCTTCTCTGCAGGTCGCTGTGTAGGGTGCATCTTGGAGGGGTCTCCTTGGTTCACAGTGCCATTTGATTTGAGAGCTGATGCTGTAATGTCCTCTGAGCCCTTAGTGACATCCATGTTTGTTTTTATTTTTTATCTTTTTGCTTTCTCTGCCAACTCTCTGCAGTGCAGCCTGGGAGCAGTCATCTAAGGACAACTGATGTCATAACTGTGTTTGTTTAATTAAACACGAACTCGGTGCACTGTACAGTGGGAGAAGCAGGTAGAGTGGATATTTGTTTTAGTGGTGCTGGAAGGAAGCAAACTATAAACAGCTGTTCATCTGGATTCTTACAACATATTTTAAAATCCTATCATAGATTCTCATTGATACTCTAACATATTAATAACATAATTATTGATTTGAGGAATATCAGATCAAAGCATTTAAAGGCTGTTTATGAGTATTTAACAGTTTTTTTCTTCCAGGAGTCTCCTGTGTTTAGCCCCATCCATTTTTTTTTATCAACCTAACCTACATCCTGTTCTTCCTGAAGAATAGCCACCCCAGAGCAGGACAGTAGCAAAACAATGTTTCACTGTGGGGGCAATGTTACTTTTTCATTCAGACATAATGTTCTCCAAAGATCGGTGTTGTTCTTAAGTGACCGAAGAACCTTCTACCACATTTGCTGTCTCCCCTACATGGCTTGCGGCAAATTCAACCTGGTCTTCTTATGACGTTCTTTCAACGCGGATTTTGTTCTGGTCCCTTTTTCATAATGGTTAGAGTGGCTAATGGCATAGTTAATAGTTGTCCTTACAAAAAACGTAATTTGTGTGCTGTCAATCTCTGCAGCTCCTCCAGAGTTGTAATTGTCCTATTCTCTACTTAATGCCAGTCTTTTGGGAGGGCCCATTGATGGAGTGGAGGCAGACAAGTGGAAACAAAGAGTCCTTTCAGGAGAACGTTTACAAAAAGTACACAGAAACAAAACCCAGAAAGGTGTGTAAACCAGAACAGAACCCAACACAAGAAAGGATCAATATACCAACTTGACAGTGATAAAGAAACTGAAACAACAGGGAAACAGGAAGCAAATTAAGCACAGACTTTAGGGAAAGGCAGGTTTTAAAATAAAGCATGATACTACACATTGACAAAACACCATGCATAAAATGAGTTACAATAACATTCAATATCCCTTTGGGATAAATAAACTATTGTTGAATTCATTTTGATTTCAAGTGAATTGGAAATCAGATCAGAATATAAAAGTAAAAACATAGATCGCAAGCAGCAGGGTACTGTAAACGGAGAAAGCCTGGTGACATTGTCAGGTCTAAGCACCTAGAACATCATACAAACAGGGAAAGAAAAGCACAAAGACAATTAGTTTGGTTTCATTCTCGAGGAGAGTAGGAAGAAGACCGCACAGTTACAATCTCCAACCCACTCTGCCGGTCTCAACGTTCTCCTCGATTTTATTAAGTTTGGGGCGTTTCCCTAGTTACAGGACTGAGGCTGTACTGAAGGGTGGGGGAACAGATAGCTTACAGCCTCAGTTGTCAACAAAGATACACAGCTGAGTAATCACGTTCAGTCAGCACATAATCTTGTAGCTGAGTCTTCTTGTTTCAGGAAGGGAAGAAACAGAGTATCTTCTGTTTCTTCACAGGGGACATGATTAAGCTATCATGTGAGTAATATGATTATATCAGAAGCTTACATTACTACATCATAACAAGATAAATCGATTAATGAAGTATAAACATTAATCCCAACATTTCCCCCTGTTTATGGTGTATAATGTCAGATAAAAAAATACCATTACAATTTTCACTAAACAGTCACTTCATCAACGATTTTCGGCTGCTAGATCATGGAGTAACAGCAACATTACCACGTACACTCGGAGGGGTTGTGAGTTTACACCTGGTCGGCAAATAAAGTTTCTATGTTACAATTGTCTTCTTCTTCCTGGTCATCTGCATCGTCACTGGGAGCCAAAAGAGGATACTGTTCCTGCGGAGGGGCTATTGCAGTTGTTATTAACTGCTGCGTTAACCCTCGAAGACATGGAATGCAGCAGCAGCCGCAAAGGGTCAAGATGGTGGCAAACACAGCGAGGCGGTGTTGTTTGGAGTAAAAGTACAACATTGCTCACCAAAAATTGCACAGACTCCTCCTTTTTCTGCCAGTAACATATCTAGAGCAATTCTATTTTGAAAAGCCATGAGTGAAGTCGCAGCCAGTTGTCCATGTACTGCTTCAAAACCACTCTGTGTCCAATTTCCTAGTCATTGCACATTGTTATGAATGTAATTTCCATATTCTTGTAGATAGTACACCACCAGCAAGATGCTGATTCAATCCTGATTCAAGAACAAGAGTTTTTGTTCTTGTGCTGTAGCCAAAGGGTAAATTTTGTCCATTGTGAACAGTTGGTAGTTGGAACAGTTTTGTTCATTACCTCTAGTAAACATTCAGCATCCATTACTGCTGAAACAACTTGGAGTAGCGGCCTGGGACCCATCCACACTACGCAGGTTTGTCCAGCCATGTTAGCAGCTTGCTCTACCATTAACAGCCAGTTGTTTGTTTGTCCTGAGACTCCTGTTGTGACCTGAAACCATTCATTTGTAGTAAGGGGGCTGTTTATTATTAAGGGTACCATCTCTGAATCTGTTTTGGGTCCCCGTGTGAATGTTCCTTCTTCAGAGATTTTGTTATTCATTTTGTTTACATTGAAGGCAGCTACATTAGGACAAAATCCTAAATGAACACAGGGGTCCTGTTCATGTTCTCTCCAAATACAAAGCATTAATACATGACAAGGAGGATCTATGTATTGACCGGAGGATTCAGGTTTTTCCACCCCAAAAACCCCAAACCACGTAAAATAATTATATAATGCAAAATCAAAGCACTAAGGGTCATAGGAGTCCTTCCCAGAACTCTCAGCTTGGGTGGATGACCATATGAGTTTGTAGGTTGGCAGTTATGCAATATCCTTTCCATTTTAAGATGGATTGAACATTCCTGCACTGTTCACATCTTGGGATTTTTGCTAACTGATGCCCACTAATTTTCTTTAACAAACCTATAAGGCCTTCACTTCCCAGTTAGATTTACACAGGCCCTGTTTCCCAATTAGACAGTGTCATGATATTTTTCTAGGATGAACCCGGACACAGCACGCACACACAGAGCTAGTTCTTAGAAGAGAGTTTATTGAACAGGGTGTGGAAGATGGATGTTGATGAACCCAGAGTCTTTCAACAGACGGAGGTGTAGGGTGCAGAAGCTGGCCGGCAGGAAGCGTGTGGAGAGACTGACCGGGAGGAACTCTGGAGCCGAAGACTAGCGACCAGGACGGAACGTCTGAGCTGAGAACTTGGGGACCAGAACATCAGAGCCGAAGACTTGAGACCAGAACGTCTGAGCCGTGGACTTGAGACCAGAACGTCTGAGCCGTGGACTTGAGACCAGAACGTCTGAGCCGTGGACTTGAGACCAGAACGTCTGAGCCGTGGACTTGAGACCAGAACGTTTGAGCCGTGGACTTGAGACCAGAACGTCTGAGCCGTGGACTTGAGACCAGAACATCTGAGCTATGGACTTGAGACCAGAACATCTGAGCCGTGGACCTGAGACCGGAACAGCTCACCAGGAGTTGAGAACTGGAGTGGAAACAGAGCTGAGCTGGATCTAGGCAGAGACTGGAACAAAAACAAAGCTGACGGAAACTCTAATGGCTGACTGGAACAAAAAAACAAAGTTGAAGTAAGTCTTCTGGCTGACTTTAACAAAAACTGAGCTGACAGGGATTCTGGCAGAGACGGAGCGGGAGTGAACGCTATGGACCGGCGACGAGAACAGAATGAGGTGAGTCTTATAAAGAGGTGAACACAGGTGGCAACAGATCAGGGGTAATTGCAGCCTGACAGGTGACGGGAATGAAACCTAATTAGTGTCCGGAGGTGTGACTAAAGCTGAGCGAGGGAGAGCTAAGTGAACTACAAAATAACAAAGAAGCCAGACAAAACTTAAACCATGATAGACAGTCATTGTGTTTTGCATTAGACAACTTGAAAAAGAAGGTGATCATTAACAGGAAGCTGGCTATCTGGCTTAATCCAGAGCAGTGTTCTTTGAAGCACAACATTAGGAAATTGGAGAGACAATGGCACTCTACAGATCTAGAGGAATCCTACCTAATCTGGAAAAACAGTCCACTGTTGTATAAAAAGACCCTTCACAGAGTTAGAGCAGCATATGTTTCATCATTAATAGAGGAGAATAAAAATAGTCTTAGGTTTCTCTTTAGTACAGTTGCCAAATTTACCCAGAGTCATAGCTCTGTTGATCCATCCATTCTCTTAGCTCTCAGCAGTAATGACTTTATGGGATTCTTCATAAATAAAATTTATTCTATTAAAAATAAAATCATTGCCAAACATGATTACCTCATCCTCAGTAAGTGAGGCAGTGTTGGAGGAATCTTTAGAACCTGTGCGGTGTTTGAACTGTTTAGACACAGTAGAGCTTTCTGAGCTATCTAAAATATTAGCTTCATCTAAACCTTCAACTTGTATGTTAGACCCAATCCCAACTAAGTTATTTAAGGAGGTGTTCCCTTTGATTAATGCCCCCATTTTAGACATGATTAATCTATCCTTAGTAAATGGATATGTAACACAGGCTTTTAAAATAGCTGTTATTAAACCTTAAGAAAACCTCTCATGATCAAGACGACTTAATAAATTACAGGCCTATATTTAATCTTCTTTTCCTATCTGAAATTCTTGAGAAAGTGGTTGCTAATCAAGTATGTGAACATTTACACAGTAATGACCTGTTTGATGAGTTTCAGTCAGGCTTCAGAGCTCATCATAGCACTGAAACAGCTCTGGACTTATGTCAGTACTTGTCCTGTTAGATCTCAGTGCTGCATTTGATACAGTTGATCACAATATTCTCCTAGAAAGACTTGAACATACTGTAAAGATTAAGGGGAAAGCATTAGGCTTGTATAAATCGTATGTGTCTGACAGATTCCAGTTTGTTCATGTTGATAATAAATCTTCTTCAAACTCTAGGGTCACTTGTGGAGTACCACAGGGTTCAGTCCCTGGACCAATTCTCTTTGCTATATATATGCTTCTGATTAGTAAAATGATCAGACAGCATGGGATTAATATCCACTGTTATGCTGATGACACTGTTATGCCATCAGAGCCATGGACAAAATTCAGATTGAATTGGAAGCTAAATAAGTTTTACAGGAACCAAAGCAGAGACAGCCCCTCACAGCAGGGATGCTGCCATGAGCCTAGACCGCTCCCACAGACAATAGGTCAGATCACTTCTGGCCAGACTCTCAGTCTTCACTTCTGCCTGGTGCTCTCGAGGAGAGGGGGCTGGGACCAGCGAGAGCTGTGGGGCCTCATGAGGCCCGAAACGCCCACAAGCTGAGTGAAAATGGGCCTCTCTGAAACTCAGTTCCTGCTAGGGGTGGGTAAAATAATTTAAGAATCGATGCATCGCAATAATTTCACGCAAAATTCATAATCGATTAGGGGGCTCCTCAGAATCGATTCACCTCCTGACACGTTGGGGGCGCTGCGAGTTTGGTTACTGTGCTGAGCACCTGAGCGCATAACAACAGTCATGGCGAGCAGCTCTAGAAAGCTAACTCCATCAACTTTTAAGTCAGATGTTTAGGCTCATTTTGCTTTCCCGTCTAAATCTGGAACTCAAGAGGTCGACAAAAGCAAGGTGGTATGTAAGCTGTGCCAGAGAGAATTAAAGTACTCCAGTAACACAACAAACTTGCGCAACCACTTAACCAGATACCACACAGATGCGCTACAAAAACCCGAAGCACAACCTGTTGACTCCAAACAGACACAAATCGACAAATCATTAATCTCTAAACTTCCGCCAAGCTCTGCCCGCGCACAAAAAATCACAAAGTCTCTAGCCGTGTTTATTTGCAAGGACCTACGACCGTACAGTGTTGTTGAAAACAAGGGTTTTAAGAATATGCTAAAAATACTCGAACCACGCTACGCAATACCAACACGTAAATACATGACAGAAGTCGCTGTGCCGTCAGTGTATACAGAGGTGAAGACAGCCGTTTTGGAGTCGTTAAAGTCGGCCGAAAGAGTTGCTCTGACGTGTGATGGCTGGACCTCGAGAGCGACCGACCCCTACGTAACCATCACTTCTCATTTCATATCGAACGAGTGGGAATTGGTGTCAAATGTGCTTCAGACCAGGCCCCTTCATGGAAGTCATACAGGTAGCAATATAGCAAACTTGTTGACAGAGGCAATAAATGAATGGGGCATAACCGGAAAAGTGCCTGCTGTTGTTACAGACAACGCGGCTAACATGCTAGCTGCTGTTGGTCTCACTGATCTGTTGCATGTTGGCTGCTTTGCCCATGTGCTCAACTTGGCTTCGCAGGCTGCTCTTAAAACCCCTGCTGTCACACGGCTTCTGGGCAGAGTGAGGCGCATCTCTGCTTTTTTTCATCGAAGCACTTTGGCCTGTCATGCACTCAAGAAGAATCAAAAGTTTTTGGACCTCCCACAACACATGTTAGTGACTGATGTCTCTACAAGATGGAATAACGCTTTAGATATGCTGGAGAGATTTTTGGAACAACAACCAGCTGTCTCTGCTGCATTACTTGCACCTGAAGTGCGAAAACAGGAAAAAGATCTATGCTCCCTTACAGAGACAGACATTACAGCAGCAGAGGATATTGCAAAGGCTCTGAAGCCTTTAAAGAAAGCCACCTTGGTGATGTCTCAGGAAAGCACCCCAACTCTGTCTGTCATTACACCTCTAAAATAAAGACTTCTAGAGGAGATGCAACCATCATCCAGTGACTCTGCAATGGTGAAGGAAATGAAGATTGCTATGTGCAGGGATTTCCAAAAAAGGTATTTATATATATATATATATATATATATATATATATATATATATATATATATATATATATATATATATATATATATATATATATAAAACTTTTTGCAACACAATGAAATAATTTGTCATTAATATTTATAAAAACAATGATTATGGTGTACACAAAATCACTTACAATTTTTTTACGGTACCTGGGTCTGAAGGATGAGCTCTCCATTGCTGCTGCCCTGGACCCAAGGTTTATGCCCTACATTTTCTGTCAGATGATGATGAGCGAGAAGAAGTGTTCACGCATCTTATAGCTCTCACTAAAGAATCGGCCACTGTTAAAAGCTCAGTAAGTACTAAAGTATAAATAAAAAATGCATTCTGTCACATACACACCGAATAGTTTTGTTTTGTTGTCTTATGGAATGCTATCGGTCTGCAATTATTTGAACACTGGCAAATTAATATACTTTTTATTTTAATGATTTAGCCCTACAATGCATGTTAAATGAGCTATTTGAAATGATAAAGCTCTTCTTACCAATGCGATTATTTTATTATTTTTTTGCAGCAACAGAGTGGGCTGATGGATGAAGACCTTGAGGCAATTGAACAGCAGGGTGAGCCGGTTGATGACCCTTCTGGACCATCACCAAAGAAAGCAAGGGACTCTTGTGCTCTGGCTGATCTTTTTGGAAGAACCACAGATACCAAGGCATTGGATGAGGTGGTGCGTTATAAAGAGGTACATCACTATGTAATGCTGTTTATCTGAATTAACACAATATTTCAATAAACAAATCCTTTCTACTAGGCTAGTGAAACTTAACTAAACTACTAAGCAAAATGAAGATAAAAAGAAGCTAAGCTAAGGAACTATTTACATGCAAAACAAACAAAAGACAAAACAAAAGTGGTTGGTCATAATCAGAATAATTCGGTGAATCCTTGTTCACTGCAGATCTGATAAAAGAAAACATGGAGTGGAGTTAAAAACATTTGGCATGTGTTTCAATCCATTCACAATGCAAAGCCCAAGTTAACCAGAACATTATTTTGAGTAAATAATATTTTGTTTAAGTTAAAGAACCAAAGTTCACCTTAAAGAATGTGAATCGTGGTTAAATTAGCTTAACTAATTCAGAACAACATTTTACATGTGTTTCAACCCATTCACAATGCAAAGCACAAGTTAACCAGAACATTATTTTGAGAAAATAACATTCTGGTTACTGATTTGCCCAGTAAAATCATTTAAACCCTTATGACCGAGTTTGTTAATGCGATTCTCCCTCCGGGCGTCTGGGGTCACTGTAGCAAATCGGTGGCTAAAAGGTTACAGCATAAAGTTATCAAAATTGCCTTTACACCAACATTAATATTCGATATTAATGCAGGAATAAGGCTCATAGCACCATCGAAGGATGGCGGAGCCGAACGATTAAGCTTTGTGCTTTAAACGAACTCCTTTTGAAATGTCCGGGACCGGATGTTAGCGAGGCTAATAGCATTAAGGCTAGCGTGAGCTACCTCTGTTAGCCTTTTTCTAAAGCACCATGTGTCCAACGAGTTACAGACATTTCCCAATAAACCTTTTTACTTGACCCTCAGCTCCCTGTCCAAACCAGTCTTTTGTCTCGTGTCAGTTCTGTACAGTTTGGCCATTCACGTAAGGAGCGTTGAAGGAGGGAAGTTGTTGGCTTGTTGTTGGCGGGCTAGCGCTTAGCTCTGCAACACCATGTGGTCGGGTCGGAGGCCTGATGTCCTGCAGACAGTCTCTGACTCTGTTGCAGTCCAATTTAAGCAGATTTCTCCTCAGCTTGGGGAAGTGGGTCCTGTGCCGGCTTTTCAGCTCTGCGTTGCCTGGAACCAGCTCCGTCTGGGGTCGCTTCCCGGTACAGGCTGAGAAAGCAAAACAAAGCTGGCGTAGATGGATTCCTTCACTTTGGCATCTGTTTTAAGCAGAAGTGAGAGACTTATCTTTGAATCGGCTGGCAGTTTCTCCCTATGCCAGGGAGGAACTGAGTTTCAGAAAGGCTCATTCTCACTCAGCTCGTGGCCTCTTCCAGGCCCCATGCATGGCTCCTGCAGGCTTCCAGTCACATGGCTGCTGAGGAAGGAGACCCCCCCCCCCTCTCCTTGAGTGCTGGTCGTCTGTTGATGGAGGAGTGTGGGTCACAGAAGAGAAGAGCTGAAGAGACTGAAGCAGAGGTGTGCTGTGACTTTTATCTGTAGGGAGTGGTCACAGCTGACCTCCTGCTGAGACAGGCCCTGAGAAGTAGAGAGAGAGGGAGAGAGAGGCCGTCCTTCCGGCCATGTCCCCTTACGTTTGCAGCAGTATAGAATTCTTTTTGTCACCTCTTCCCTACTGTTCAGAATCCAATCTGAGATCAATTATGTATCATGGTGTTATTATGGCATAACAATGTTATCCGGCTCACTCATTATGACTAAAAATAAAGCCGAAGCTCTTCAAGTTAGCGCCGAAAATCCGCTAGCAAAAATGCTATTTAGCTCCCGGTGACTTCCTGTTTCCGGTTATTCAACTACGGCTCGTTCAAGCAAAAGGTTTGCTTCGTTTCGCTCCGCCATCGTTCGATAGTGCTATGAGCGTTATTACCGCATTAATATGGAATATTAATGTCGATTTAAAGCCGTTTTGTTTAACTTTAGGATTAGGTTGAAACACATGCCAAATGTTAACCTCATTTAACTCCATTCCATGTTCTTTAAGTCAGATCTGCAGTAAACCAGGATTCACTGAATTATTCTGATGATGATCAACCACTTTGTTTTGTCTTTTGTGTTCTTTTGCATGTACATAGTTCCTTAGCTTAGCTTCTTTTTTATCTCCATTTTGTTTAGTAGTTTAGTCACGTTTCACTAGCCTAGTAGAGAGGATTTGTTGATTGAAATATAGTGTTAATTCAGATAAACAGCATTATATAGTGTTTTTCTGTGGATATTCGTTTTATTTCTGTTAATAAATTCTTGACCTTGAAGAGAAGTTGTCACTCCTTATTCTATGTGTGTGCAGTTTGCTGTTAAAAGATCGCTAGTGCTCGAATCATCCCTTTCAACCATTGTCCTGATATCAGCTCTAGAGCTGATATTTACAATACCTAACAGACAGAGAGTTATTTATTAAACATTAAATAACTTTTAAACAGTGTGTAATTGCACAACAACACTCAGCTATATTTATCCATAAATCCTGATGAATCCACTCAATTACTGAGACTACAGGCATGGACAGGCTTGATCAAAACCTGGATGACTTAGATTTTCTGCTTGTAATATCTGACAAGACAGAAGTTGTAATCTTTGGACCAGAATCCTCAAAAAATAAACTTCTTAATCAGTTACCTAATCTCTATGCCATTAAATTGGCCTCTGGTACTAAAGTAAAAAATATTGGTGT
The DNA here is from genome assembly GCA_037039145.1 of Fundulus diaphanus. NCBI lineage: Eukaryota > Metazoa > Chordata > Actinopteri > Cyprinodontiformes > Fundulidae > Fundulus > Fundulus diaphanus. The sequence continues at coordinate 4,349,097 of CM073136.1, forward strand.
TATTTTTGACCAGGACATGTCATTTAAATCCCATGTTAAACAGGTTTCCAAGGTTTCTTTTTTCACCTCCACAATATTGGCAAAATTAGAAACTAGTCCATGCATTTGTTACTTCAAGGCTGGACTATTGTAATTCTTTACTATCAGGAAGTCCACAAAATGCATTTCAAAGTAGGTACATTTGGTCTTGCATTCTGTTAGCTGTGACACCATCTAGGAGGGCAGATCATCTTCCATTACCATATAACATAAGAAGGATTCCTGGATCAGTGTTTCTGTGCTTTTTTGTGTCTCTTCTCTGTCTTCTCTAACCCCCAGTCGGTCTTGGCAGATGGCCGTTGACACTGAGCCTGGTTCTGCTGGAGGTTTAGCCTTCCTGTTAAAGGGGAGTTTTCCTCTCCACTGTTGCTTCATTCATCCTCAGTATGATGGATTGCTGCAAAGCCATCGACTATGCAGACAACTGTCCACTGTGGCTTTATGCTCTTTCATGAGGAGTGAATGCTGCTCTTCAAGAATCGATGCAATCTGCTGGATTTCCTTAGATAGGAATCCTTTTGACCAATCTGTATGTATGATTTGATTCAATTTGACTTTGTAAAGTGCCTTGAGATGACATGTTGTGAATTGGTGCTATATAAACAAAATAGTATTAAATCAGTTAGGTTCTTCTTATTTAGGCTGCATCTCTAACAATAATTAATAATAAAAAAGTCAAACATTTTCCTCTACAATGTACATTTGAGGTGAAAAAGGGCATAATATACAGTAAGTATAAAGCTCTCTCAGTGTGATATTGGGTTGTTGCAATATTTTGGGGCAGCTTTCAGTGAGGTGTGTCTTTACTCTCTGCTGTGAAAGTGTTCCCTGCTGTCTTTGTGTCAGGGCAAAGGCCCCCTAAGCCTCCAAGATGTCAGGAATGGATAGATATTAAGATAGACCCAAAAAAGGCACAATTAGGAAACTGGTGGTAGAAGGAGGGCTGGGTTTTAAGACTAAACTCCTACTGACAGCTAAGAATTGTACCCCTGAAAACACTATGCTCTTTTCCTCCATCGTCAAGCTCTTTCTAACAGGCATCACTGCTGAATTGTTCTTGCTGCGAACCCTGAAATTCCTGTGGTTAAAAAAAAGGCCCTGCAGGATCTCATTCTCCACATTTCTCCTCTGAGAGTGAACAGAAATGCGGACACATGGAGTTTGTTACTGTTCTAAAGCTCTTGTAATCCAACAAGTTTTCTCCATGACCTCTTTTCCTGTGGTAACTTGTTTCAGTCAAGATCTGAAACCCATGACTTTCTGGGTCCTGTGTGCACTGTAAACTTAAAGTTTTTACATTTGGATTTGCCAGGGACAAAGTGAGGTTTTCCTCAGATGTTTTGCCAGTTTTATTAAATCAAAAATGATGACTGACAGCAATGCTAGATCCATTACACTGTAAGTCTTGATGAATAAAAGATTTGCACAATTTTTCGAAAGTTTAACATAAACCAGAAAGCACAGTGTATGAAGAAAAATACACAACACAGTAGATTGATATTTAAGCATCCTATGTATTTGGCTGAATTGTCTTTAAACTGTATAATCTGAGTGAACCATTTTCGGTTTCCTTGCCGATCCTTTTTTCAATAGTTTGGTGTCATTTGGCCTATTCCTCTTTACAGAAGTGGTGTATCTCAGTCAAGTTTGTAGGCTGCTGTGCTCACACATCTCTCCAGATCTGCTTTGGATTTTTTTTCATGAGACCAGGTCTTATTGATGAACACTCCAAAACATGATGAAGATCATCTTCCAGCAGTCACAATGTCCGTAATAAATATTAAAGTGCAGTTAAAATTTTTATAAACTGTTTAAACATGTTATGTATAAATTGTCAGTATTGAAAGTAGCATTCTCAAGGCAGACTCTGCGTGGACTCTGCGCAGAGCTCAATTTTTATGACTGCGTACGTAGAGTCACACTATAAACTCCTCAGCCGCAAGAAGTCTTCACATCGAACTGTTTTATATGTGACACCAAGCTTCATACACTGCGCTGCTCCAAGCAGCCGGTTGCAAGGAAGCGCGGCATCACAGTCCCTCTCTGTGTGCACTGACAGATGTGCGGTGGGTGTCTGCTGGAAAAGAAAACACTCTATGTGCTCAACTAGCAAATCAAACATTTTACCATCCCTTACCCCACCTCACCCAACTGGCAGAAAGTGTGGAAATAGAGAAAATTTTCACAATAATTGTAGGAAATAGGTACGCTCGACTATGCAGGGTAATAGATCCTAGAGTCAGTGTGGAGTTCGCACGGCTCACAGGACGCCCGAGCATGTTGAAGCCTTCAGAACACAGCCCTGGGGAACAGCAGTATTGAGGATGATGGTGGAGGACATGGAGATGCTCATCCTGACATGCTGGGGTCTGTTAGTCAGGATGCCCTTTATCCACAGACAGAGATTCCAGTACTACAGTTGTAGTATTTGCCTGATTGTCTTCTCCCTCTATGTTAGTGTAGGACTTTTTTCACTGTGGATAATGAAACTCATTATCCACAGTTCAGGAAGGAGAACCCATCTCCTTCCTGAACCTTATAATTGCTGGACATATCCATTCTGTTTATACTTGTATAAAACTGCTTGAACAGCAAAACATGGAATATCCAGGCATCTTGAAATCCTACCCAAGGATGTTCCAGACTAGTGGAGGTGCTTAATTCTCCTCCTTATATCTTGGCTGGTTTCACAAAGAAGCAGCAGATTTGGGGTGTTGCCTTAAAATAAAAAAAATTGCCTTAAAACAATCTTAATTTTTCCCACATGTTTCTTCTGACAAGAAATAATATCAATATTTTGTAGAGGCCCAGGCACAGTCCTGACTTGAAATTAGGCTGCTGGCAAGAAGGTCTTCCAAACTCAGACTTGGAGCTCGTCACATAATATAAACAATCAGAGGAAACATGCAAAATGCAGCTAAACAATTTTAAGAAGAGCTTGATTGCTGTGATGCACTTCCACCTTTTCTTAAGTCAGTAAAGAGTTTGTTTTACTGATAGCATGACGTTGACTTTGATGTAGGATGTACAATCTTAATGAGGTTGGTATTATTGCCGCACCACACAACGCCACCGTCGAACTAAAATACAACATAAAATTTAATGTAACAGCAAGACGGCAAAACAAAGACAAAGTTATTCATAACATGTAAAGATTTCTCGCTGGCTGACCCATATCTGGAAGTAGAACTAAGGACCTTACAAACAATTGATAACATCCTTTGACTACTTCTAACTTACATTTGCCATTCTGGCTACAACTTGTCATGCTCTTATAGGGGGTTTCTAAAAGTCCCACTGGGTGCAGATCCTGTGGCAGACCCAGAACCTAGCTGAAGGGACTATACCTCCTGTCCAGCCTGAGACTGACTTTTGATCCATAGCTCCAGGATAGAATTTAAAATGATCCTTTTCACATATAATCCATCCATCCATTTTCTAACACGTCTATCCCTGTTGGGGTCACGAGGAGTGCTGGTGCCTATCTCCAGCTGTCAATGGGCTAGATGCAGGGTACACCCTGGACAGGTCGCCAGCCTATCGCAGGGAATCTCACATATAAAGCTTTTAATAACCAATCAGAGAAACCAAGCCTGGATCATTCATCTGTGGTTTATACCCACTTTTCTGTGGACGATCATATTTTAATGGTGAATATCTCCAGTGGCCATGGGCCAGAAGCCATTCCACCACAAAAGTCTCAATCAGTTTTGTTAAAATATGTTGAAACGTCCAAAAAGAGGACCATCAAAATGTTATAACCTGAAATCAGCTGAAACCTTGAGGTCGGGTTCAATCAATGTTGACGTTGACGTTCTTCAGCTCAGTGGATCCAGGAACCTTGGTGCCCACCAGACAAGGGAATGCGCGGAGAGTGAGGGCTGGGTGTGGTCTGAGCTGTGTTTGAACAAGGTAAGTGAATGCTAAATAATCCAAGTGAATACCAAGCTAATAAATCACTAACCTCAAAATCAATACAAAAAATGCAAAGCTCTCTACTCCAACTCCAACTCTCTATGGAGGTATTTGCGAGACGAAGTTGCTTCCATAACCCACAACAGCAGAGTTACCAACGTCAGTTTTTCTGGGTACGTCACAATATCTTTCGAGCCAATACAAATCCTGATTCAAAATTCAAATGCAGTACATTCCTAGAAACAAAAGCAGGATTTCAACAAATGTGCAGAAATAAAATAATGACCGGGACATGAAGACAGCACCATACGACATGACATTCATGTATGCAGTTTATTTGCAGAAAAAAAAAAGTTGATTTGGGTGCGAGTTACCCTTAAAGTACCAAAAACCTTGGTTTCATGTTTCACAGAGAGAATGAGACAGATAAAGTTAGGTCCTTTGTCAGCTAGACAATCTGAAGGTTCAACTGTTTAAAAATCCCCTTTACGTAGCAAAATCCCCTTTACGTAGCAATTAGATTTCATGTTTGGTGTTTTTATGTTCTGTAATGAAGTCATTGTTATATTAGTTTAGATTGATAATAGTTTATATATTAATTATTTTTGTCACTTAATACAAAATAGTCATTTAATTTCTAATTAAACTGTCAATAATGTAATTCTGAATATAAATATATTTTTATAATATTTTCTTCTCCTTCCCTTCATTGTGTTTGCAATTTTACCTCCCATGGACAGATGATATTCAAATAACTGAGGTGGATTAAAATAAATATTTCATGGGATTGATATATAGCTTACTACATTAATAATTAGGTGGTTAATCCTTTTTTACAGCTAATGATTCCCTGTTTATAAAGCCCAACACTTCTTTACATAGTGTGTTAGTTTTATTGAGACATTATTCTACCCATTCGCTACAATTATAATAGATTTTTTAGGAGATTGTAGATATGTCCATAAAACCAGTTTAAAGCAGTAGGACAGAGGCCATGGCAACGTCAGTGCAATAAACTCAGCTTGTTTTATTTCTGTACTCTACTTTCATGCTCATCATTCATTGACTTTCTGCTTACTTTAACTGACAAATAGTTGTGGTTTGTGTGATGGACTGAGAGGAGTTGGTGCATTTGAGGACTGCTTTTATTACAGCAATCCTCAAGACACCTTAGTGGGCAGCTACAGGAGCTGACGTGCCCCCCGTATTTCAACAGTAAACAGTGAGACATGAAGAGAGTCTGTCATGCCACTGTGACTGTTAATGGTAGTGCTTTGTTAAAATCACAAGAGAGATACAGATATAATAGACACTTCTTAGTTCCAAGTAGAAAATGCCATCCACATATGCTGCTTGTCAATAGATGTCAAGTTAGATGTCAAGTTAAACCTAAATTGTCTTTAGCAGCCATTAGTAGATGAGCCAGTTGAACAGCTGAATGTCTCATTCGTAGGGTTGTGTATGATTCTAAGTTAATTACTGCTGACATTGCTACTGCTATAATAACATTTCATTCAACATGAGCCGGTGTTTCTGGACCTGACTGCGGTGTTTGTGTCTGTAAATGCAGAAAGGATAGCACACAAACTTCACCTACTCATCCTGCGTGCTCTCTCCAGCCACATTTCCTAAGAGTTTCAGGTTTACTGTCTCGCAGCATGTTAACATGTCTAAAGAATGACATCTCTAAAGAAAGTCACACCAATGGAGTACATTTAGTTCATTTTTGCTTTAGGTGTAAGTGAACTGTCGTTGCATTACGCACCAGATTTGATGCACCTGATTAATTACCACTGCAGAATATTCAAACTATAGAATGAACTACAATTATTTGAATTTGGTACATTTCCCAGGTTGATGATTCTAGTATGTCTACTGATAGTGACACATATTCATTCAGTAAAATTTCTTTCAGATGTTTCAAGTCTGCGATAGACTGGCGACCTGTCCAGGGTGTACCCCGCCTCTCGCCCATTGACAGCTGGAGATAGGCACCAGCACCCCTCGCGACCCCAAAAATGGATAAGCATGTTAGAAAATGGATGGATGGATGTTTAAAGTTGCAATGCTACTGTTTTCTAAAATTACTTGAAGAAAATTCCTTTGGATTTTAACCTAAAATTCTGCTGAGACTCATATACCGGATGGATTTGTCAGTTACAATACTATCTTTTCTTTGGTATGCATCTTCCTCTTCTTCTTTTGGCTTGTCCATTTCAGGGGTCTCCACAAAGACCTCTTTCACTCCAGCTGTAAATCTCTTCTGGTTTTCCTCTAGGCCTCCTGCCTGGAAGCTCCAGCCTCAACATCCTTCTACTGATGCACTCTCCATCCCTCCTCTGTCCAAACCATCTCAGTCTGGCCTCACTGGCTTCATCTCCAGAGCATCTAACTTGAGCTGTCCCTCTGATGAACTCATTCCTGATCCAACCGCTCCTTGTCACTCTCAAGGAGAACCTCAGCACCTTCATTTGGTATGCATGAGGTTTTGCAAAAGTATGCATTGCTCTTGAACTCTTTAAATATTTTGTCACATTACAAACTGAAGCTTTGATGTATTTTCTTTAAAAACGCAAGTTTTGTGTGTAAGACTAGCACAAAGTAGTGCAGGATTATGAAGTAGAAGAAAAATGATAGATGGTCCTAAAGCTTTTTATAAACAGAAATCAGAAAAGTCTGCTTTGCCTTTGCAATCTGTTTCCTGTAGCCTGAACCTCCTGTAAAAATATAATTCAGTCCAACTAATTGCCTTCAGGAATCATCTGACTGGTAAATAGCATCCACTAGTGTGCAATATAATCTCAGTATAAACCTGTTCTGTAAAGGTCACAGAGCTTTGTTAGAGAAGATCAATGAAAAAAGAAAATCATGAAGACCAAGGAACACAGCAACTCACACTCCACATCACCCTGAAAGCCTCATCTCCACGGAGAAACATGATGGCTGGATCGGGCCATGGGGATCCTTTTTAAATCAGGGTCAGAGTTGATGCTAAAATGGAGTACTCTAAATACAGGTCGACTGTGGAAGAAAAGAAGCTGCCACAGACCTCAATCATAGGCACGAATCACCAAAGCTGGTACCTTTGCACATATCCCAAAATGCACTGAATAGAAAGTGAAGTTCAGACAAACAAATCATCAACAGAACATTAACAGAAACATAGTGAACAGAGAACCACTGCGCTGCTTTTCTCCTTTATACTTGATACAATTGAATTATTTAAGAAAAATCTATGAACATTTCAAAATATTATATTTGTCTGAGAAGATTAGAGGAATGTTATGAGTTTGCCTTGTAGTATGGTGAAAAATGAAAGATATGTGACCTGACCATTGAATAAACTGCAAACGTAAACAATTCTACTTTTGATTCCCCCCTCTTCTACTGGGTTAAATTTTGTCTCACCGACTATATAACTGCTCACTTTTAAATGTTTCTAGGACAAAAGACACAGATTCACTGACACTCACCTCCTTCACTTCTCACTCAGGGGTGTCAAAGGTCAAACAACTTATATGCTAAGTCATCGAGTGTTGCCATCTGCCTGTTCATTAGCACTGACCTTTCACAAGTTAAGAGGGGTCACTGAGGAGCAGAACGCAGATCTGTGTTCCTTCACAGAATATAAACACTTAATGCTTCGCTCAGTCATGTGGGCTGCCTGTGCTCTTAGAAAACACTTTACATATCAGCAGGCTGTCTCTCTTGTTTGCTTGTCCAATCATTTAATTTAAATTGAATATACATTTTTAAAGGTTTTTAACAGCTTTCAAAAAGTAAAAGAGACCTTTATATCTCTGATTAGAAAGAGGAAACAAATCCTATTCAAGGTAACAATTCCCAGACTTGTTCATCTATTGCCACTCATAAATGTGTGTACCTTTCTGCATTTATGCTTCCACATAGTTGCTATCTGACTGTCCAATAGCTTCCATAAAGTGCCTTTTAAAAGTATTCATCAACCTAGAATTATTTTTACACTTCACAAATTTTTTTTTTTGGAATTTCAAGTGAAAGACCAACACAAGGTTGCAAATAATTAATACAAATTATTGGGGTGTTGTTAAGTTTTATTTCAAAAATAAAAAAATATTCTTGGAATAATAGAGATGAATACATATGCCTCCCACACTTCTGAGAGTTTCATTTTTTGTTGAAGACAATATACGTCACAATTATGCACTTCTTTGTGTTGCTCAATCACATAAAATCCCAATGAAATGCATTGAGAGTTTTATTTCAATCTAGCAGATCTAAAAAAATATATACATGCGTTATTCAAAAGAAACCTAATTACATCAGTATACTGCTGTCCTAGGTGTACACTTGGGGTTAATAACACTCTACTAACCATCGGTGAGGCTGCACAAGCATTATCACTTACACAACAGACACAAAAACCAGCAGCAACAACGAACAGAAGAAGATTGGGATCCAGCTGACAACAGCTGCTGCCACCGAAAAATAAGAAGAGTTTGAGGAAGCGGTCCAGGAGCTTGGCCCTGCCACCTGGCTTGATTTCACAGAGTCATGCAGAGGTTACTGAGATAGAAAGAGGAAGGAGGGGAAAAGAATTCCTGTGATGGGCCGACATGAGCGATGGGAGATGAAGATAGTGCTGATAGAGGCGATGATTGTGATCTGTTTCTCTGTTTCTTTGAGCCTCTGTCTGGGTTAATGGAAGCCAGGTCACGGAGGCTTTAGGCTTTTATGTGATGGTCATTGGTTATTTAGGCTGACTTGTTCTAGAAATAAATGGGCATAGATAACATAGCCATCCCTCTCTGTGGTTTATGTGTTTGGCCTGGTGAGGTAGAGATACTGATAAGCCATAGAACAAGAATACACAAAGAATGGATGTTAGAATTTCATGCAGGCTGGGAGTATTGTAATTAGATGATATACCATATCCAACTAATGTATATAAATAAGTTGAATTAAAGTGAATCATTGGCTATTCTTTTATAAGTTTATAACTAGATCTACATGTACACTAACAACCACTTTTTAGGTACAACTAGGCAGTTGCCTTCTTACACAGACAATGAATCAATTAAATTTATATTCAATTCAATTTTATTTATATAGAGCCAAATCACAACAAATGTCATATCAAGGCAATTCTGACATCCTTGCCTCCAAAGCTACAAAAACACTACATTTATTACATGTACCGTTATCACTATAGGAGGCAGAGGAATAACTAAACATCAGACACAGAGAGCAGGAGATAGGGGGAGACAGACAGAGACGGAGAAACTGATGGAAGGATAGGGGAGGAAGCCATTGTAAGGCTAAAGCTAGGCTAGGCTAGCGACCTCTTACCACGCCGAGAAAAGCAAACCGTGTGAAACACGAGGAGTTCCCAAACGTTAAGTACAGCAACAGAGAAGGTGTTTTAAATGTGCTTATGTGTTAGAAACAGAGGGATGTCACAGCAAAGAGATTTAAGACACAATCGAGAGTCTGGAACACCAAACCACAATCCAAACGCAGCAAGAGAAAACAGGAAGTGAGGCAATACGCCTTACCACAATCTCAGGAGCTCCATAATCAGCTAATAACATGGCAGCAATACATTGCGGCATCTAAATGTGGTGAAGATGACTAGTTAATGTCAGAATAGGGAAGAAAGTGAATTTTAATTCCACTTAATGTGTCAGGATTGCTGGTGCTGGTTTATCTGAGTTTCAGAAATGGCTGATCTACTGGGATCTTCTCTCACCAGTCGCCAGTCTCAAAGAATTTACAAAGAATTTACAAAGAATGGTCTGAAAAAGAGAAAATCTCCAGTGAGCAGCAGATCAAAATGATGTGTTGGTGTTAATGTTCAGAGATGACAGAAAGATAACAGCTGCTAATCAAACCACTTGCTTAAGCCAACATCAGCAGAATACCATCTCTGAACGAACAACTTTGATACCACCGCTGTCCCTTAATAACTGGAGACTGAGGCTACAATTCAGACAAGCTCACCAAAATTTGACAAAAGCAGGTTGAAAGCATGATATCTGGCACAAAGAGTTCTTATTTCATATTTACTTTGACATTCAGATAGTAAGCTGGGTCAGCATCAAGTGCATATAACATGAAAGGCTCGGATCAATCCTGCCTCGTATCAACGGTTCAAGCTGCTGCTGGTGGTGCAATGGTACAGAGGATACTTTCTTCTCATACTTTGGGTCTGAAAGGTGTTAGCTGACCATGTTCATCTATTAATGACCACAGTATAGCCATCTTCTGGTGGTTATTTCCTGCAAGATATCGCACCATGTCACAAAGCACAAATCATCTTAAACTGCTTTCTTGAAAATGACAACGAGTTCATTGTGTTCCATTGGCCTCCATAGTGAGCAAATCTCTTTTCGGTATTTGGTAGTTGGTGGAACGGGGGGATTATTATCATAGAGATAATAATAATTACGCATTTTCTGGTTGATTTTTAAAGCATGCTCTGGGAAATCTTAATCTGAAACGGGTGCAGAGAAGGGTTTGCATGAAGCCTGCTGGATTTTGTTATACAATGGCTGGTATTTGCCCCCCCCCCCCCCCTCAGAAAAAACAAACAAAAAAAAAAAAACTAAAAATGTATGACTGGAATAGTTATTAGCCACGCCAGTTGAAAAGGATTGCTTGTGAAACAGAATCTGCATTTAAATGCTGACAAACCATATTGTTGGCATCTTAATTCAAGATACGCAAGAAAAACTGAAATTTAAAACTGAAAATATTGTGCAATACAAGCTGCTCTGAAAAAAAAAGAAACATATCTATTTACAAGACTTCTGGAATGAATGCAGTCTACAGATACTCCTAAAGGGAAGCAAAAGTAGACCACCAGCTGGCTGGTGGATCATTCTGACAGGTATATTGGTGTTTCATTCCAGGATTTTAAAAACAAAGAACTTATTTCCACATGCGTTCTGTTCTATAAGGCTCGAGCCGAGTTTTTATTTTAATCTAAAGAGAAGCATGACATCTCGTGACACTCATAGGAAAGCAGTTTAGTCAAACCACTTAGCCTGTTTTATGTAAGCCAAACAGTACATTGTGACTAATTGAACCGGTCAGCAGGTTCTTACCTATAACCTGTGTTGTAGCAACCAGGAATGAATTGAGTATGTCATTAGTGTCCTGGTTGTTAACAGGTCAGTTTGTTTTGCAACTATGCAGTAATTTGCATTGCTCCCAGCGGACTGCTCTGCTCATTATTAAAATTGTGCCTGGGTGTTAAAAAATAATTGCTCAGCTTTTAGAACCTAAAACACTCACAAGAAACTCCCACAGGGCAAAACTTGGAACTGTGACCAGGACCTAATCTGGCCCAGAAAGAAAATCGGGGCTGTGGAGTCTGCAGCTTGCTTTCTGAACAGCTACTCCATGCTGTTATTTTTCAGCACATGGCATGTATGGAGTCATATTCACTGTATATCCCTGAAATAGCCATCCATCCATCCATCCATCCATCCATCCATCCATCCATCCATCCATCCATCCATCCATCCATCCATCCATCCATCCATCCATCCATCCATCCATCCATCCATCCATCCATCAGCTCATTCTGGGAGACCCAAAGCTGTTCCCAGGTATGATGGGTTAAACAGTCTCTCCAGTGAGTTCTGGGTCCTCCCTCAACTCAACTACCTCTATGCAACATTTTGTTATACTTTTACTGTTTACAACGGCAGGGCCGCTACTTGTTTTACAAGCATGTTTCACAGCTTGTATTTAGTTGCACTTTGACCTAAGGTCAACTCCCAGAAGAAATATTTGACATAAAGCAAATTTTTAAAATAATTTCTTTAATTTCTTTTTGTGAAACGAAAAGGAGGGGAAAAATCGATTAATCGGATTTGGTATAATAAATTGGAGATTTTATTTTTAAGCCATGTTGCCCAGCCCTATAAGATATATAAACTTTTAATATTTGAATCTTCAGATAATATTTTCACACAGGCCAGATCTTGATTTCAGTTAAATCGAAGCCTTGTTAAAAATACCAGAACTCAGTTTTATAGAGTAAACAATAAGCTACATTTTTCAGTTAAATTTCTTTTCCAATTGCAACAGCAGTATTAAAATTTAGGAGGTTATTCTGTAGTTGACTAAAGTTAAAGCAGCACCGTGTCACAATTAGCCACTAGGGGCAGTAGACTTGTCTGGAAGATATCTGTTATTTGTGAAATGGTGCAATTTAAACACTTTAAACACACCTTTACCATTTTCATTCTGTTTTAAATTGTAAAAGCAAAGATTTTACATTTAATTTTTACAAAATGTTTAATAGAAATAATATATAAATTTACCCGACCTGTCCAGGGTGTATCCTGCCTCTTGCCCATTGACAGCTGGAGACAGGCACCAGCACCCCTCGTGACCCCACAAGGGATAGACGTGGTAGAAAATGGATGGCTAAATTTACTCAGATGGATAAAAACTACTGACATACTCCAAACTGCGTATACTTTGCAAACATTCATTATCCTGGCTAGCGCAAAGTAAATTGTATTTGAGTTGTTGTTGAGAAGTAATCTTTTTGTAGGATTCATTGGGGGTGAAATGCAGGGCTCTTTGATATCTATGCTTGGAAACCTTTCAAACATGTGTCTTGAATTTAGGTTTCTTGTGGACTTCAATGGAGCCAGTAATCCTGTTGAGGAGCCTGAGGAGTTACAGATGTGATACTCTTAGAAAAACCTCATGGTTACCTATAAAAGATCAAAATCCACTGTGTGAGTTACAGAAAACCAAAAGACAGAGCAAGTGACAACATTGGAAATAATATGTTCTATAAATTATAAGTTATAGAGTACACATATAGATTTTGCACATCCTGCGATTAACTGTGTAAACCATCTTGGTAATTGTATTGTCATGAAACAAAATGTCTTTATAGGCTGAGGAAGCAGTTTTCTCCTGGTTGCACTGGTACCCAACCAGAAAATAAGCTCCCATTCTCACCATGCTAAGCTCAGAGGCTGTGAGACTCCAACATTTTCTCCACAACAGCATGTTGAACATTTCTCTCCTGTCTTCTGCCATTAAGAAAACAATTACTCTGCTTCCCATACCTCATCTAAGCCCACTGGCAGCAATCACAGGCACCATATGGCTGAATCCTGTACATCACCAACACGCTGATGGTAGCCTGCAGGCATGCTATTGTTCATCGTCTCTTTTTTCATGTACTGTCATGGCAGAACAAGGCTGTATGTGTTACAGCTGACTGCAGTGGGCATGTTTTCCAGCATGTTATCTTTTGTTGAAGGTAATCCTGTATATGCTGCTCTGTATTAAGAAAAACCTTGAGGTAATTGAGATGTAAAAGGTTTCCTTTACAATACACACTTCAGGAAATGGAAGCATTTTACACTGTTGCAACCAGCTAATTGTTGTGTTTATTGCCTGCTAGGAAAAATTATAATGTAGAACAGGGATTTAGTGGGCTTGATATATATTGTTATTATCATACATGACATATCCTAGTTTCCTCAACTTAATTATACCAAACGAAAATGTGTGCTGAATATTTCTTTGTGGATTTTATCATGTCACTGGTGAATAATTAAAGTCCAGGATGTTTCAATTGGATTAGAATGGTACTGAAACTAGAGACTGCAGTGAATACAACCTAACTGTGAAATTATGGTACACCTGCAATTAATAATGCAAAAATCAGAAATTTCCAATCTCTGGTTTTAGTAAAGAATTTTAGTGTGTTCATTTTTTATATTCACTGTACCTGTTTTTTATAACAAAATGATAAAATTTGTCATACTTTACTATCTCTTTATTCAAGGACAAAAAAAGCCCTTTTTTCAACGTTGGAAGAGTTACTGTCACTGGGTTTACCTCTTTAACCTGATCCACCAAGGGACCATTGTCTGGGATCCATCTGTTGAAAGTCAAGGAATCGAAAAACCATGACTGGGGCCAAGCAGCCCACCAACTCCCCTGTGACAGAAGGCATAATATTAAAGCTTGTTAACTCTCTTTCATGGGTGGAGCCTTCAGCCTCCAAGGATCTCCTCCACTGGGAAAAATGGGAGGAGCAACATACATAGGGATGAAGGAGAATAATTGGGACTTTCAGGGCCACTGTGGACCAGATGTTCTCTATCTCTGAGGTTCGGAGTGATGACACAGAACAACACTGTTGTAGTATGTGCTCAGTATGCATGGGAGGCCTTCGTTCCATTAAACTTGTGCTTACAAATGGTTGGCCCTGGGTCCACTCCAAGGTTCTCTGGCTAGACCTTTAACTTTGGTGCTTAATGAGAGGCCCTCTTGTCCCTAGTTATACTCTGACCCAAAAACAAAGTTGGCGGTTATTGGCCTTCTCTGGACTATTCCAATAGGTTTTCAATCACTAGCATTTTGAAAGTGAACATGAACTTTGTTTACAGCTTACCACAATTAGATATAATGAGGGTTTCTTGTTTTCTGACTAAATATATATTTAAGTCAAGATGAAGTTTAAGTTGAAATCAAATATTGTGGGCTAAAATAAAAATAATACACTATTACCTTTTACTGTGCGCTAAACAATCTAATTCCCATAGCACAGATGAAATATTCAGCAAGGTATTCAACGCAATTATGGATACTGTGCCACTGCATCCCCCTTGGTTTTCTTTGTGTGATTCCTTACAGGCTTATAGTAAACCCCTGTATTCAGCTCTGTTCTAGAGAGCCATTCATCCTTTTTCTTGCCTATTTTCACAGTAATGCCCATCAACATTTTGTTTACCTGTAAAACAGTGTTGGGTCTGACCACAAAGCTTCGATGATGTGTCCCCTGATCAGGCTTATTAAAGGGAAAGCCTTATATTACTTCTCTCAAGTCTCATGAAATGAAACGTGGGAAATCACAACTAAGTGTCTCGTCGAAAGAAAAAGTATTTTTTACACTTTTTAGCGTGCTTTAATTTTTCACTGTCTCATTCAGCTAGCATAGTATGTTTTCCTGTTTTCTTTCCTGACCCAAAAGCTAAGTGATAAACTGAATCACATATAGATGTAAGCGAGAGCAGGCCAAACTCTAACATGTTGATTTTGAACAAAACAAAAAAATTGCCGTAGCTGTCATGATCATTGGGTGTTTGGATTTTGATTTGGTTATTTTAGGATCACGTCGTCTTTAGTTAACTATCCTTTTTATTTGTACATTGAGATTTTAGTTAGTAGATTCTGTTAGTTTCTTTATGTTCTTCCCTTACTGCCCCAGTTAATTATTCTCCCTCAGCCTAAGCCACCAGTTAATTAGTAGATCACATTTACCTGTGTTGCCATGTTTATCCCATAGCCTGTACCTGTTCTCTGCTCTGTTTAAGTCCTCTGTTTGTTTTGCCTGTGAAAATTCTCAATTATCAATGACCTACCCGTCACTGTCCTGGGTTGTTAGGAGCTATAGCTTGGTGTGAGTAGGTGTCGAAACATTGTGAACAAACAGATCTGGCCAATATTTACGTTCAAGTCAGATTTGAGCCAAATCCACATGTGGTCCTGATTCCGACTTATATCTGTTCTTTTTCAATGTGACTCCAGTGGGAACAACCAAGGTGGATTTGATTAGACTTTGACGTCCCTTTCCATCAATATTTGTCACAACTTTGCGCCGGCAGGAAGTGATAGCAGTCAGCAAGATCTATAGCAGACACAGTTGCCAACTTAGCGGCCTTGTTCTTATTTTATTGACCTCCTTTTTAAAAAAGCGACCTGTGACAAATGTAACGACTTTTTTCTGTTATTGGAGACTTTGATGACTACACCTGAAACGCCAGTTGTCCTGCAGTTACTGTCCTTAGCAAGCAGTGAGTGCTGCCATGAGCCCCACCCACTTTGCAATCACTGTAGTCAGTCTCATAGAGAGTTGCCTTGTCCTGCGGCAAATCTTACTTGCAGCCAGAGCAGAGAGAGCAGTGGGGAGACCCACACTGCAAATTAATCACGCATGTGCAAATTTCCACTGATCCCGCCCTGGAGTACAAAGTGGGATGTAAATATGATTTTTTTTTTCTTTACTGACACCATTACCACACTAAAATAAATCCATTTTCTTTGTAGTACTTAATATATTCAGATTGTTTTTGTACTTCCCAACGTTGATATGCCTGTCCTGTACATTCTGGATCACATGACCAAATATGCAAATTAGGTGATGACATCATCTAGCTACTTTCAGTAACTTATAGAACAGCCAATAACTACTTTTCTTGCTCAGAAGTTGGCAGCTGGGACAGCAGCTGCGACAGCACAGTGGAGGGACAGTGAGATGTTAGACCTCACAAAAATATATGGGGCAAAACCTCCATTCAAGCAAAATTGCATGGCTCCATAAGAACTGTTTAGATGAGGGACGTGGCTCATGGTCATGCAAAACACACAGACGACTTTGCAATTCCAAAGAGGCTTTCACTCATTGCAATCCACTGCGTTGCCTTTCAACCGGGGCGGCGTGTGGTAATCTGTCTCCGTTGCAATGCGATAGTATCCTGCTTTAGGGGTTGAGAGGAGAGGTGCTGATTTACATAATTAAAACATCCTAAAGTTCTTGATCTCTGTAAATTTGGCTGCATCTCGGTATCCAAACAGACTTCTGTGCTAAACTGGTAACCAAAGTAAAATGCCAGGATAATACAGGAAGGTGTTAAGTCCTGTTTGGCATTGCTGCCTGTCGCACCTCCTCCGGTGCCCATGGGTTAGCTGCAGGGTCGTCAGCTAGGAACCACCATTCACCAACGTTTCGCCCCTTTAATCCTGGAACATCTCCTGGTGGCGGGGTAGTGACAGGGACGTCTCCCTGTCACCCCTTACAGCTGAAAGATGTTATTCCCTGCAACTGTTGTCTGGGGGTTAGGTGTTGTTCCCCCAGGTTCTGTCCTTCCTCCGCAGCCAGAGCCAAAAGCTCCCTTTCTCCGACTCCTCAGCCAGTTCCTTTGTTGTCTTCCTCAGCCTTCCTCCCGTGACGTTTTTCAGGAGGCGTATGGTCGACAACCCTGTGAAGCCTCGGCATCCGACCTCCACTGGGTAGATGGTAGTCTTCCAGCCTGCCGCCCGGCACTCAGCAGCCAGCCCTGAGTACTTGGCCTTCTTTCGCTCGAAGGCAGCTTCGATCCCTTCCTCCATTGGCACCGTGAGCTCAATGAGGGCTACCGCTCTTGCCTTTACAGACCACGCCACAATGTCTGGTCGGAGAGATGTGGTGGTAATTTCTGTGGGAAACTGAAGCTTCCTGTCCAGGTCAACCTTCATGCTCCACCCCTGGCCAGTAGTGAAGGGCCTTGTTGTTTCTCTTTGCTTGAAGCTTCTGATTCCTCCTTCCGCGACAAAGATGGTGGAGTCCTCTGCCGGCGGCGATGTTCTGCTACCCTGTCTGCACTTCTCCAGTACTTCAGCTAGTTTTCTCAAAACCTGGTCATGGCGACCATCTATATCGGCCCTGTGAGAGGGCCACTTTGCAGCTTGACAAGATGTGCTGGAGGCTTGCGTTAGGAGCATTGCAGAGTGCACAACATTCCTCATTTCCGAACCACTGGTGAAGGTTCCCAGGACAGGGAAGCGTGTCGTATGATGAGCGGATAAGGAAGCTGAATCTTGCCTGTGGGATCTTCCACAAGTCTGACTAACTGATGTTCCTGGTTGAGATTCCCTCCCAGGTTGTCCAGCTTCCTTGCCGTCCCTGAGACACAGCCTTGATCTTGTAGCAATCTTCCTCCATCCTCGTCACCTCCGCCGCCACCATTTCCTTCCTTTCCTTGCGGTGGGCCTTGGACCAGAAGCGTGGTGCTTCTCCCCATCCTAGGCCTGCTCTTCTTACCTGCACTCTGCCCACAATCTCCTTGTGCTGCAGCCGGCTTACAGCTTGGTCGACCTCGGTCTGGGCGTTCCACTTGCGGCCAGTCAGGACCCTGGCGTTAGCATTCCTAACCGACTCATCTGCGGACTCCCGAAGCTCGAGCACCAACCTGGTCTTTTCTTTTTATTTGTGTGTTTCCCCCTCAGCACCAACTGTCACAATGAATGACGTCCATTGGAGGCTTATAACCATAACACCCATTTCTTCCATGTTTCATGGACCAAAGCATGCTGGGCTTGACGTCATTGTTATTATTCTTTTGCGTGTCTTTGAAACTGCAAACATTTTACACTGGAGTCAAAAATATGCAACATTTTAAAACAAATATGAACAACCTCGCAAAAAAATTTATAAATTCTGATTTCAGAAAGAAAATTGCAATTGGGAATTAAGACCTGTAGTGTGAACATAACCTATATGACCTGAAGACATTTACACAACCTCTGACATTAACAGTAGTTTACATCAGAAGTTTGCCATCCGGTGGAAGAAGTTCAGTGAACTGATGGGGCTGTATAGTTTAAATATTGGTCTGTGAAGAATTATGAGGCTCAACTTTTAATCTCTTTTTAAATCCAACAAACACAGTCACAATTATTGATACTTGTCTTTGGTACTTTATATTGGCAAGTCATATTAACATCAACTGAAATACACTCCTGATCAAAATCTTAAGACCAGTCAAAAAATTGCAAGAATTTGCATTTTGCACTATTGGATCTTAAGAAGGTTCTAAGTAGAGCTTCACAATGTTAAAAGGACAAATCAGTGCAAGAGACAAGAACATTTGAGCAGGGAATTGTCTGAAAACTGCATTTACACTTAAACATGATTTTTTTCAGCTGATCAAAAGTTTAAGACCATAGCTAAAAAAAAAACGAAAACCCCCCAAAACAGAAATCAAAATGTCAAAAAAAAGGACTCAGTAATGAGTAGCTTCACCATTCTTGTTGATGACTTCAAACAATCGTTTAGGCATGCTCGATGCCAGTGTTTCCAGGAACACTTGGCCGGAGCCATTACTTTGTTTCTGATTCTGATAAAAAAGGCTTAAAAAGGTCCATGCTTCTATGCTAAAGAGAGGCAAAACGGATGATTGCCCAACTGAAATAAAACTGTGAAAGTTGGTGTCAGGGCGACCTGGGAGTCTGTCCTCTATCTGTTCAGATCAGTGCCATTAAACTGAACAAGCAGCCCAGTTCTTCTCCACTCAGCAAGCTCTGTCTTTGAAAGGACCGTTGTCCTGGGGCGAGGATTGCATAAAGCCTAACCTTGTAGAAAATGACATTACAGAATGTAGAACTATGCTAATACCTTCGCCATTGATCCACTTACTCATATTCAATCTGGGATTATATAAAAAGTAAATGCTAATGTGTGAATTGAAGGTTGTAACTTAATTGTTTTTGTGGTAATCAATGATTATTGATTTATATATTGAATGTGAATCTGGATGCCAAACCACTCTATTCTATCTTAAAGTAAACAGATGGATGGAAAACTTAATCCACAAATAATTCATGTGAATCCTTGCAGGTGGTTTAAAAAGGCCAGTAAAACCCTGGTGGTTTATACACTGAGGGTTCTTGTGTTCTTTTAACAATCAGTCAAAATCACAAAGCATTTGTGTCTAAAATGTTTAATTTAAGAACTTATATAGTGCAACCAAGCCCACCGACAGGTTGGATTATTTAATATCAATATATTTAAGATTAAAATATTAAAATATTAAAAATTTAATATTAAAAATTCCCAAATGACCTGTGAAGACTATTTCATAAATCTTTTAAATTTATGGCCTTCTTTTTATGATATTATGAATTTATTTTATCGCCATTTTACAATTAAAAACTCTTCGTGGCACAAGAAAGTCAAGCGTATAGGGATTTGGATCTGTACGACGGTCTGCAGCCGAGTTACTGTGCAGGTTAATCATTCAGATGTTAGGGCTTATTTTATGAGACATAGCGGCAATTTGTAAATATTTCAGGATGCACTTCAAATAAAATACAATTCTTTTATTATAGAACACTGTATTTATGATTTTACCATATAATTGATTTAAATTTTGAGTAGATTCTCCAATTTGATTACTGCACTGAATAACAAACCGAGACCTCAAAACTTATATTGAAATAATGATTCATTTGATATATTATGCCCAGATTAATTCAATTTATGACATATACCAAATTAAAAATGTAGCAATTTATTTAGGGAAAAAAATAAGAATTTTATTTTTCTTATTTTTTTGGGTTCGTTTCACTGTTTCTTTCTACAGCAGGAATATCATCTAGAAACGGTTCCAAACAAGATTACTGAAACATCGGTGATAAAATGTTGTATCAATCATGTCTTCAAAAGGTAAATATAAAAACAATTTCATGGGTGGGGGTCCGGCAGATTATCCTGTCCCTGACCAAGTTTAGGCTGTCAGCTGCCCTGAGTGCAACAAATTAATCTTATGTTGTGCTTAGACTCCATAGTCTAAAATTCTAATAGGCATCATAATACAAATTCTAGTTAATTTCTTTATTTCTACTTATAAAAAATGAGCAGACAAAGTGTTGTATTTGTTATGTGCAAGGAGCTGGACCCCAAGTGCAAAAAACCAGGCGTGGGGGGAAGGTGCAACAGTTTATTTTGTCCTTAGGGGAGCAGGGAGAGGTGGTGTCTCCGGAAGCAGGGGGAGGTTGAGGAGGAAGGCAAGCTCACGAGAGTAGCAGCTGGAGATGTGGGAGGTGTGGCTCGGTTGCAGGAGGCTGGTGTGGAGCTGGATCCTAGGAAGTAGTGATGTTACGTGATGTGCCGAGGCTTCGAGGCATGTGTCGAGTAATGGAGGGGGCGTTTCCATAAAGCGCGTATCGAAGCTTGCTTCATTTAGAGGAGGAGCCGAAAACGATGACGTCCGAAGCCTCGCTGCCCGGCTGTACCACGTGACTGCTTCGGGAAGTGGCTCAGATTTTGCCAGATGACCGGTTCATTCAGAACCAGTCATGGCTGCACGCTGGATCATAAAACAGTTCTGCCAACCAGATGCAGTTTATAAGTTTTCGTTTTTATTAATTCTGCATTTTTTAACTACATGCACCGTATTTCTGTGCCTCAGCGCTTGCTCCTCTCACCCCCTCCTTTCCCTCGAACCCAGGTGCTTTTATCACCGTTCACCATTCAAAACGTGAATCACTACGTTTAATGTCCTCACATCGGTAGCAAAGTGTGCCAATTAAAGTCAATAGGAGAGTTAGTAGCTGTGTTTCATGCTCTTTTGTTTTTAACAACATAGAATCAGTGGCGCTTCGGTGGGCGTGCTGTCTCGCGCTTTAATTCAGGTGCGCACTTTTAAGGGTCATTTTAAAGAATTTGTAACATCAGGGGCTTCATCTCAGATCTGTCAGTACCCCTGTTCCCTTTATAGAAGCCCTTTACAGTATTTAGTTATGCATTTTCCCCACTGTTTATCCGTCACACGCAGCGCACCAACGGGGGTAAAATCCGCCCACCTCACCGCTGCACTGACGAGAGCAATAGAAATTTGTCTGGTCAGCGCGGCGACTGACTGAGAAACCTGTCGCTGTGAAAGGTGATGATAATGGTTATAAACTGTAACAGTCTAGAAGTGCATTGAGCTGAAAAGAGGGAGACATCAGCAGCTGAATCATGCGTAAAGACGCAGCGTGAACCTCTGTGTGCTTCAGTGTTGCTGCTGAGGGGAAATTGTTGACCATAATCCCGCCCCCAAAATTAGCATAATCTCACTCTTAACTTTTGATCAAAGTTGAGAGGTCTGATTATTACACACCATGCCATATCACATGACACTACTATTTTGGGAATAATTACACACAGAGAATACATTCAAACAATATTTTATTATACACATATGTGTATACATAATTTATGTAGACAAATGATTTCGTCCTACACCTTTTGTGAAGTCATTCCCAAGAGCCATAATAGACAAAAAAATCAATGCATCACAGTGTTAAGATACAGCTGGCTGTGATTATACACCTGGCCAGTAGGTGGTGTCGTGTGCACATGAAGCATCAAGAAATGAACCCTTTCTCGAACCAGTTGGCTCAAGTGGTTCAATGCCTCATGAGGCTTCATCTCACCATCACTACTAGGAAGACAGAGCACAGATTACGTTGTGGAAGAAAATTGCTAAGTCTGAAAAGATTGCTTTCTCTAGAGAAGCATGCTGATCGATCTACCAACTAAGCGGTGACCATCTGGTAGTGAGTACACAGGAGGCCAGGTTTTAAATACTGCTCCAGATGAAGATCAGACTCAGGTGTGTGCAGCCAGCTCCTCCCCAAGCCACACCTATCCGAGAGAGAGAGCACACCCAAACCACACAGTCTCAAACGCCACAGTATTACATCATATCAGACTGTTTGATGAAAGGACAGATTAAAAAGGCCAGCTGTTGGTTGTGATGAGGGTGAAAATGACTGAATTTGGATGAGATGTAAACTCAAAACTGATTGAGAGCTTTGTGTTCTCAAGTTTACCTCTGTGACTTGTGAGTGGTTTACTACTCATCGTCATGACATAATCCATGGACAGCTTACAAAGCCTTGACGTCATCATCTGGGATTTTTACAACATTTTTCAAAGTAAAGTATGCAAAGAAAACTTTGAAAAAAGTAGTAAATAATGCTTGCATTTTGCATTTCTCACAATTTGATTAAATGTCAGACAGTGAGGGAAAAAGGATATATGTTTATTTATAGTGTATGTCAACATCTGGTTCAGCTGTCTGTAGCTGAACCAGGGGGTTCCCTGTAGGATGTCTCTCCTTAGCTTTACCATTAAATGCAGCGAGTTGCAAAGTTCATACTTCTACAACCAGATAGCATGGCTTTATACTCCAGGATACAACATTGAGCCTGTTAAATGTGCTTGTTCACATGTGCATGAAACATAAGGAGATATTCCCATGGCCTTAAGACAAACAGTTTTGTTTAATGCAGGTTGAATATTTTGGTTTTCTCTTAGCTTATCTACTGTGAATCTTTAACATCCACCCTCTGTGGTCACACATGGAAGTAAGAAATGTTCACTCGCTTTTACAATCTGAAGAGAAGCATATGTTTGCATTTTACTGTGTCTTGAACATATTGGGAACAAAGAATTACAATCCCATGCCCAGGTGTCTTAATGGGCCCCGTTTATTAAAGAAACCCCACCTGCACACTCTGGCACAACTACAGCCACCGGTCTGCTTTCTGGCGTACACTTTCTGTCATATTAGCAGAAGAGCAATATTCTAACCCGGCTTTAATTAGAATAGGTGGAGCTTGGGATCTCCCTGCACAGTGTTGAAGAAAGCAGCTAAATTGTCAAACCAGTGGGGTGTCTGATGGAGAGACACAAGAGGCTATAGATGGAAGTCCAGTCGCTGAACCGACGGCATGGAAAGAATCATGAATCTTTGTGCTGAAGTAATTACAAGAACTGCCAAAAAGACCATCTTGAGTCATTCATCCTCATAAAAGTAATGTAACCCATCTAATTGTTATTGGACTTAGTGGTAAACTGTGTTTTATTGGTGACCCTATCTCATCCAGATGTGAATTGGAACATTTGACAAGTATTAGACAGAATAATCATATTCTTTTTACTGTAGGAGCCACAGGAAACATTTTTCCAGATGTGGCTCGAGTGGATCTAATATAGGCCAAATGCCTTCACACTTTGGGTCATGCAAAGTAGCTTGACATTTAAGGCACAGAGGCTGCGTGTAATTGGAACAGTGGCCTTTTGGTGGCTCCTCTCCTATCACTCTCATCAGGGCTGAGCCAACAGGGAAGCTCAGTGAATAACCGAGGTCCAAATCAGACAAAACTGGGCACATTCATTAAAATGTTTACTTTTCTTGTGGGAGGAGAGGGGCCTTGGAGGACAAAAAGCAAATGTTTCTATCTCATTGAATCTACATATTTTTAAGTTATACTGCATTATTAAATATTTCAGATCATCTAATAAGTTATACTGTCAGATAAAAATAACCCAAGAACACATAAAACAGTATCTCTCAAATTTGTTAAAGGTGCATAGCCACGTTATTTTACTTACTTATTTATTTATTTATATGTCAGTAGCTCACTCTGGTTGCATACAAAGATTTTATGAATGATTATCATGTATTAGTTGTTATTTTGGTGTTTTATGCTTTCTTTTTGCTCAGTTTGGTAGTAAAATAAGCCTTATATGTTTATTTACGACTTTAATGGAAGTACGTACTGAGCATGCGCAAGCAGCTAACGGCTATTAGCATCTCCCAGCGAAACAATGAACAATGGTCCCAGATCCAGAGAAAGAAAGGGCAAAAAATATGATTCCAAGAGGGAAAAGACTGGAATGTCGCTGGGAATACAGTATGAATGTTGGTGTTCACTGAAGCGGACACTAAACCTGCTGAAGCTCAGATGTGACGCAGAGTTGATTGATGTCAGTAAATGTTCTGATATGATGCTCTTAAAGTTTTTGTAGATTGGTTTATTCAATTAATAATGGTTGGTCATCGATCAGGTGGAGCTGCCGCTTTATTGCGAGGCATTGCAAAGGGTCAGGCTCGGTCCGACATTATTTACAATTGATTTATAAATTAAGCAAACTGGCATTTTGATAGTTTTGCGATACTGTCACCATGATGTCGCCATGTCTGTTTATATTTGTTAATCGCGCCCGGTGCTGGGGCTATTTTTATCCACAAAAAGGCCCATCAAAACACTATCAAGATGGAGGCTTGGGGCCTTATTTTATCATGATCAAACGGTTTTTGGTCTTTTTTATAAGCATATTAGGTGGCTATATACCTTTAAGGTAAAAAAGCTATCTGACCCTATGTGAAAAAATAATGTTCTTGTGACAGCTTCCCCTGTTTGATCAAAAAGGAACTGTGATAAACACACTAAGCTCAGATTCACCAGCCCGTTGTGCCATTACACACTGTTTGAAGTTATTTAATGTTTAGTAAATAACTCTCGGTCTGTTAGTAATGTCCAGTGAATATCAGCCAAAACGGCTGATATCAGGACAATAGTTGAAAGGGTGATTCGAGCATTGGCATTCTTTTAACAGCAAACTCTGCACTCATATAAAATAGATGAGAGACAACTTCTCTTCAAGTTCAAGAATTTATTAATTAAAATGAACATCCAGAGAACATCACTATAGAATGCTGTTTATCTGAATTAACACCATATTTCAATCAACAAATCCTCTCTACTAGGCTTGTGAATCTTAACTAAACTACCAAGCAAAATTACCATAAAAAAGAAAGCGGATGATAGACCGGAAAAGACGAGTTGGGCTCTTAGTGTGGCCATTGTTTACATCACTTTGATGAGTTCCCCTAAGTTACACAAACACCATTAAATCAACATTAATCTTCTATATTAATACTGTAATAACGCTCATAGCATTATCAAACGATGGCTAAAAGAGACAAATATTATGTTTGAAAATGAACTGTAGTTGTTTTTACTAGGGCTGTAGTTGTAAGTTATCCGGAAGCTAGTAGCGGCTAATGCTAGCAGACATTCTGCGCTAATTTAAAATACTTTTAAGCTCTATTTGGTCATAGTGAGCGGACCAGACAACACAAACATTAATATCCCATTGGGTTATGTTGAAGCCGTCTTGCTTCCCCGGGTCCGTTGATTCGTTGTGCAGGACTTAGGCTACGTTCACACTGCAGCCTGAAGTGACCCAATTCCAATTTTTGTTGCCCATATGCGACCTGTATCTGATATTTTCATGACAGTCTGAACGACACAGATCGGATTTTTTCAAATGCGACCCAGGCCACTTGGATATGGGGTCCTGAATCCGATACGTATCTGATCTTTTCAAATGCGACCTGTGTCTGTACGGCCAGGTCGCATTCATCCGACCTGTACGTCACTGATATATATCATTGATACGGTAACAACCACCTGTTGCAAGCCAGTACAGCCCCACAGCAACGCGTTTAGCCCGCCGAAGATGTGTGTCTTTACGTAAGGAGCGCTAAAGAGAGCCGTTCACAGACGCACATAAAGGTTGCCTTTGTCATTCGAAAATTGTGAATGAAATCCGTATCAGTAAAGCCGCTCACGTCGCTATCCCACCATTCCTGGCTTCGATTCCGCACCCACATGTTTCTCTGTATGGACGTTACTGCCGCACAAAACGCCATTGCCAAAAATTTGGCTCTTTCGTTTCAATCTTCTTAAAAAGATTGCATTGGTAATGTGCTGCTCCGGATGGAGAAGAACTTAAAGAACGCAAGATACGCTGCAGCATTACGAACCAAGTTTACTTCCGCAAACACTGAGCACGCTTGTGTCATCGCGTCCTCTACTGCGTATACGGGACACTTAAGTTGCATGAATTCAGTTCACACAGGAGATCACATACAAGTCGCATATATTTGGAAGTGTGAACGGACATGCAAAAAAATCCGATTTCACAAAAAAATCGGAATTGAGCATCAAGGCCTGCAGTGTGAACGTAGCCTTAGTGGAGAGTGCAACAAAAACTCAGCCAGGACACGGAATTCAATTTCGCCTTTGCAAAGGGAGACATGCACCTGCTAACCTCTGCGGGCAGCAACTCTGACTCTCTTCCCTGTTCAGGCTCGTTTTATTAACTTCAAAAAGGAGGATTTTACAGAGTCACACGAGCAAATGACGCACACAGTATCGGTTCTACTCCCTAAAAGCTATCTTCTACCATTTATGGAGTTGTTTTTCTCTTCTGTTGAAACCTTCTCTTCTGCTAATTGCTGACCTGGCCTTGAAGCTTTTCTGCAAGTTATCTAAAAGCATATAACAGCATATCAAAGTATGTTGAACCTTCATAACAGTGTATAAAAACGGATCAAAGTTAATACATTCCACAGTTATAAAGCCTTATGGGACTAAAGTTTGTTATAACCGTAAAAACACACTCAAACACATCAGCATAGTTTTGTTTCCAGAATGCTAGCGGGACTAGCGTGTTAGCTCAGTCAAGCTTTAAAAACACAGTGAAAACACATTAAGTAAACCGCTTTAAATGATTTGTGTCTGTTCGGATGACTTTGGGCATCCAGTGGGAGCAGGATGAAGCTCGTTCTTCGGCCTGGTAGTGATGGTTGATTCTGGGCTGGTCCAATTACAGCAGCTGAGGGCCGATTCCCCCTCCCTCCTGGGCCACTGCTGTCAATCAATCATATGCAGCCAGAGGAGAACGGAGAACAACAGGGAGAGTGGCAAAAGACAAACGGGAGTCACCGAAAAAATTTAGTTAAAAAGAGGCAAGCCCTTCAGGCAGATGCTGCCAAATGTGTGAAAATAACACAGGCATTTGCTGATGGCTATGGTGGAGTGTCAACCTCAGCCAAAGGTGCCAATGTCGGAGGTGGCTGCCTGCAGGTGTTACACTGTTTTCTGCAACCCTCATATTCTGCGACTCCAGGGGCTCTGATCGTTTATAATACTATGTTTTATTCCAAAAGGAATAACGGTAGAGGTACATGCGGCTGCGGCTTAATTTGCTTGTAGGCTAATGATCGAAATGATTTAATCAAAATTTGCAAACTAAATCTTATTTTGATTTACTGTCATAAAGTACATAGTTGGGCTTTTAAAACCCGGCCAACTTGGGTCAGACCAGACGGGACTAATATTTAGTACTGTTCAAAGCACTATCCAAGCAGAGTGAATATGAAGCTCATGCATGTTATGAGGTTTACGTAGATTGCATATCTTGTCTGCACACTAGAGGGGAAATGTGATTATTCTGGTGGAGTCCCAGAATATAATGGATCGCAGAAAATATTGAAACCCCTGCAGGTGGAAGAGGGGAAAGGGGACAGGAGGAGGAAAGACCTGCAGAGGGCGATGGTGGGGAAATCTGAATTGCAGGTAAGCAGTGATAAACTACAGTCTACTTGGTTCAGATATAAATCCAGTTTTGGTGTAGTTTATTTTCATTGTGTTTGCTAATTCTCAACATAGTCAATAGTTACATTAAGGCCGTTTAACAATTTAGTTTCAGCTACTTGTGATAGTGACCTTAGTGCTTAGAGCCAATCTTTATCCCGAAGTTACAGATCCGACTTGCCAATTTCCCTTAATCCCCAACATGCCAGAAGCTGTTCACCTTGTCGTTATTAGTTAGGTAGTTAAATATTTCAGTGTTTGTTTGATATAAGTGCAGTATGCAATACATTTTACCTCAGAAACAGCTAAAACTCAGCAGAACAAAAATGTTCATGTAAAACCTACTTAAAAACCTACACTTTTCCAGGAGATGTGATGCTGCTGCATTTAGTTTAAAGAAACTAATGTTTTGGTCTTTTATATATAAATATCCTGTTTATTCTTAAGTTGTCTTTTTACCTTATTCTTTTTTCTTTTCCAACATTCATCAGCAAAATCTTGTGGACATTAATTATACCTTCATTTTATAATGTGGACATTTTACTGTTCAATCTAAAATACTTTAAGTACCTTTGCTAATTTCTCAGCCTTGTTGTCTTAACTATGAAATGTCACGAGTATAGTATTAGGCCACCCTACTTGTCCTTGAAAACAGTGAAGCTGAACAGATTGCCTTTGTTACATAATTGCGTTTATTGAACAGTAATTTGGCCATTATATTACTGATTATTGTATTGCAGGTTTTTGTGGCCTTGTTATATGGGAACTCCTCAAAATGTCAACAAATTGTCTCAATCCTGTTAAATCAGGTTGATCCACTATCCCCACTGGAACAGTGTGTGAGACAGAAGATTGCACGTTAATAGGTCTTAATGCACAAAACACTAGGTGGAATAAATATGAGAATGAGGTATTTTATATATATATATATATATAAGCTTTGCTGTATACGCTGTTTTCTTCCAGGCTTAACCTCTCACTGTCTTTTATAGGAAGCCATCATTAATTCTTTGAAGCCTGCTGTGGGATCCTCTAAGTCAGTCATTCTCAAATATTGTCTTTTGCAACCCCTTTGAAGAAGGAAAAAACTTTCAGGCCCCCCCATCCCAACAAAATTGGTCAAAAATTTTACTTTTATCATTTTCTGTTTTAATGCATTAAAGCTGTTGTTCTGAAGATTACCCAGAATCCCTTTTAAATTCATAACATATAAGAAGTAGAATGTTTTAACATTGACACACTTTTTAAATTATGTTAACAACAATATAAAAGGTTTTTAGCCCGACTCGTACCCACAGTCAACATTTAACTAGCTATTAACCTCATATGGCAAAAACAATATCAAGCTATTAGTATTAAAGACAAATTTCAATGACATTAAGTTTTCTCCTTTTTTAGGAGTTTGTTAATAATAATCATCTTACTACTGACTGCAGCTACAGACCAAACAGCAAGGGGTGCAGTTGTCACGTTTAGAATGATTTAGGCCCCTAGGGAGCGCACCACACTATTTGAGAAGCACTGCTCTAAGTACCATATAAAATACATGATTCAACTATTTTTCTAGAGTAAAGATGCCAGTACTGTGATCATCTGAGAAAGTCAATCAAGTGTCAATGTTTCTTACTTTTCTTTGTCCGTTTCCTTTCACTTCTTAAAGGTTTCCATGTTTGACAAGTTGCTGCGCTCAATGTTGCTGCTCTGGAGGATTAGAGTGACTTTTTATTGCCGCAAAACCAGAGGGTAACAGTCCTTTATTGTATAAAGGACAGTTTGCTTTCTGTCCTTTATACAATAATTAGACTGGGAGGATGGTGTAGGTTTAAGATTATTAGACAACAAAAATGCTTCAACTGATTCAGTCCAGATTTGTTGCAGTTATAGTCAAGATGTGGATCCATACAGTCAGAGACTTTTTTTATGTTTTCAAAGGGGTTTTCATGGTGTTTTGCAATGTTGTTTTGGATAAAATGTAGGCGAGGCTCAGAAATATAGATATTTGTTTAATCACTTTTAAATAAGACATGGTGACATTTGCGATAGTGGTTCCACCTGAAAAATATTCTTTAAGCCTTTGTGTCATACAAAAACTAACATTTACATTACCACTTTATGACTTTGGAGCTGTACTTGATTTAAATCACAAATGTAATTTTAGGCGAAATTGCTCCTGAAACCCTCTGGGTTTAAGGGGTTAAAGGCAGTTGGAGAATTGAAAAAAGTATGACATCTTTTGCAGCTCTACAAGTGTACACTGAAATCTCTGCTCATTCTTTTTGATGAAATGCCTTAAACACAATCAGACTGAATAGAGAGCATGTGTGGACTTTGTTCATGTTTTGCCACAGATTCTCTGTTGGATTTAGGTCTGGACTGATTTGATTTAAACAATTTTACCACGGCTCTGGTTTGATGTCGTGGGCATCCTGAATTTTCCTGCTGGAAGGTGAATCTCTGCCCTTGTCTCAACTCTTTGATAAGGGCAATCCCAGAAGAAAATCCAAGAAGCTGCCAAACTCCATGAGGCGACAGTAGCACAGGAGCTAGGGAGTTAGTCCTGTAACCGGCAAGTTGCTGGTTACATACTCCAACCTTCTCAGTCGGTGTGTCCTTGGTCAAGACACTTCAACTGGTGGTAAGAGGGCCCAGCAGACAGTGGTTAGATTATGAGTGAATGACTAAATGTAGTGTCAAGTGCTTTGGGATCCTCAATACAGGGTATTTACCATCCAGTTTGTCCAGCTCTCTGTCCCTGCTGAAGAAAAGCAACCCAAAGCATGATCTTGTCCACCATGTTTCAGCATGGGTGTGGTGTGTTCAGTGTCAGTTTGCTAGCCTCATTTAACCACAGCACCTTTTTCAACATGTGTGCTGTATTCTCTACATGTGGCAGAGTTTAACTGGGGCTATCATGCCGCTGGTCTAGGTGTGGGTCTGGTCTCTCTCTCTCTGCTGCAGGGTGTGACGGGCAGGTGTTTCGCGTCTCGGCTAATTAAGGCACCTACTTAAGGACCTGAGACCAGGAGGAGGGTGTCATTTCTTTCTCGCTACCAGCGTGGTACATGACCAACTTTAAACTCCGTCCCGAGTTCTTCCACGCAAACCCTAACTCTGTGCCTTTGATCTAGTGATGGTGAGATGAAGCCTTATGAGGCATTGAACCACTTGAGCCAACTGGTTCGAGAAAGGGTTCATTTCTTGGAGCTTCATGTGCACACGAAACCACCTACTGGCGAGGTGTATAATCACAGCCAGCTGTATCTTAACACGTGTGATGCATTGATTTGATTTTTTGTCTATTATGGCTCTTGGGAATGACTTCACAAAAGAACAAGTTTTGCGCGGATGACTGGCGGAGCGGGGGGCACGTGAGAAAGCAACAACAAAAAAACGCGTGTTAACGTCAAATAAACATGCAAGCATATCGAGTTAGCAAGCATTTCAGTTAAAAGTTCTTCCAGCAACGAATATGACAGAAACAAGTTAGTTGTAACCACTGCCAAGTTAAACTTTCTTATCACCGGAGCACCTTGAGCTTAACATCTCACTTAAATGCCAAACACATTGTAGACATCACCAAAAAATTCAATGACTCAGAGAAGCTAACCAATGTAATGGCGAAGTGGATAGCTACTGTAGACCTTTTTTTGTGCTTCACACTTTGGTATTGAACATAAAATGGTAATGCTGCTCCCTGCTTTTACCTCAGAAATTGCCTGTTTTTGGTAGATTTTTTCCCCATAAAGAGAATTCCCTGTCAGTGGCAATAAGCTTTAATTTATTATTATTGCTATTTTTTGTTTTACATGTTTAAGTTGAGCTTTACACTAAATATGTGTTACTGATAAGTGCTACAAATGTTACCACACTTTTGTTCATATGGCAGCAGAACATTAAAATAAAAGTGCTCTTTACACTACTTTTGAATTCATTCTTGGAGTTTGCGCATACAATGCAATTAATCATGATGAATCAGGCAAATTATGCGATTAATCGCGATTAAAGATTTTAATCGTTGCCCAGCCCTATGTGTAATAATGTTTTTCTGTGACTCTAGAAAAATGGCATGGGCTGAATCAGGCAGAAGACAGTGAAAGTGCTTATGGAACTAGGGACAGAGTAGTGAATAGGCTAATGCTTGTGTAACTTGGATGATTTCAAGCATTTTTATTAAGAAACAACAATTTCTCCATAGGGGAAATCCTCCTCTTTCTCGCCGGCTCCATTCTACTCCTATCCTGTCCTCGCACTCCTAAATCTTCTATCTATCTATCTATCTATCTATCTATCTATCTATCTATCTATCTATCTATCTATCTATCTATCTATCTATCTATCTATCTATCTATCTATCTATCTATCTATCTATCTATCTATCTATCTATCTATCTATCTATCTATCTATCTATCTATCTATCTATCTATCTATCTATCTCTCTCTCTCTCTCTCTCTCTCTCTCTCTCTCTCTCTCTCTCTCTCTCTCTCTCTCTCTCAAACTCTCATAAACTCTCATAAACTCTCCAAACACCAAACTAACTGTCTCAAACTAAATAACCACTATCCAAACTCAGTGTTTCCCGCAGGAATTTGCTTAGGCGAGGCGGTGAGTTGGCGGCCGGAACAAGTTTTGCGCGGATGACTGCTGGCGGAGCGGGGGGGGCGTCTGCATCGACGCTGTCGGTGAAGTCGCTTCTCGCTTCAAAGTATCCATGTATTTTTGCTTGTTTTTTCCCTGCCATTCACTATATGCACGCGGGAAAGCAACAACAACAAACCGCGTGTTAACGTCGAGGCGGCCGCCTCGCCAACATAGTGCTGCGGGAAACACTGAAACTATCAAAACTCTATCCACTCTCTCAACTGACCGCAACTTGTCAACAACCCACATTTTGGATGGAGCCTGTGGGATTTCTAAAGCTGTCAAACCCCGCACCGAAATCTGAGCCACTTCCCGAAGCAGTCACGTGGTACAGCCGGGCAGCGAGGCTTCGGACGTCATCGTTTTCGGCTCCTCCCCTAAATGAAGCAAGCCTCGATACGCGCATTGCGGAAACGCCCCCTCCATTACTCGACACACGCCTCGAAGCCTCGGCACATCACGTAACATCACTACTTTGATCTCTTCCAGAAAATCAACCAAGAATCCTAGAAGCTTCCAAGCCTGGACTCTCTTCAAGGCCTGGAGACCTCTGATCGTCAGTCCGCTTGGGTCCTCCTCCTTGCGCTCGCCTGCCTGTCCACCCTCCAACTCTAACAACACTGGAGAGAGAGTCACTGGATAACACCTGGACCAAAGACACCATTCCCCCCAGACCCCTGCCAAGTACCAGCCTTCGTGAGTT
This sequence comes from Fundulus diaphanus, assembly GCA_037039145.1. Classification (NCBI taxonomy): domain Eukaryota; kingdom Metazoa; phylum Chordata; class Actinopteri; order Cyprinodontiformes; family Fundulidae; genus Fundulus; species Fundulus diaphanus. Next base: position 4,382,178 of record CM073136.1, read on the forward strand.
CAGCCCTCTCCACCTTTCCATCAATCTCAGCCCTGTCATTTACCCCTGCCCTCATCTTTCCCAGCAGAACCAAGAACGATCCGGCCAGACGCATTGCCCACTTTGCTCAATAAAGAATCCTTTCTTATTGGAACTGACTGACTCCGTGGTTGCCCTGATTCAGAGTCGTTTCTCTCAAATATGACAGGGGCTTCTTATGTAATAAATGGCTTTCTTTTGCCAGATTTGTGAAGTCATCTAGTTGACAGATTCTCCCATCTGAGCTGTTGATCTCTATAGCTACTTCAGAATTTTTATGGTAGCGTTTAGGTGGAAGGCCATACCTTTGTAGGTTTACACTCAAAAGGTGAACCCGGGCAGCTATTCCCTTTGTGTTTCAGGTTATCACATAAAAAGGTGTTAGTGGAGATAAAAACAAGTAATCGTGTAAGGTTCAATAGAAAAGTTAAATTTAAACTAACATATTTTTTTATGTGTTTAACTTGAAAGGAAACGTTAACATAAAGCGAACAACTGCCCTGGTTCACATTTTTTTGGAGTTCCACCTTTGAGGCCTTCAAGCAAGAGTTACGCTGAAATTAAATGATATTTTTGCTAATTAAAGGAATCCTAAATGAAAGTTGTTTTGTACTGGATTTTACCCAGGAGTCTGATGGGGAACTGATTTGCAATTGCACACACCACTTTCAGATTTATATTTCTAATCTGTAAGGTTTTTACCAAAAGTGTATTTGGAATTTTCCCACCACTACACAAATATGTGGCTCATAAAATCCCAGTAAAATATATTGAAGTTTGTAATTGTAATGTGAGAAAATGCACTGAAACTATAAGCTTTGGTCTTAATGTTACTTTTCTTGCCAGTTGTCATAAATTTCAGTTAGTTTATGTGAGATGACAGAACGAAACTTGTCCCTAACATGTTTCTGTATTTGGGGTGTATTTAAAAAAAATCCAATAACATTAAACACAGCATCATAATTTTAGGAGGCTTGCCATTATATTGAAGCTACCAAAGGATTTTAATATCTTAAGACTAAACAAAGTACACTTGACAGAACCTCGGCTGCAGAGCTGTATTGTAGAGGTTTTTTTAATATCAGAATCTTGTTTTCTCAGCACATCTGTGGGGAAAACAGCGGAAGCCTTGTACCATATAAATTATTTAAAGTGTAAATCCACAGCTCAGAGCACTCTTCATCCAGAGGCTTCAGCAGCTTTTCCAGCTAATGCTGTGTGAACACACTCTGTAAAATACGCCACTATTTCCACTGAATGTCTGGGTTTCAGGGTTGTTAGACAGCATGACCCTGTAATCCCCGCTTCTCACTTTAAACAGACCACCAATTACTTTTTTACAGACTGAACCACTTCTGTCGCTGGGCTCACTTCTGTTCAGTCTGTCAATCTAAACTGAGATCCTGTGCAGGTAGCCCCATTGGGGCAATCAGAATGATATATATATTATTTAACAAGTATCATATTAAATTACTTGCCTGGAAACAGCTCATATAGCTTGCCAATAAAGCACTGACAGAGTCCAGAGGCTGTCACAGCAATGAGTCTAAAGGGAAGTTGGTGAGAGGACAGATGAACTGTAGTGACCATAATGAGATCTATGTATAGACTACAGTGATCAGGACTCTGTGCAAGTATCTTACGGTTTCACCTCACATCTAATTGCTGGTAGCTAATAAATTAAAACAACAGGTATGGGTCTATACTGTCACGGAACATGACCAAATCAATATTGTCTACTTTGGCTGAAGGCTTAATCACCTATACTGCCTGACCCGACAAAATGGAAAGCCCATTGTGCTGGGCCAGCAGTTTTTCTCCACCCTGTTTCACTTTGACCTTGCTAAAGCCAATAAACTCCACTTCACTGGTGTCTTATTCAGGCGACCAAGACCAGATAACACATGTAATAGTTGCGTCCATCCCCTCTATTGATGGGAGTGTAGAGCCACAGCAGGTATTAATAAAGAACGGGTGCTTGACTGAGGCAGGGCAATGATTTTGCTTGATACAGATATCGATAAGAAACTCAATAGAGACTGTTTTCAGCAAAGAAAAAAAAACTGGCTGGCAGTATTAGCTCTTTGTCTGCCTAAGCTTGTGCATGCTTTGGCTGATAGCAAGACAGAAGTGACCCAAGTGCAAAATCAACATTGAACATTGAGCCACTGAATCCTGAGTGAGGGTCCGATTTGTCACTTGACTGCATTTTTGGAAAATGCTTTGCTGGCAGGATTTACTTGCTCCACAATAGGGGTTAAGCTAAGTAATATAGTAATATCATCTTTATTGTCATTGAAACATACATTGAAACATACATTATAATTATTTTTGTTCTCTGCTTTTAACCCATCACCCTTGGGGAGCAGTGGGCTGCCATGTAAATATGCAACACATTTTCCTTTTAACTGATGCCGTTTTACTTATCCTCTAGATACTGGATCTATTAGAAGGACCAGCAAACCAGTACACGTATCAATTTGCGGCCATCCAGACAACATTTTACTATGGCCATTGCTAAAGGTATACAAAAACAATTGCATATTGTTAAACCAATAATAAGAGCTATCATGATATGTCATTTTTTCTTACTTTGTTAGAAAATGAAATCCGTACATCTGTCCTCCAGTGTCTCTTCAAATAAAAGTTGAGAAAATAACTGGATGTGTGCCATCATGCATGTCCTCTTTCTTGCTAGCCTGCTTTTTTACCTGAACTTTAAGATTACGCAGGCATTGTGAGAGTTTGAAGAAGAACACAAATTGGGAGCGCTGACGTCTCCCTTCATAAATCAATGTATGTGATTTAGTGCATTTAACACAAATTAGACACATTGCGATGATTTTTTTTTCTGTTTCTGTTCCTTATGTTTTCACCTGGCTGTAAAGCAAATTTTGCCACAGGGGCAGTGATAAAGTAAAGGGAAGTGCACCAAGATAACATGCATTTCTGGACTTAAGCCTTGGACAGGATTATCAGGAGTGCATACGTTACTGAACAGAATATGTTTGAAATTGATCACTGGCTGCAGCACCCTGAAGCATCAACTGCTGTCCAGACACAGACGATGTGGCTTGAAAAAAACAGGAGTGTATTGTGAGGGGGTATCACAACAAATCTGTTACTCTGATCTCATTCTACTGTGCAACTGAGCCTCAACATAAAGTCTGCTGCTGGAGCAAATCAGATAAGGCATTTGTGGAGGTCAAAAGGCCACACACTGTGCAACATGTTCATGGGATGGGATGGGGATTGACCCCTTTGATAAATCCATTACAAGGTACAAGTACTACATAAAGTCAAGGAGGTGGTATCACTACCTGTATTGCATCCCATTGTGCTCCGTGTCATTAATGCATGACTGATTTACCACCAGCCATGACTGCAAGGTGCTTGATTTCCAAAAGCCACTGAAACAAATAAACTTGGCCTGGTCATTTTGTATCCATCATTTCATTGCCACCTCCACCACCCAAGAGAGTTTGTACTTGATTTCCAGATGATCTCCCCACTGACAACGTCACACACTGGCCTGTAAAATGTGACAATATTTCACATGTCACCTTGAGAACAGCAGTTCAAACATGATATTGAGATTACATAATATTATTTTTTTTTCTGTTTGTGCAAATCTTTTCAATGCGCTCATGTTGTTTACAGTTTATCACATACATCTGATGTTTCAGATGTATGTACAAGATTCAATTGTAACGTTGTCAAAAGTGCTACCAACATGAGACAGATTTGTTTTGAAGAATTAGTTGCTAAACAAATCCAAGCAATACCATGATCATCATACATGTTATGCAGTTGCAAATAAAAACCTAATTCTGTATTAATAATTCACTGTGTATACTTAATGTGACATATATGTGACATTAAAGATCTATGCCATTGGATGGAGCTACAGCACAATCTTGCCTAGTGTACCAAATTGGCTAGATTTGTGTTCCATCCAGATGAGTTACTGTAGCTCAGATATCTGAAGAAGGGAATTTTATTGAGAGAAATGTATGTGAATACATAGTTCATTGTAGTTTGTTTAGCTGATGGAGTAGCATAGCTGCAAATCAGATCTAATGTGCTCTACATCAAAGCTAAAAATTGGTTTTGAGTTAAGGGTCTTGCTCAGGGACCCAGAGTTCAGGCTGTGGGGATCAAACCAGGTACTTGCAAGCATCTCAGAGCGCGAGTGCTCTGCTCTAACCACTAGGCCAGCACTCCTGTTAGCAGTGACACCATCAAGGGGTGTCAATGGCCAAGTCAGAAGAGGATTTGCATCTAATGTGTCCCCCTCAGAACTCTCTTTATATCTCTCTTATTTATATGAAAACCATATGTTCTGTCAAGTGGCGATTTGTTGCTTTAAAAGTTTAGGCCAAGGTGGAAAGAAATCTCTTTAAATCTCTCCCATGAATGGGTGTCCTCCATTACTGTAGTAGTTTCATTTGTGAAGGAAATCCTAGTAGGTATGCATAACTTTTGTCTGGTTACTGTAATCAGATTTTGTATAATTGATAGCAGATTACATATCGAAGACAACGGAACACTGGATCTGGATCATATGGAGGTTCAGTAAAGTATTAGTTTAAAGTAGTGCTGTCAGTTAAACGCGTTATTAACGGCGTTAACGCAAACCCATTTTAACGCCGACAATTTTTTTGTCGCCGTTAAGGCGCGTCGCGTCAAAACACACACACTGTTCCCTAATGTTTTTCCCCCCGCCGCGCTCTCCGGACTGTGTTTCTTTTACCCTCGGCGCTTTCCGTAGTTTCAAGAGTGCTAGAAAACTGTAGCAAAACACACCCGCCCCGAAGGGTTTCTTTTACCCTCGGACACATGCGACTTTGGGCTTCTCTTTTCTAAAAGCGCTTCTAAATTTCATGAGTCACGGGTTGCGTTTTTTTTCGGGCACGTTTCTGAAAGTGAAATCGCTTATTTGGGCTCTAAAATAAGTGACGAAACAGCGGTTATTATGAGACCTGCCTGCACTACATTTCAGTGTATCCAGCTGAAATATCCCTCCGCCATAGGAGCCGTCGGTAGTAAAGGCAGACAGAGCAACTCTGCACGTATTTTCTGCAGTTTACGGTGCAATAACCGGTGATAACTGCTGAAAGTAGATTACTTGGTGCAGATCACCATTTTAAGCAGAGATTGGTTCTGAAGATGAGTTTTTACACGTTGATAACATTGCAGAAATCCAACCCATAAACAGTACTTTAATGCTTATTAATTTGTTTTCTCTGTATTTGACAAACTAAGGCTGAATCACGTTACCAAACGAAGTACCTGGAGTTACTAAACAGTCTCATTCAGGGTATTAAGCTCCTGCCCAGTTGCAAGCAAAGTGTAAGACTGGAATGACCTGTATTGTTGTTGGTGTGAAAGCTCAGAATTAGATGTGTGAGAGAGAGAGAGTGAAGAAATGAACAAAACTTATGACTTTATTGAAATGTACAATTATTATTAATTTATATGTTTATGCATAATACCATGTCTATCTTTGTTTAAGAGGCAAAAAAAATATATCGGCATGAAAACAGGTATTTATTTACACATTTGTTTACACACTGTGTAAACATCAGGGCGTCATGATTAGTCATTTAGCCATTATAGTCCAGAGTTTAACATTTGGCACCAGGATGTTTTCATTCCAATTCTGAAAAGTGCTTGAAAAATAACAAAATAAAAATATTTTTTGTACAAGCATGTATTTTATTAGTGTCATTTATTGCAAAATTGCATATTAAAATGCCCAAACAGGCTATTACACTTTCAGAAATAAAAGGATAAAATATGCGATTAATTGCGATTAATCTCGAGTTAACTATCGACATTATGCGATTAATCGCGATTAAAATTTTTAATCGTTTGACAGCACTAGTTTAAAGGCATACTATGCAACATTTTTCAGTTAATTAATGTGTTCCATACCGTTTTGGATGATTAAATGAGTCATTTCAGGTTGAACAAAGGTTTTCTTGGCCGCCCTGGTGGTCTGTGGGGGAAATACCGCACTTGCAACTGCAGGAGCCCTCGGCCCGCGCCCACAGGCTCAGAAGTCTGGTGCATCGCGAGAGTCGGTCTTGCTTTACGGCGAGAACTGCTACACGCCCCCCAGTGAAAGGCATGCTCGGTGCTATCGCAGTGGCGATATTTGTGCAGTTATCATGGCGGAACCGGCGATAAAACAGCGAAAGCCCATGTCGGAGCAGGCAAGAAAGAGGAAAAGGGCTCTGGACAGAAAGAGGAGTCGTACACGGGTGAACATTGGGCAAGCTTTTTCCGAATGGCAAGAGCTAAAAGAAAAAGAAGGCTACAAGGCTGACGCGGACCTCGCGTTTCTGCTGATGCGATTGTAAGTAACATTAGACGGCTCACCCGTTACTACCATCTAATGTAGAACAGATTACTAGATCAATGTGTGCTTCTGTGCTTTTTGTCTCTCTTGTTGTGTCTCTGCTCTGTCTTCTGTAACCCCAGTCGGTCGAGGCAGATGACCGTTCAAACTGAGCCCGGTTCTGCCGGAGGTTTTTTTTTTCCCGTTAATGGGTGGTTTTTCTTCCCACTGTCGCTTCATGCTTGCTCAGTATGAGGGATTGCAGCAAAGCCATGTACAATGCAGACGACTCTCCCTGTGGCTCTACGGTTCCCCAGGAGTGAATGCTGCTTGTCGGGACTTTGATGCAATCAACTGGTTTCCTTATATAGGACATTTTGACCAATCTGTATAATCTGACCCAATCTGTATAATATGATTGAACTTGATTTTGTAAAGTGCCTTGAGATGACATGTTTCATGATTTGGCGCTATATAAATAAAATTGAATTGAATTGAATTAACATTGGAATGGTTTCTCTCTCTCTCTGTGCATGTTCATACTTTCACTGTGTTAAGCCGGGCATACACTGTACGGGTTTTTCAGTCGTGGTACTTATATACATCTCAAACTGTGCGACGGAACCGCGGGGTTTAAAAGTTCACCGCTCATCTGTGTGCTGATCTGTGTTCTCAAACTGTACGGCGCGACGCTCGGACGTGGCTCGGGAGGCACCGGGCGTCGGGGGGAACGGAGGGGAGAGAGGAAAGATGAGACGCCCCGGCGGCCGCGCGGCATACGGAAACAGACGGCCAGCGCGTCGCGCGGACCGGAACGCTCGCCCTCCTCACCCCCCCCGCGAGCCGACGTCCGGGCCCAGCGGGTCCCGGGCCGGGCGGAGGTCGCTTCGGGGACGTAATTTTATAATCACAAAACTTGACATTTTAACAACAGATGTGTAAACTTTTTATATCCACTGTAGATGATCCACTAATCCCCCTTGATGCCAGTGCCTCATGTAGTGGTCTCCAACGCTATAGTACATCATGGACACAGGTCTCTGTACAAGAGATGATTAAATGTAATTCGATCCCTCTCAGGTGAAAAATAAAACACTTAACCCCTGTAGAGGAGCTTTTGGTGTATCGCGAGTTTTCTGACCTATTGGTGCAATAATGAAACGCAGATGTACAAAGAGATATCTACTGAAATGAGGCCCTGAGAGTAGCTCATTGTGCTGTTGGTTTAGCAGTCCCATGAGGGTCTTTGACGTGTGATGGATTAACATGCCTTGTGAATGCAGTTGGCACCACCGACTTCGCTGATAAAAGCTCAGACTGATAAAAATGTGTTTACTCTCCCATGTGCGCCTGCCTGTCTCACATTCTTTCAGCCTGTTCTGCTTCAATTGATACCCTGGTAATTCTATAAATATAACAACAGCTTTAATTACCCCTGCCTGTAATCTCCCCACCATGAAACAGACTGCCACAGGTAAAGAAACACTCCAACACAAATGACATTAAATGCTGCAGGGGGGAGGGGTGTTACGGGGAGGAAATGAAATGGAGCGATAAAATTGAAATGCGATCCCAACGGAAATTAGCATGCTAAAATGGACCTGAATATTTCATGATTCCATCACAGCTGTTTGTTTGTTTGTCTTTTTTAATTATTGCCACTGCATACAATACCTTATTCTGAGGTAAACCACATAGAGACACATAGGAATTACTATATGATATATTATGATGCTGTATGTTATAAAGATACTCTTATTCCTCTCAAATGAACTGTAATTTTTTTTAAGTTTGTCAGATATGCCTATGTTTTGTGCACAACATATTTTTACCATGTTGTTTTTCATTTTATGAGTAACAACAAATCCACATTGTAAATGTCACCAATTTAATTACTGCAACTTGCACAAGAACAATTTTTATTAGAGAATAATTCAGAAATAGAATTAAAAAGCAAGAAAGGTAAATTTTACATGCTCTGCTAAAATATATGTTGCTCTCTACGTCTTAGTTGCCATGGCCAGAGCAATGGAATAAAGCAATCTCGTTTAGGGTGCTTCAAAAGAATATCAGGTAATGGTCAGGTGACCACAGGATTTGGCTATAAAAGGTTCACCTACCTGTTCTCTGCTCAGATATTGTTCCTTTCATGTCATGAGCTCTGATATCCTCCAATCATAGGTGTTTGACAATAGTATCATATTAGTATGAAAATTTCCATATTTTAGGCTATAGTTTTATACCTGACTATTTGAAAAAATCAGACTTAATTTGCAACTGTTACAGCCAACCCTACTTAGTAGGCGTGTCCTGATCAACTATCAGATGGGTGATAAAACCAAAACATTATGAAATGAATAAATCACAAGTATCAGAATACCTATTGTTGGTTTGGTTGCAGTGAGCAACTGTATGTGGTCAGATTCACTACTGTAGACAGGTGCACTGCCTTTTCTAAATTTAGTAATTTGACGTCATTTGAGGAATGCCACATTCCTTTCCAGTCAGAAGTCACAGCTAGTAGCTTGGAAAACAATTTCTTTTGTGAACATATATGGAAAAAGCTACAAAAAAGAGACATTGCAACTATAACAAGGAATGGGAACAAAAGACTCCATGGCTAAAACCTGTCAGTGGTGACATGTGTAAAGCTTTTTGCAGTTTATGCCGTCGGGAATTTTTAATTAGACATGGGGGTGAGAATGATTTATCTCAGCATGCTTCCACGGAAATGCATAAGCGAGCCAGAGCAGCTAAAGGTGCTAGGAACATTACTGCTTTTTTGCTGCATCTACTGCAGACAGTGACAAAGTGGCAGCAAGTGAAGCCTCCTATGTTTATCACACTGTTAAATATAGTCTCAGCTACAACAGCACAGACTGTCTTGTTAAGCTAAACAGCGCTTTGTTTCAAGACTAAAATGTTGTTAAAAAAAAAAAGATGCACATGGGGAGAACTAAGGCTGAAACGATAATATTTACCGTTTTAGGACCAAAAACTGTGGCTGATATTTAGAATGATTGCCATTCATCTGGAGGTGGGCTAGGATACTTCTGAGTTGCCACTGATGCTTGGAACAAGAGAAACAGAAAAATGTTTCCAGTGTCTGTGAGATATTTCTCTGTGACTGATAGAGTCCAGAGCAAGTTACATGACTTTTATGAGGATTGTGACGAAACGGCAAATGGCATCCATCAAGCTTTCATAAACTGTCTGGAAAAGCATGGTTTTGGAGATTGGGCAAGTCACGGCATATGCAGCAGATAATGTTAATGTCAATTTTGAACAGCACCTCTCAGTTTATCAGTTATTAAGAAAAACCAACAATCACATTTTGAAAGCTAACTGCCCAGCTTACATTGCTCACGCCTGTGATCAGTTATCAGTTGATATTGAATCAATTACTTTAAAGATCTACAACCACTTCTCAGTAGCTGCTTCCAGAAAAGAGGAACTGCATGATTTTTCTTGTTGCTTTTGTTGACATTGAGTTGTGTGAAATTCTGCGGTTTGCACAAGATGACTGTCTCTTCAACCAGCTGGGAATTGTCTCCTTCAGATCTGAGCCGCTCTGACATCATACTTCAGGTCTCTTGGAGATACCTGCCCTTTGGCTCTAAAGAATTTTGAGAGTGAAGAAAAAACATTGGATGCTGCGATTTCTTTCAAAACATTGGATGTGCTTTTGGTCAGCTTGTAAAAAACTGAAGAAAACAAAGTTGTGATTCACAGCTGTTTATGAGGAAGTGTGCAGTTTCAGAATGAAGATGGTTCAGCGAAAGGAGGACAACTTTTTTGGATACTGTCAAGGCAAGGAAAGGCAAATTTATTTATATAGCACATTTCAGTACAGAGACAATGCAAAGTGCTTTACATGATTAAAATCTAGGAAAATAAAACAGAATTAAAGCAAGCAGAAATAAAATGCAGAAACAAAATAGAACATGGGAAAATAAAAATTAAAAGCAAACAAGTAAAAACAGTTGGAATACAAAGTAAACTAATTATATATCAGTAATACAGTTCAATTAGAACAGTCGAAGGCAATCCTAAACAAATGTGTTTTTAATCTTGATTTAAAGGAACTCAGGCTTTCCGCACTTTTACAGTTTTCTGAAAGTTTGTTCCAGATCAGTGGAGCATAGGAACTAAATGCTGCTTCTCCATGTTTGGTTCTGGTTCTGCAGGCTGGAGCCAGAAGACCTTAGTGGTCTGGATGGTTTATACACTGATAACAAGTCTGTGATGTATTTAGGTGCTAAGCCATTCAGGGATTTATAGACTAACAGAAGTATTTTAAAGTCTATCCTCTGAGATACAGGGAGCCAGTGTAAGGACTTTAGAACTGGGGTGATGTGCTCTACTTTCTTAGTCTTAGTGAGGACGCGGGCAGCAGCGTTCTGGATCAGCTGCAGCTGTCTGATCCACTTTTTAGGCAGACCTGTGAAAACAACGTTACAGTAATCAATTCTACTAAATATAAACGCATGGATTAGTTTTTCCAGATCCTGCTGAGACATTAGTCCTTTAACCCTGGAAATGTTCTTCAGGTGATAAAAAGCCGACCTTGTAATTGTCTTTAGATGCTTTTGAAGGTTCAGGTCTGAGTCCATCACTACTCCCAGGTTTCGGGCCTGATCAGTGGTTCCTAGCTGAAGCAGCTGAAGCTGTGTGCTAACCTTCGATCTCTCCTCTATTGGTCCAAAGATTATTACTTCAGTTTTGTTTTTATTCAACTGAAGAAAATTATGGCACATCCAGGCATTGATTTCTTCTAGGCATTTACTCAGTGCCTGAACTGGTCCATAGTCACCTGGTGACATGGTGATGTAGAGCTGTGTGTCGTCTGCATAGTTATGGTAGCTGATGTTGTTGTTTTTATGATCTGAGCTAAGGGGAGCATGTAGATATTGAACAGGAGGGGACCCAGGATGGACCCTTGGGGAACCCCACATGTGATTTTTGTTGTCTCTGATGTAAAGTTACCTACTGATACAAAAGATTCCCTGTCCTTTAAGTAGGATTTAAACCAGTGGAGAGCTGTAGCAGAGAGGCCGACCCAGTTCTCCAAGCACTCTAACAGAATGGAGTGATCAACAGTATCAATGCTGCACTGAGGTCCAACAGAACCATCACTGTGGTTTTTCCACAGTCTGTATTTGGATATATGGATGTCATTAAACACCTTGATAAGGGCGGTCTCTGTACTGTGGTTTGATTTTTGCTGTTTTTAGGGACTGGGGGAAAACACCTGACAGAAGGTACGTGTTTATTATCTGAGTCAAATCAGACGCTATGACAGGCAAAACTTTCTTAAAGAAAACTCTGGGTACAGAACATCAAGGCAGCAGGAGGAGGAACTTAGCTGCTGAATGATCTCCTCTAAGCTTTTGTAGTTTATTTGGCTGAATTGGGACATTTTGTCAGGATAGGTTCCAGCTGAATACGGCTTTGGTTCTGGAGTTGGTATGGATGTACAAACTGATCCTCTAATATTTAAGATTTTCTCAGTAAAGAAGTTAGCAAATTTATTGCAGGCTCTGGTGGAGTGGAGTTCGGAAGCCACGGACACAGGAGGATTTGTTAACCTGTTGACTGTGGCAAATAAGACACGAGCATTATTAATGTTCTTGTTTATGATCTTAGAGAAGAAAGATTCTTTTGCATTTTTCAATTGTAAGTTATATCTGTAAAGACTCTCTTTATAGATGTCATGGTTTTTAGGCGTTTGACCCACATGCAGAACACAGTCGGGAGACAACAAGCAATTACAATGTTTATTTAGGCTGATAAACACGAATAAATGCTCACAGAGTGAGCCGCAGACAATGATCGGGACGTCGGGATCAAAAGCACTGCGGGAGAGAAAGGGACAGATTAACGAGGGCAAGTGCGGGGATCTACGCTGCGTGAAGCTCTGCTTACCGCCAGGTATGGAGAACCTGTCCGGGGGAGGTGGAGTGTGTTAAAACTGCGGGTCCGTCCCTACTACATTTTACCACGGCCAGTCTCACCCATCTGGTTCGATGATTTGGCAGCAAGGGAAGAGACAATTATCAGAGACCAAACACTTAAAACATACATATATTTATTACAATTTGGAATTCCAAGTTGGGAGACTCACTTACAAGTTTTATCAACGACGTGGATAGCCTATTTTATCCCGAAGTGTCCATGAATTGCAAGTTGCAGTCTCATCGTATAAACCCAAAACATGTCTTTTTAACCCCTGATGGGCTTCTGAGGGGGTTGGGCTAACCCCCCTTTGGAGACATCCAGTCTCCAGCAGATATGTGCTTTCTGACAGTTCAGCCGTTTAGATGTAAATAAAGACCATGGCCTGTTTCTTGGGAGTTGACTAAGATAACATTCAGGCCCATGGGAAAGATTTAAAAACCGTTAACTAATCTACAAAACTCTCATGTATTTCCCGAGATGTTCTGCGCCTGGCACCATTTACTGAAGCCTGAATGCAGTCCTTGTTCTGCAGAGAACTCCTCATCCCAGGTTACTGTGTTAAAGGTTAATATCTGTATAACTTTAAAATACACTATTATCATATAAATGATTATATATTTTCATAACAAGTGGAAGAACGGACTCGGCAGTTCTCTTACTCCTGGTGGAACTAGGTGACTGAGCGACAGGTTGGCAGGTGGAACAAAGGCGGGGAGCCCGAGCAGCACCACAGCAGAGAGCAGGAACGGAGAGCAGCTGAAGGAACCGGGGTGAATCCAGGGACGGGAACTCTTGTCCGGCTTGGTAACACCAAGAGGGCTCGAGGGGAATGCCAGAGCAGAATCTGAACGGCGGGGATTCAGGAGCCAGTCTTCAGCGCTAGGAGAGGCGACCGGTGAGTAATCCAAAACACAAAACACACTACGGGAAACAGGAGACAAAGGTTACCACAGGGAATCTGGAATATCTGAGACACAGGAACAAGGAACTGTCGAAGGACAGTGGCCACTAAGTGTACCACAATAGTTTAACATTCCGGCGTCCTTCAGCTGACTGCAACCTGCTTTTAAGCTACAGCCGGAGCTGCCGAGATGAGCTGCAGGTGTGCACCACGCCCACCTGTCAACTACAGTCACCTGTGAGAGAAAAAGAGTAGAGAACAGGCCGTGCAGACAGCACAGCCTGCAGAATCCTGACAGATACCACACAAATCAACTAATGAACAAAGAAGTTCCTATGACTCAGTCTTTGCATACATTGATAAATGTTTTGATTTCTCACCACAAATGTTGCAGTTAAACTGAAACCTATCGGCCTTTATGAAGATCTCTCCTTCAGTGACCTGGAGACAATGACTGCCTCTCTCCAAATTAATGAGATAATCAACACGGACCAGCTCAATGAAGAGTTTTGTTGTGGCAAAAAAGAACTACAGAAAGCCAGACATGGTGCAACAAAATCCACCAGTGAGAAGTGGATGACAGTGTTTCAAAGTATTGGAAAAGACAAGATGGCAAACCTGTTTAGGATTGTTTCATTTGTTCTCAGTGTGCCAGGTTCAAATGCATTTGTCGAGAGAATATTTTTCGCCGATGAATATCTGTGAACGGTGAACTGTCTTGCAAGAAGTTCTTCCAGGTCACGCAGAAAGACAAAAACATACTTGAATCAGTGAAGAGTAGTAAGAAATACCAGAGGAAAGAATAAATTTCCCAGGTCTCCGTGCAAACGGAATCCTTCATGTTAGTGGGAGATTAAGTAAAGTTTAATAAATGAGTGAAATGTTTTGGATTAAATGCCGGTTATGATTACGTTAGTTTGTAATTCTATTTACACAGTGATGTCTACTTGAACTTGCAGTCTTGCTTTAAAAAAACACAAGTGAGAAGTGGATGACAAGGTTTCAAAGTATTGGAAAAGACAAGCTGGCAAACATGTTTAAGATTGTTTCATTTGTTCTCAGTGTGCCAGGTTCAAACGCATTTGTCGAGATAATTATTTTCCTTAATGAACAGTAAATGGTGAGACTCGAGAAACAGATGCAGCACAGAGCTGATGAAAAAAAGAACTGCAAATATCTGTGAACCGTCTTGCAATTAATTCTTCAAGGTTGTGCAAATAGACAAAAACAACTACTTGAATCAGTTAGGAAAAGTAAGAAATCTCCGGGGAAAGAGTAAATTTCCCAGGTCCCCGTTGTAAAAGGAATCCTTCAGTGGCACATAGCCGTTTAAGTAAGGTTTAGTCATAAATGAGCGAAATGATGTGGATTAAATGCATGTTACGATTGCATCAGTTTGTAATTGCATCAGAGGTTGCAGTGTTGCTTAAAAAACACCCTTCTGTTTATTTAGGCCATCAAAGTTGCAACAAAATAAAATCTTTTGTTGCTCAAGTCCTGCTTTTTGATCCATGATGCTACATGAAGTAACAGAAATAAGGTTTTAGGTTTAGTCAGCAGTCTAAATGTGTCACATTACTTATTTTTTTTGCCTAACATTACATTTAATCTTAGAGCTCTGAAATGGAAACCATTTTTTCAGTCTTTCTGGATTTGTTGAGTCATGAACACTGACCTAAACTGAGCTAAGGGAAGATTGCATTTCTTTCAGTGTTGTTTTGGTTTCATTTGCGACCTCCTGCAGGGGTTGTCAGTGCTCTCTTCGAAAAACTTTGGTATCCAGGACACTCGTGGAAAGATTCTTTGTTTTCCACTTTTGTGGGTAATCACTCTCACTTTGGTTCGGTGGAGTCTCATAAACTTAGAAAAGTCTTTTTAAACCATTCCATACGGACAGAATTTTGTATTTACCTTTTAACTTTTTCTGATCCTTTTTGATCTGAACCACTTAAATAAGCAAAAACAGAAATCAGAAAAACAAACTGTATATAAGGGGTTTTAAAAAGGAAAGCCCAAAGAAAAATCCATCTGTGCAGGATAAGCTCCACAAAGGATGATCCCAGCTGAGATTTGGACTGTGATGTAAACAACGCTAACCACCGCACCATGGATTCCTGTGCATGATTTTTCTTCCTTAGTCTTTGATCTACATTTGTACTCAGTTAATAAAACTTAAAAGTAAGAATACTAGTTCAAAAACAGTAAAGTCCACAAACTACTGTATTATGGAAGTAAATGTAATGATGTTCCTCCTTAGATTGTCCTGTTGTCTTCTCTCTTATTACTACATGGTTGAGGTCTGTAAATTTATGTTTTTGATCTCTACATAAAAGTACTGTCTTTTAGATAAACTAATCCATTTTAGATAAACTAATCCATAATCTAAAGAGGTACTTTCCACCTGAAACCAATTCTTGCTTCGTCATCTTTCGTCATGTGCAGGAGTTGACCGGTCAGTTGCACCAACTTGGTTATACTAGGTAAAAATTAGGAGGCCATTTTCCTGTTCCTTCACTGACCTACAGCTTCTCATTCTCTACCCAGACTCATCTGCTGCTTTATTAAAATGCAGTACAAACATAGAAAGATGCATTTATTCTGCTTTCTTTGAGATTGGTTTTAAAATCTCACATGTCCCTTTGGGTTTTAAGACAAAAAAGTACAAAAGAAAGCCCCTGGTCTTTCTACCAACCTTAACTTTTATTTAACAAAGCTTTGAAGCTTTCGGGGGTCCGATTCATGGTTGGTATCCTGTTGTTTGCTGCACATTAGGAGGACCTTTAACTTATTTGCTAGCACAGACTCATTTTGATCTTGGATTCTGTGTGCAAAGAATGGATATTCAATATTTTTTTGGAGCTTCATAATTGTGCTTTTCTGCTTTTCAGTGAAGCTAATTTTGCTTTTCTTTTTTTATTTTAGCTTACATGGTAGTACCTAAAGAGCATGCAGCTGTAGTAAGGTTTACATAAGTAAATATATGTATTTTTAAAAGATAATTTTACAAACTGTTGTGTTGATATATGCTAAAGATACATTGTTATGTAGTAGAAATTGTCACAATTTGGGATTTTGTTTATGTTTTTGGACTGTTTAATTCCACCCCATGCTCCACTCCTCCCAGCTATCAGCCGCCAGTCACCATACATTCTGTCCAGTCACCTCAGCACCTTAATCAGCTCCACCTGCTGCTGCAGCCAATTAGTCCAAACTCTCCTCACCTGCCACTCTGCCTACTTATACCTGCCTCACTCGTCCACTCCCTGCCAGAATGTCTCGTCTTGTCCTGCTACCTGCATGTATTGTTCCTCAGTGTCTTCTTGTTGCTTTGCCTGTTTATTCCCTGGACATGCTCACGCCCTGCTCTCTCTAGTTTAAGTGCTAGTGTGAATCACTTGGTAAAGATCTCTCCTGGATTCTCCGTGCCTCGCTCTACTTCACTGGACACTGATAAAGAAATCAGAACAGACTGAAATCGATATTGGCATGTAAAAACGTTCTGAAATATGCACTCAAACTCTTATAATTGTATCTATGTTTACATCATGTCCATCAGTGGCAGCACCAGATAATTATTGGTGGGGGACAAAGGAGGGTTTGGAGTTTTTGTAGGGGGTCCAATCAAATTCGACACAGCAGGTACTAGTAATTTAGAGATGAAGGATTTACTGATCCCGGGATAAAATAGGTAAAACATGTGAAATGTTGCTACTGACTGCTAAGTAACTGCTTGTAATGAGTCAACAAATGTCAGACAGAAACTCAAACTAAATTGAAACAAACCACAAAAAACCTCTTTATCAGTGTTATGGATTATGAGGTTACAGAGACTGGACTGCGAAAGACAGTTACCAGGGAAACAAACCCAAGGATGTCTGGCATGCAAATACATGGACAGTTATCTTCCCTGAAGCCAAGCTCTCAGTCTAATGGTGACATGGATCCCGGAAGACAACATGAGGTAATCGACCAATCCTGAGCAGGCTTTGCTCATCCATATAAGCTGATGTGGCCGAGAGTTGGACACTCTCTGGTGTCCGGAAATCTACCCGTCTCACATTGTTGTGTATGAGTGTCCAGTACTGAAGTTGTAAACATCCCTCTGCCTTTTAGATTAAATATGTTATAATATAGTTTCAAGAGTCTTTTTACTACTACAGAAGCCTATAATAGAAACACCACATTATTCAAGCAAAGAACCTGGGGTGACCGCAACTGGGGGCGGTCAATTATTAACACCAGAGTGGAAAATATAATATAGAACATCATCCTGGACCTTCCTTGGACCCTGATTTTTTTGTCTCGTTATCAGTATTAATATTTCAGTTACTAATACTGTATAAACAATATAGCATCCGTGTTTTATTTTGAAAGAAACTGTATCTTTGTTTAAATAGTTTATATAATATTACATATTACACATGTTGTTCAGAAAAATAAAGGAATTAATCAATGGTACATTTGTGATGAATTACTGTCATTCATTTCTTTTTATTACTGCACCTTTAAACAACCCAGAGCTGTATGTTTTGAATCGGCACAGAAAATGTGGTAGAGAAGAGGGAGGCTCATAGTTGAATTTACTGTGTAGATTTGTTATATTTTCCCAGTTTATTGTGCTAAATCTTTTTCTGGCAGCAGAGGATTGGATCGGCTGCAGGAATAAATTCAATTTCAATTCAATTCAATTCAATTTTATTTATATAGCGCCAAATCATGAAACATGTCATCTCAAGGCACTTTACAAAATCAAGTTCAATCATATTATACAGATTGGGTCAGATTATACAGATTGGTCAAAATGTCCTATATAAGGAAACCAGTTGATTGCATCAAAGTCCCGACAAGCAGCATTCACTCCTGGGGAACCGTAGAGCCACAGGGAGAGTCGTCTGCATTGTACATGGCTTTGCTGCAATCCCTCATACTGAGCAAGCATGAAGCGACAGTGGGAAGAAAAACCACCCATTAACGGGAAAAAAAAACCTCCGGCAGAACCGGGCTCAGTATGAACGGTCATCTGCCTCGACCGACTGGGGTTACAGAA
This sequence comes from Fundulus diaphanus, assembly GCA_037039145.1. Taxonomy (NCBI): domain Eukaryota; kingdom Metazoa; phylum Chordata; class Actinopteri; order Cyprinodontiformes; family Fundulidae; genus Fundulus; species Fundulus diaphanus. The sequence continues at coordinate 4,400,445 of CM073136.1, forward strand.
GACAGAGCAGAGACACAACAAGAGAGACAAAAAAGCACAGAAGCACACATTGATCTAGTAATCTGTTCTACATTAGATGGTAGTAACGGGTGAGCCGTCTTCTCTGGATGATGTCAAAGTTAACAGAACGCCAGACCAGGTGTACCTACTATGAAGAAAAAGAGAGAGAGCAAAAAGTTAAAAGCTGAAATGACGACAGTCATTTCAATGTAATACAATGCAAAACTGGAGAACCGTAGAATGAAGAACAGTAGAAATCAGTAGAGTGAGAAAATTAGACCCTGATGTCCTCCAGTAGCCTAAGCCTATAGCAGCATAACTATAGAGGTAGCTCAGGGTAACATGAGCCACTCTAGTTATAAGCTTTGTCAAAAAGGAATGTTTTAAGATTAGTCTTAAAAGTAGACAGGGTGTCTGCCTCACGGACCAAAACTGGGAGTTGGTTCCACAGGAGAGGAGCCTGATAGCTAAAGGATCTGCCTCCTATTCTACTTTTAGAGACTCTAGGAACCACCAGCAGACCTGCAGTCTGAGAGCGAAGTGCTCTGTTAGGAACATACGGGGTAATCAGAGCTCTGATATATGATGGAGCTTGATTATTAAGGGCTTTATACGTTAGAAGAAGAATTTTAAATTCTATTCTTGATTTAACAGGAAGCCAATGAAGGGAAGCTAAAATTGGAGAAATATGATCCCTCTTGTTGATTTTCATCAGAACTCTTGCCGCAGCATTTTGGATCAGCTGAAGACTTCGAACTGCATTTTGTGGACTTCCTGATAGTAAAGAATTACAATAGTCCAGCCTTGAAGTAACAAATGCATGCACTAGTTTTTCAGCATCACCCCTGGACAGAATGTTTCTAATTTTGGCAATATTCTGAAGGTGAAAAAGGAAACTCTGGAAACCTGTTTAATATGGGATTTAAATGACATATCTTGGTCGAAAACAACACCAAGATTTTTAACTTTATTACCAGAGGCCAAGTTAATGCCATCCAGATTCAGTGATTGATTAAGAAGTTTATTTTTTGAGGACTCTGGCCCAAAGATTACAACTTCTGTCTTGTCAGAATTTAAATGCAGGAAATTTAAAGTCATCCAGCTTTTGATGTCATCAAGACATGACTGCAGTCGAAGTAACTGATTGGATTCATCAGGATTTATGGATAAATATAGCTGAGTGTCATCAGCATAACAGTGGAAATTAATCCCATGCTGTCTGATAATTTTGCCAACCGGGAGCATATATATAGTAAATAGAATTGGTCCAAGGACTGAACCCTGTGGTACTCCACAGGTGACCCTAGAGTTTGAAGAAGATTTATTATCAACACGAACAAACTGGAATCTGTCCGACAGATAAGATTTAAACCAGCCTAATGCTTTCCCCTTAATCCCTACAGTATGCTCAAGTCTTTGTAGGAGAATATTGTGATCAACTGTGTCAAATGCAGCACTGAGATCTAACAGGACAAGTATAGACACAAGTCCATTATCTGAGGCCATGAGAATATCATTGGTGACCTTCACCAGAGCTGTTTCAGTGCTATGATGAGCTCTAAAGCCTGACTGAAACTCCTCAAGTAGGTCATTACTTTGTAAATGTTCACAAAGTTGATTAGCAACTACTTTCTCAAGAATTTTAGATAAGAAAAGAAGATTAGATATAGGTCTGTAGTTTACTAGCTCATCTTGATCAAGAGAAGGTTTCTTAAGTAAAGGTTTAATAACAGCTACTTTAAAAGCCTTTGGTACATATCCATTTACTATATGTACCAAAGGCTTATAAAACATATATATTCTTTGGTATATATGTACCAAAGAATAAAAAGTTATGGGGTGATCTAAATGACCTTTTAATGTTTTTAGCTACTTCAGGAAAAAAATCGTTGATTTTCACCAAACCAGCAACATTATAATTGTTACATCTTGTTGCAAATCCAACTAGAAGGTCCCAGAGAGGGTTTTTATTGTTTTTTATCTTAGCCAGAGCTTTTAAGTCTACGTGTATAGCAGGTGAAAGTCCCTCTACTCTCTGTTCCTCACAGGGTACTGCTAATGCTTATCGGAGTAAACCTCCACCTTACTTCTTGCTGGGTGAAGATAAGAATCAAGAGTTTTTAATGTCATTATGTAAATATAACACATTTTCTAATATTTTTTATAGGTGATTAGCCATAACTTATAATCACCCCATTCTGGCTCAAAACCAAGGCCATTTTGATAGACATGAGAGCACACAGAGGTGGTATGAAAGTCTGATCAGACGTTGGATCAAATAAACAACCAACCACAAAATATGAATCTATGATCATCAACAATGCTGGACTGAGGAGGGGGGCATAAAGGTGGGGTGGGGGGCATAGCCATTTTTAGGGCGGTCATAAGACTCCCCATGTACCCCTCCTTCCGCTGTCATGGCTGTACATGCTTTTTGTTTAGCAAAGTTAACTAAACATGCACCAAATGTAGTTAGGCGGCTCTGATAAAAGATGGATATCTCTTCTCTCAATCCTTATGTGTAGCTCAATAACAAACTCTTTCAGTACTGTAAAAGTTTATGTTTGAAGACAAACATCCTTCTGTGGTGGCAGTCAGAAGCAGCCACAGATGAGCAGTCAAGCTAACATGCTTTGTCCATATCAGCAATTGTCTAGGAAGGCCTTTTTATTGTGCATCAGTGGTGTCAAAGTCACAGCTCATTAGTTCTATAAAGTTCTGCCAGACAACATATCTCCATTTCTGATGCAATATGCCTGAAAATGCATTTTTATGACCTATAAAGAAGAATCCACATTCCAGCAATCTAATATTATTCTCACTATTCATAACATGCATTCATTAATTTGTCAGTTTGATACAAATCCTTAGCTGAATTCTTCCACTGATAATGTAAAACATATGGTCTGAAACACATTACACGCTGATTCACAGCTGTGTATTGTGTAAAAAAAAGTAATAAGGGATAACAGAAATAGAAACACCAAAGTAAATCTTTTAGGTATCATAAGCAGCATTTGGCTTAACAGATGTGTTGCACAACAGCAGTGCTGCTGCACATATCTTTAGTTTCAAAGTTCAGCAAACAGTAAGAAGAAAGTCAAGCTTGCTACGTATTCCACGAGAATCGCAAATTTTGTTCCTGTTGTCAGGGTCGTAAGAACATGAAGAAAAGTTTGTTTTGGCTCTGTCTATTAATACTCCACGAGAAGCTCAGCTGCTGAAGTATGCCCCACTACAACACATGTCACTGAAGATCAGTTGAGGGCTGGCAAGCAGGTGGGCGGACGGTTGAAGGGGGGCACAGAAAGAGAGAGCCAAGCACAGAGCACGCGTAGAGCTGAACGAGGTGCTACGGGGGTGGGATTGTCCTGCTTGGATAATTAAAGGGGAAACCTAAACGCGGCCATCTAAATCCTGTCCAATCACAGTACAGTAATTGGCCACACAGTGGGAAAAAAGTCTTGCCCAGACACTGTGTCGAGAACAAAGCAGTGAGACCCCCCAAGACAGGGCTGAGAGAACAAAATGATCATTCACTGCTGGAGAACATTTCTTTAAAGTGTGACTGCCTGGAAAAAGACTGCCTGGAATTTTAAATGTGTCCGTCTTAATCTCTTAGAATAATTTCTCAACCAAATTTATTCAGAAGGAAGGATTGTTTTTTTGTTAGTAAGTTTAAACCTCAAAGTTTAGACTTCGACCATACTCACCTGCTCTCGCCTACTGTGACCATCTGAAAAGGGAAGAGCTTCAAACGAGAGGAAGAGCCTCATCTAGGATGTTACACATGTCTAATCTCCAAAGTCTAAACTCCAGAAGTGGAAGCCTGCACACACATCAGTTATTTTGACATCAACATTAGTTTCAAAAGAGAGGATGTGAAGCATGATATGCCACTGAAGAGAGTATTACCAGCACGAAGCAATACAAGTATCTTATTGGTTCAGGCATTTAGATTTTATCCAAAGAATCCAAATCACGGATGCTAACAACATAATTTAGTATGACAGCCGGGTTAAATGGTCCTAATAAACCAATCCCTTGACATGTATCGTTCACACAGGTGAAAGGTGTGGCAGATGCAGAGAGAAGCAGACTGGAACAGCATCTGGCATAATCCCCAAGGCACAGTAGCTCAACCTGGAGTGCCTGTAGGACTTTACATGCTGTTTCTGCTGTAAAAGCTATGGAAGCCACCCAGGCAAAACAAAACAATAATAAAGCCTCATCAAGTTATGATTTGTATATATATATATATATATATATATATATATATATATATATATATATATATATATATATATATATATATATATTTATATATACACACACACATAGCACTAGTGTCACACCTGATGAAAACCCTTAAGAGGCTGAACCTCAACCATCTTCGCCCCCTGGTGAGGTCTTCATTGGATCCACTGTCTGCCAGCCTGGCATCCGGAAGGATTATGCCACTGCTACACAGAGCTCTGGCCCACCTGGAGCATGGTGTGGATCATGTTCTTTGATTTCTCCAGTGCTTTACTATCCAACCCCAACTCCTGAAGACAATTTGGAGCAGTAAGCAGTGGCCCTTCACCTGTCCCAGTGGATACTGGATTATCTCCCAGGTCGACCACAGTATGTAAGGGCACAGAGCTGTGTCTCTGACAGGCTCATCTGCAGTAAGGGAACTGTGCTGGCACCATTTCTGTTCCTGTAAACCATGGACTTGTCCATCAGCTCACCAGGTTGCCACCTATAGAAGTTCTGTAATGACTCTGTAGTCAGTCTCATCACAGATGAGGACGAGTCAGAGTACAGACAGTGGATGGAGAGCTTTGTAGACTGGTGCGAGCAGAACTACCTCATGCTAAATGCAGGGAAAACAAAAGAGCTGGTTTTAGACTTTCGCAGGCGCAGACCCATCTCACTGACACAGGTGAACATCCAGTGAACTACTTTTGAGATAGTGGACTCTTCTAAGTACCTGGGTGTTCATCCCAGCAATAAACTGGACTGATGCTAAACACTGATGCTCTTTACAGGAAGGGTCAGAGCAGAATCTACCTGCTGAGGAGAATGAGGTCTTTTGGAGAGCAGGTGGTGCTCCAGAAGACCTTCTTTAACTCTGTGGTAGCATCAGCCATCTTCTATGGTGTGGTTTACTGGAACAGCAGCTTATCTGTAGCTGAGAGGAAGTGTCTAGATAAGCTCATTAGAAGGGCCAGCTCTTTTCTGGGATGCCCCCTGGACCCAGTGCAGGTGGTGGGAGACCAGTTATTGAAACAGACTCAAATAACATTCTAATGGTTGTAAACAGTGATCATGAATACTTTACACAGTTTCTCAGATGGTAAGTTGCACTTGCACACACCTTTGCTATTTCGAGATGCTGCTATACTATCATGCATATTGCATATTATCTCATATCCTTTAATTAATAGGCTGATGTTTCTACACAGTTTTTTCTACTGTTTACTTTGAATATTTCATCTTTTTTACTTGAGTGTGCCATAATGGAGCTTAAGCGAAAATTCAGACTGAAGAAACTCTATTGCCTACCTCCATCAATCAGAGACTCATCCGCCTCCGACGCAAGCCAATCAGCTTTGAACTGCTCCTCCTCGAAGCCAATCAGTGTACTGGGTTCATCTTAAAAGAACTCCACATCCTTGTCTCGGCCTTCTCCTCAGCGAGCAAGCGGTGGCTGTGCGTGTGTGGTTTGGACTCTGATGACCGGATTCAACCCACCTCCATCCCCTTCTCCACCATCGTAGCACAGCTCCGCCTAGCTTTCCTACGGTCCTCCTTCAACCTCGTCCCTATAGAGTGTAATTCCTCCTGGACTCTTATGGAATTCCCAGTTACTCCTTAAAACGGTCCGGCAGAAGACCGCCATGTTGAGCCTGGTTCTGCCAGAGGTTTCTTCCCAAAGGGGAGTTTTTCCTCTCCACAGTCGCTTCATGCTTGCTCATCATGGACAGTTCATACAAACCTGTGTTTATCCAAGTTTGACATCTAGCTCAAACAGATCATCATATGGACTGAACAAACTTTATTTATCTCCACTCCACCACCAGTTTCAGGCCCGGGGGGAAATATCCCTATTCTCATACGCCTGCTTATGCATATTGAAGTATAATTCAGTGTGAATTTTTCCTGCCGAGGTCTGAGCGCCAAACTCTTAAAATATTGTATCAATAAAATTCTTCTAATTGCCTTTTCTTTCTGTGTGAGTTTTTCAGATTGAATTACCAATACTTACTCTGGTATTTATTTTTACTTTTTTATATTGGTCTTTCTGATAAGCTTATTATGTGTTGCTTTAGAACTAACTTTAGACTAGATTATCTTGTTTTTTCATTATTTAAAAATGGTGTGTAACTGTCCGTGTCTTTGCCGCTGTCCTGTCCGAATTTCCCCATTGTGAGACGATAATGGGATTTCTTATCTCTTTCTAACATGGTGACTGTGTTACTTCCTCCTGGATTGTTCTACAGTCAATTTTATCAGGTGAAGATACTTAATCAGAGATTTTAATGGTAAAACACCTGAGACTAAAAGATGTTATTAGGTTTAATGGCTCATGTGCTTCTCCAACTTACCCGGACCAGGAGAAAAAAGTTACATGCAAGATCATTAAAAAGAAGTTCATTAATTATGGAACATATTATTTCAGATGCTTTGGACTGATTTAAATCTAATCGGAAATGGTGGATATATGGAGAAAGACTTCCGTACGGCTTCGAAGCGATTCTGGTCCACTATCCGGCGTCTCAGGAGGGGTAGCAGTGCGGTACCAACACTGTTTATAGTGGGGGTGTTGTGCTGCTGACCTCGACTCGGGACGTCGTGCGTCGGTGGGCGGAATACTTCGAAGACCTCCTTAATCCCACCAACACGTCTCCCATTGTGGAAGCAGAGCCTTAGGACTCTGGGTCGGGTTCTCCCATCTCTGGTGCTGAGGTTGCCGAGGTTGTTAAAAAGCTCCTCGGTGGCAAGGCTCCGGGGGTGGATGAGATTCGCCCTGAGTACCTTAAGGCTCTGGATGTTGTGGGGCTATGTTGGTTAACGCGGCTCTGCAGCATCGCGTGGACATCGGGTGCAGTTCCCCTGGCTTGGCAGGCTGGGTGGTGGTCCCCCTATTTAAAAAGGGGGACCGGAGGGTGTGTTCCAACTACAGAGGAATCACAAGCCTCCCTGGTAAGGTCTATTCAGGGGTTCTGGAAAGGAGGGTCCGTCGGATGGTCGAATCTCAGATTCAGGAAGAACAGTGTGATTTGCGTCCTGGCCGTGGAACACTGGATCAGCTCTACACCCTAAGCAGGATCCTGGAGGGGGCATGGGAGTTTGCCCAACCAGTCTACATGTGCTTTGTGGATCTGGAGAAGGCATTCGACCGTGTCCCCCGAGGGATCCTGTGGGGGGTACTCCGGGAGTATGGAGTACCGGGCCCTTTAATGAGGGCTGTCAGGTCTCTGTATGACCGGTGTCAGAGTCTGGTCGCATCGCCGGCAGTAAGTCGGACTCGTTTCCGGTGAGAGTTGGACTCCGCCAAGGTTGCCCTTTGTCTAGGTGCAGCTAAGGTGTTGAGGGGATCCGTTTTGGTAGCCTTAGGATTGCGTCTCTGCTATTCATGGATGACGTAGTCCTATTGGCTTCATCAGGGCGTGATCTACAGCTCTCTAGAGCGGTTCGCAGCCGAGTGTGAAGCGGCCGGGATGAAAATCAGTGCCTCCAAATCCGAGACCATGGTCTTGAACCGGAAAAGGGTAGAGTGCCTTCTCTGGGTTGGGGAGGATGTGCTGCCCCTAGTGGAGGAGTTCAAGTATCTTGGGGTCTTGTTCACGAATGAGGGGAAGATGGAGCGGGAGATCGACAGGCGGATTGGTGCGGCGTCTGCTGTGAAGCGGGCGCTGTACCGATCCGTTGTGGTGAAGAGAGAGCTGAGCCAAAAGGCGAAGCTCTCGATTTACCGGTCGATCTACGTTCCTACCCTCATCTATGGTCACGAACTTTGGGTCGTGACCGAAAGAACGAGATCCCGGATACAAGCGGCCGAAATGAGTTTTCTCCGTAGTGTGTCTGGGCTCTCCCTTAGTGATAGGATGAGGAGCTCAGTCATCCGGGGAGGACTCAGAGTAGAGCCGCTGCTCCTCCACATTGAGAGGAGCCAGTTGAGGTGGCTCGGGCATCTGGTTAGGATGCCTCCTGGACGCCTCCCTGGTGAGGTGTTCCGGGCACGTCCCACCGGGAGGAGGCCAAGGGGAAGACCCAGGACACGCTGGAGGGACTATGTCTCTCTGCTGGCCTGGGAACGCCTTGGGATTCCCCCGGAGGAGCTGGCCCAAGTGGCCGGGGAGAGGGACGTCTGGGCCTCCCTACTGAAGCTGCTACCCCCGCAACCCGACCCCAGATAAGCGGAAGAAAACGGACGGACGGACGGAAATGGTGGATATATGTGCTTTATAGGGTAGTATTGGATTTGAGATTTACGTGGCTCAGTAATGCATTTACTTTTTTGTGGAGTAAAACATCATATATTTTCTATGTTTGCTTTTGTCTCATATGTTATGACACAATATTTGAGAGTTTTTTATCACAGACTTTGTGTCTGTTGGAGTACTGAGGGCCAGAAGAGTTTTAAGTCTTAGTTTTAACTTAACTCCCATGTCTTCACAAGTATTTATAAATATAGATAATTAAATTCCAAAAGTCTTTTGTATTTGGGCTAAACAGATTGTACTGTATAACAAAATGCTAACGTGTGAATGCACCAGATGTTTACTTTTTTAAATTGCAATGTATTATTAGCTTGAAAGATTTGCTAAATACTATATCTAGCTTTCTGTTAAATCTTACACCACAAATTAAGGTTTTTATGAGTTTCTGACTGGGCTTACCTCTGTGATTTCGGAGTACGGAGTGTGCGGCGCTCGGGGAGCAATCTGGGGTTAAGGGTCTTGCTCAGAGACCCAGAGTGCAGGCACTGGGGATCGAACTGGGTACTTGCAACCTTCTCTGAGTGCAAGCGCGCTGCTCTAACCACTAGGCCAACACTCCCCAAACACTCCCTATCTGGCTACAGAGTACTTACATAGTGGCCAGATTGGACGTTATGTTGACATGTAACTTACTACCCTCTACCCAACAGATACCAATGAAGTATTTGCCTGTAAGTACCAGGCGTATCTCTACAAAGTAATCGATACCTTCAGGTGACTTGCAGTGTGGAGTACTTGGTAATAAGAAACTAAGACAGTCTTTAGTTATCTCCGTTGTTAAATACTAATACAAAGACAGTTTATAAATCTATCTATATATCTTTAAAACATTTTCTAACATGCTTATCCCTGCTGGGGTCATGAGGGGTGCTGGTGTCTATCTCCAGCTGTCAATGGGCGAGAGGCGGGGTACACCCTGGACAGGTCGCCAGTCTATTGCAGATCTTTAAAACAATATTTATAAAAAAACTAATACACTTGGCACAAAAAGTAAGGAAATAATGCTTTAGCCTGTTTATTTCTCTTTGTGTAGAGCAGCTGGTCTCTGATTTCACCTTTCCAACACCTCCTCTTCAGCCCTGATTCATCTCCCTAAACGATTTCACCGCATTCCACACCTTGGAACATGTGAATAAAACAACTCACATAGGATAGATAGGGACAATTTTGGATTGTGAAACAACATCAACAAAAAACAACTGTTACAACCAACCATGTTCAGAACTGAAGAATCCCTTTGAATGATGTTCATGGTTTAGTATGTGATCTGTACCCATGTAAAGCTTCCCACAACCCCTATGCCAGTGCCATACATTTTATTCTGCAATTAGCTTTTTGCTGGGATCATTTATTAGATTAAATGCTTATTTCATCATTAGAGAATGTTTGCGTATTTGGTTGTTTTGTTGATTTGTAATGGGATTATATTGGATTGCTGATTATTGACATATATTATTATATTGTTCTGTACCTGCCTGTTCCTTTGAGTTGAATTTTTTAAATCTTCAATGTGTTTTGCTCTTTGAGGACTAGATCACAACATCATTCTTTGCTAAATAGTTTGCTTACTTTACTTTGGTCCATATGAGTTGGTTAACTTGTAACTTTTTCAGGTTTGGTGTTTATCTCCATTTTTTACAGGGTTATTACCTTGACTATTTTTTATTTCATTTGGAAATGAGGCAGTTTGAAAAGAGAAATTAAAGATATGTGTTAGTAGTTTTTAAATTCTGTCTGTAACACATTTAATGAAAGACATCCAAGCTGTGTAAACCAGTGGCTCTTTTGTTCTCCTTATTTTTTTTAATATATACCGAGTTACAGATTAGGGAACATTTAGTGTGGATTTCTGTCTAATAAATTATTAAAGTTATGTGCTCCGCTGATTGGCTCAGGTAAACCTTTAGCTAGATTTGGTCCCAGATTTACAAATAATGTATTAAAGCTTTTTGTTGTGTCATTACTATTACAATTCTTCATACCTTTATGAAAATATTAGGTTGGATATTCTAATTTGCTTGTGCTATTTTTTTGTTGGACTATTCAATCTATTCCCCATTTCTTTTGTATTATGCCTGTCATTTTGCATTATATTTGTTTAAACTTAACCTTAGAATATGTATTAATAACTTATTTTTAAATAGTTCTTAGTTTTCTGTAAATTCTATAAAGTCCTTTTTCTGTTTGCAGGCGTTTTGCTGTTGCTTTGTTATCCAGCTGATTTTTTCTTTCTTTTTTTTACTTTTTTCTTTTGTTAATATATAAACATTTACTGGACAATGATTTGTTGCACAGTTCTAATATGAATTAAAAGAGACATTTTCACCATTAAATTCATTACTGAGAAGAGTGTATTTAAGACTTTGAGGATGTTTCAACAAACATGCCAACTTTTCTTCATGCCTATGCATCTGTGGCGGTGGATCTTAATGAGGTCACTACATGTCTATTGTCCTGTTTTCTGTGTGCTGCTCAGCTCCAGCTACACCTGTTGACTTTTACTGTAAAACCTGGCATGGGGGAGGAGAAATTGGTCCCATTCAGATTTTATGGAGCAGCTTTTGTTCCTTATTGAATTCTGTTATTGGGAGGGGTGCTTTAGTGGCTCAGTGAACACTAATTTTCCGCCAGAGCCAATAGCACTCAATGGGCTCAACCTCCCTTCAGATAACGACTGAAAGCATTGCTCAAGGCTTTTAAACACTTCTTGTAGAGCCCTCTGCAGCCCTGATGGACTGTCGACACTAATCCATATCAGCTCCACACCTCCCTTACCTTTGCATGGATGAAGCTGTGCTTTTTTATTAGAGCTGAAGCTGGCAGAACGGATCTTTAGGGAAATATCTGTTTTTAATAGCTTGGGAGGGTACTGAAAAGCCATTATGGGTTTTATTTCATAAACTCAACATCATCCCCCTCTGGCTTTCCTTGATGCATATAACATTTTAACAGTCTATAATAAAATTCTTGTTTAACTTAATGTGTCATTAAATTGAAATAAAGCAGTTTATATGTTGTACTGTTCTCTGTTCCCCAGAAGCAGCCTTGGCTTCTACCAGATCCAGTGTCTTTGGCTCCTTTGTTGATTCTTAGCCAGAAAAGAGTAATTGGAGTTCTGAGAAGGAATGAGAAAAGCAGGACACAAAATATAGAGGATGAATTTGAGAAAGAGATATAAAGGGTTTAATCTATGGGATGTCAGCCCAGTGCCAGATGAAATCCACCATGGCTTTGATTAGGGTAGGCCTTGGGGTGTAGATCTAATAGCAGGGTTTGGGAGAAGGATGACTCTAATCTGCAGGTCAATCCTGGTCAGGTTTTCCTCCACTGAGAAGACAGGAGAATTATTATGACTGGAAGCTCAGGGGTAAAATTTGCATTTCCTTAAAGTCACTAGCCAGACATTTGGTAAAATTAATGAAGCTATCTTTAAATGTAGTTTGAAACCAATCAATTCATTTACAAAAACTAAAAGTTCGATATTTTTGCCACTCATTTTCAAAAGTGAAATGCATTAATTACACAGTCGTTACACATAGACATTTCATTTGTCTTCTTGTAATTTTGATGATTATGACTGAAAACTTAAAATTCTGTCTCATAAAATTAAATCTGTGAAAAACTCATTGTGTCATACCCTAATCAGATAATTTATTTCAAATACCTGCAAAGGGGGGTGGCTGAAGTCAGCGCTTCAAGAGCCACTACACAGATTAATCTTATGCATGGGCTACAAAAAAGAAAAAAAAAAATAATTTAATCTAGTTGGAGCTAGTTGGAAAAGTTGGATACAATTACTTTACATCAGAAACACCTAAGGACTTACAATCTTGTTTCTTATTATAAAAAGAAACAATTAAGTACTGTGATTTTGCGCTTTGTGTATGTTTGTTAATGTATGAATAGAAACAATTAAGCTATGAATATTAGTGATGAAGCTTGTTACAGTGAAACTAAAGAAGTCTAGTCAAGGATCTATTTAGCTTATTCCTTTGTTAATGTAATGTTTTTCTTTTCCTATGCAATATCTCCCTTTGTAATGTTTTTCTGTTCATGTACAGCACTTTGAAATGTGTTATTACTGAAAAGTGTTATATATAAATAAAGTTGTCTTGCCTTGCCTTACAACACAGGTAGGTGTCCGCTCCACACTGGCTGCACATTAAATGATGTAATAAAAAAATGACTCATGGCGCAACTGAATGAAAAAAAAAGAAAAACTTTTTTTCTGAGCTGCCCCAAAGAGGTGGCCCCCTGGGCGAGAAAGTGTGTGACCCAATTTAAAAAACGCTGATTATCAGAATACAGTTGTTGGTGGAAAAGTCCTCCACAATTGAATATCTTTTAAAAAGCAATACACCCTCAAAAGGCATTAAAACAACTTACAACTGTGCAACTTTTCATATAAAATATGTCAAATAAAAGTGTAAATATACACATATTGTCCCAGAAACAGTAAAAAAGAGATGTAGATAAGGGGCCGATCTAAATCCAGCAGCTGGGTCCCTCTTTTTTGGATTGCTCTTGTTATCTGATGGAGTGTATCTGTCAGTAATCTGATTGTGGCCCTTTCATTCTCTCCAGGGGAAATTGATGTTAAATAATGAAAGGAGGTGCCACCCAGTCAAAGCACAAGGCCACAGGGATTATTTCTCACTCGAGAGGCATTGATTTGGTTTTAATGCCCACAAATATTGATGGACTGCAAAGGAAAGGAAGCTGGGTTTCTTTCCAAGCTGCTGCTCTGTATTACCCAGTTCTGCAATCTGTGGTGCAATCCAACCTCAATATAAAACCACAAAAGTTGTGAATGAAAGCCAGTGATTTATTCTTTATTACTTCTGACAAACATGCATTTTGTTCTCTGCTAAGTTTAAAGCCTTTTAGTTGTGGCTGTGCCAGCCAGGCTCCAGAGAGGCTGGGGCTGGTTTGGTGCTGTTTTCTCTCACTAAGTCGACAGTCACACTCCCTCCCATGTTTTTGCATGTATTCTTGCACACTGAAAAAAAAATGTCATGTGGTTCTTAGCATGAAAACTGCAGGGGAATTGGGAAAACTGAATAATGTGTATTGGGATAAATTTTTCATGTACAACACTTTGATTCATCTTGTTACTGAAAAGTGCTTTATAAATAAGCTTGCCTTGCTAATACTCACAGTGCTCTGCTGCACGAGGACTGAGCTCCATGTATCCATCAATCTATTGTCTTCTGCTCTTTTGAAATCGGGTCGTGAGGGCAAAAGATCCAGGAGGGGAATCTAATAACCTTTTTCTGTGAGGATACTCTCCAGCTCATTCTTGGGGATCCCATGGAGTTCCTAGGCCAGGCACAATAAATAGTCCCTCCAGAGAGTTCTTTGTCATCCTAATGGTCTCATCCTAGTGCGATTTGCCAGAAAAAACCTCCATAGGGAGGCACAAAGGAGACATCCTGATCAGATACTCGAACTACCTTAACTGGCTCCATTCCATCCAGACAAGCATTTGTTTTCCCCCTGATAACGGAACTCCTGGCCCTCCTTTCAGAGGATGGGGTTTGTAAGAGAAATGGTACATTACTTTTCCCACAATTTCACCATCTCATTATATTTTTTGCCCACTTAAGGATGAGCTGGAAGTCTGGGAACTAAACGTAATGGTAATTGAGCATCCCCAAGATTTCAGATATTTGTTAGAAAAATGTTGTCCAGCTCTCGGTTCCACTTTTAGTTTCAAGCATCCAGCATGCCAAGATCAAGTGAAAATGAAATGTCCTCAGAGCATGGTGTTGCATGAGATCAAGTCATTTTATTATTGGGTGATTGCTGCAACATTTGAGAAGCAGTTTTTTCATTCTGTACCAGTGGCACATTTGTGTGGGATACTTGTATTGTAAGAGCTGCAGCGCTCATGCTGCAGAAATGTATGAGTTGTCCAAAAGAATATGTGTTGAAATTGTGCAGGCTAGTGAATCAACTATATCGTAGAGTCATGTCTTATGAAAATGTCTTATTTTCCAACCCCATGCTGTCTACCCATGTATTGAAATAAAAGGAATATACCCTATGGCAGGGGTGTCAAGCTCCAGTCCTCGAGGGCCGGTGTCCTGAAACTTTTAGAGGTTTCCCTGGTCCCACACACCTGAATCAAATGGCACAATTAGCTCCTCAGTATGCAGTCAGGTTCTTCAGAGTCCTGCTAATTACCTGATTATCTGACTCAGGCATGTCGGACCAGGGACACATCTAAAAGTTGCAGGACACTGGCCCTTGAGGACTGGACTCTGACACCTGTGCCCTATGGTGATGGGCCTATAACTGGCAGCGAAGCAGGCACAAACGGGTAAACGTTCTTTGACAATCCCTTGAGTTTACAAGGAGAGCAGGATCGGTTTCATTGCTTCTCATTGTATTGCTTCATCTCTATCAGTCTCCCTTATGATGCTAATTCATTGCAACCAGCACCACGGTATATACTGATCATAGGGAATTTCTATGAACTCAATTGGATGCCTAACAATAGAGTGTTGTTCTGAGTATGAGCAAGTATCCTGTTAGGAGTGCTCATTCAGATCATTCATTCACACAATCTGCCCGCAGGCCATGCTTTGTACTTCTTGTTTATGCAGTACCTGTGTGCAGTTATGTGTATGTGCAGTTATGTGAGTATTTGTATGAGTCTCTGTGTGTGTGTGTGTGTGTGTGTGTGTGTGTGTGTGTGTGTGTGTGTGTGTGTGTGTGTGTGTGAATTTGTCTGTTTGAAGTTGTATCTCAGATGGTGCATGAAAGACTGACTTTCTGTCAGAGGAGACTGGGCAGACATCAAATGTGGGGAGCAATGCAGGTCACTCTGGAAAAGTCTGAGGCAGCCATGTCCTTGAATTGCTGTATTCCTGTCACGTCGTCCCACTCTCCCCCCTAGAATCAGTTTTACCCAGTTATCACATAAGACATCTGGGCAAAGCCTGTGAACAATAGTCTGCGGAGCAAAAACACCCTTAAACCCTATGAGGAAATTGCTCATTACAAAGGACTAGCCTTGATATCTGTCCAAACAGGTGTAATATTGGCCTCATCTTCTGCCGGTTTATCTTCTCTGCCATCTTTTCTAAGCTGCAGTGATGGACAGATTGACTTGGAGCTGAAAACCTGCCAGTTTAATTGAATCTGATGGATGGGGAGCACATTTGGAGCACAATCATAAATGTATCACTATTATGTCTACCTACTAAACACAGGACTCTGTTTCTCAGACTTTCTTACATGTAAAAATCTTGAGTGAAAGACAAGGCTCACAAATAATTTTCACGGGTTTGGGGGATGCATCAATCTGTTTTTGTTTTTACATTACTGGATGCAGGAGCACCTGATGGGTTTTCCCAACACTTCCATACTGAAACTTTGCAGCATTTTGATCAATGGTATCAAATTTTTATGCAGACATTTCTGCAAACCAGAAGGTGACTTTGTTGATCTTATAAATTCTCCTTCATTACCACCCCTGATGACCTTTTTTGTTTTGCAGATTGTGTTAAAAACGTCACATCTACTGCAACTACCATGAAAAACTACCGCAATTACATCGGAAAAATAAACACTTTCATATTTTGTCTACGGCAACAAACCTTAATATTTTTGCTGGGATTTTACTGAATGTGACCAACACAAAGTGATTAATAATTGTAAATTAAAGGTTTTATATTTATATCAATTAAAACACTGAAAAGTTTGGTAAGCCTTTGTACTTTACTTTAATACACTCCAATACAACAAGGTATAAGAAACTGCATCATATGTCAGGGATAAAGTTGTGGAGAATTCCAAATTTCTATAACCAAATTCTGCATTAGACATAGAAGTT
This sequence comes from Fundulus diaphanus, assembly GCA_037039145.1. Taxonomy (NCBI): domain Eukaryota; kingdom Metazoa; phylum Chordata; class Actinopteri; order Cyprinodontiformes; family Fundulidae; genus Fundulus; species Fundulus diaphanus. Next base: position 4,416,777 of record CM073136.1, read on the forward strand.
CTGAGCTTCGAGCATCTATGTCATCCATCATGAATACATGGAAAGAGTATTCCTTGACTACAAGCCTACTACAACATGTCCATCCACCTAAATTGGTTTAAGTATATCATTAAGCAGAGAACATCAACAGCCAGACCTAAAACCTTCTCAGAATCTATGTCTAGCTCTTGGAAAATGCTGTTCAGAGATGCTCTGTCTCCAATCTAATTGCCTTTGAGCAATTTTAGAAAGGAAACTTCAATCTCTAGATGTGCAAAGCTGTTAGACCTGCAGTTGCATTTGCAACTAAACATAAAGCATAATTTATCATTTCCTTCCTTTATTATGTACTACTTTAGGTTGGTCTATCACACACATCCCAGTAAAGTACATTAAAGCTGGGGTAGTAATCTGACAAAATGTTAAAACATTCAAGGGCTATGAATACTTTTGCAAGGCACAGTTAAATGTACTCACATTGATTAATACATACACCATTTGTGGACTTTCACAAACAAAGCATTTGTCTTAAAGCCAGTGGTTTATATGTCTGTTGTGAGATACTGTGTTACCATGGTGGTATAATGCAGTATTTTTCATTTATGAATTTTTTTTCTTATATCGTTTTGTTCAAATGGAACATCCTAACTGTAACATATCGAAGCTTTAAACCACTTACTTTGAAATATGACTGCAAACTTGTGCAGCTTGTATTCACTATATTACTATCAAATACTAAAGCAACTAATAGAACCTTGTGGTTGTACAGACTTAACATGTTGGTCTCTTGACATCTCTATGCTAAGTATGCCCTGGAAAAACATAAAAGTTTTCTTTGATATCAAGGAGATGAAAGGCTTTTTGCAGCTGAATGTGTTTGAAGATAAAGCTTCCCCGCGGACCTCTAAACTCTATGAACAGAAACGTTCCTCCATTATGATTCAGCATGGCTTCTGTGGCAGCCTTGTTAATTTTGTTCCTCAAAGATAAGAGGACATTCATCTTTTGTCTTTGTAGGGTAATAAAATGATTAAGTCAATTAAAAAGCAGCCAAGTCTGTGTGTGAGAAATCACTTCTGTCTCAATTTGGTTTCAAGCTTTACAAGTACAGCTCTGTTTTCTCTTCCAGGCCCACTCAATTACATATTTTGCTAATTTTGCTGCAATCATTTTCAGCAATGCCCAAGAGATCATGCTGTCAACCCCACACTGATAATGCTTGATAAAGACTCTTAACAAATATTTAAAAAGTGTGACTCAATGTAGTTTTCATGTTAAACTAGGAACAAGTGCCACCAAAGTGGGCTCAATTAGCAAGACAGATTGCTATATTCTTCAAAGGTGCTTTCACATTGTTTCCAACCATACCACAGTTTACAGGTCTAAATCAGCAACAATGAAGGGGATTTTATGTAACATTAGGTCCAAACACACCTTTGGAGTATGTGTGTTGCTTTCCATGTGCTGTATTGGGATGGGGTTTGTTACCTGTGATATGACACCACTGTCTTGGTTTGCTTCTTTTCTTATTTAAGGTCAATCCCATATGGGATTGAAATGCCAATGCTCTATCAGTGCCCATTATTAGCCAAATTATTTAGAAAACAGGTCACGTAGTGATTTTCACTTTTACTTTCAAGCATCTGCCATGCAGTTGTGAGGAAATCTCTATCAGTGCAAAGCATAGTGTAGAATTATTTAAAGTTGCCCAGTCAGGTACTATGACTTTACAAATTTCTATGCTAGTAGCCTTACTCTGGTTGCAAAAGTTTTCCAATTAAATTATTGTCACCCTGTTGGCTTATTATATTTTATTTCTGTGTTTTACACTTTGTTTTTGCTCTATTTGTTACTAAACCAAGCACATTTGTGCATATTTACCATTACAAGACCATGTGGCCAGAAGTACAGTATTGCGCATGTGCACAACGAGTAAACAAGAAGAAGCAATGGAGTCAAGCGAGTCAGCAACACCCAGTGGAGGTGCAAAAAGAAGGACCTGTGGATCAGGTTGGCCTTTGACCACTGTACTGTGAGGCATTGCAGGACGGTCTACTGGTAAATGGCTCGTACTTTTAAAGCGCTTCATCAAGTCCGACGACCCCTTAGCGCTTTACACTACAGTCAGTCATTTACCCTTTCATGAACACATTCACACCCTGACAGTGGTGAGCTATGTTAGTAGCCACAGCTGGCCTGGGGCAGACTGACAGAGGCGAGGCTGCCATACATCGGCGCCACCGGCCCCTCTGACCACCGGCAGCAGGTAGCTGCATCAATTGTCCCCATTTTTGCTTTCTGATAGCGCCACAGTACTGCTGGCAGATGGCTAAACAATGTTTATGTCTGCTGATCACGCCTAGTGCACAGTTCTTTTGTGTGTTTAAAATGATTTGTGAGTGTGATTTTGCTTTTGAACTATTCCCGCCTTCCAGAGACATCGGCAGGCGCATACTGGAGACAATAATATTTTAATGGGACCAACTCACTGAATCACACCAAACTTAGGAACAGGGATGGAAAACAGACAAGGAAGGAACCAAAACCCAGAACTTAAATAAAACAGGGAATCAATAGAAATTGCCTACAACACAGATGAGTGGGATTTACTAATGATACTTGGACAGTGGCAAAGGCACAGAGGGAGTTATAGTTTATAGTAGTGAAGAAAACAAGCTAATCTAATATTCCAGAGTAAACATTGCACAATTATTGATAATAAGGCTCGGGTAAAATGATGAAATATTCAAGTAAACAGTGGATAAAATATACCAAGCTATTTACGGAACATCACAAAATAACATGCAATATCTGTCATGTTTTGAGTTTCTTCCTCAGTTTAAGTTTTTGTTGTTGGTTTAGTTTTGTACTTTTTATTTTAGCGATTCTGTCTCAGGTTTAGGTTCTGTATTAGTTTGTGTTTATGGAATAGTTTGTGTTTTATTTATTTGATTTTGTACTTTGTTCTATGTTATCAGTTCTTCTGACCTGCTCCGATCACTTCTGTCACCAGCCTTTATTCAGTTCACCTGCCAGCATTCTTTCACCTTAGTCACCACCCTATTTGTCTGCCTGTCACTCCCCTGTCACCTGTCAACCAATCAGTTCGTTCCTCCTCTAGCCACCACCCTTCCTCTGATCATTCTCACCTGCCTCCTGTAATTAGCCTTCACTCCGGTTCACCTGTTCACCTCACTATTTATACCTGCTTCAGTTACCAGACCATTTTACGAGCCTATTGGTGAGGTTTGTCCAGCATTCTCTTTCCTGATTGTCCTGTTGATATTACCCCGATTGCCTCTTGACGTCTGAGACAGCCTGATTTTGGTTTTTGGACTCAGTCCTCCCGTTTTTTGGCTTTATGCCCTTTTTTTTGTTCCCACCTGTTTGTTTTCAGTTTAATAAATTATCTTTTGCCTAACCTCTGCTTGTCTGGCTGAATACTGGGTCCATCAGTCCCCGTTCATGACAATATCCTTGCTAGTACAGCAGCATTTCGAAGTAGCTGATGGACATTGTCCATCAGTGATGTGAGCACCCCTTGCACTCCAAAAGACCTCAGCCTACTCAGCAGGTAGATTCTGCTCTGACAATTCCTGTGAAGAGCATCAGTGTTGTGAATCCAGTCCAGTTTACTGTTCAGGTGAACACCCAGGTACTTAGAAGAGTCCGCTATGTCCACATCAGTTCCCTGGATGTTCACCTGTGTCAATAAGGTGAGTCTGCACCTGCAAATGTCCACCACCAGCTGCTTTGTTTTCACTGCATTTAGCATGAGGTGGTTCTATTGGCACCAGTCTACAAAGCTCTCTATCCACTGTCAGTACTCGTTCTCATCTGTGATGAGACAGATTACGGCAGAGTCATCAGATAACTTCTTTTCTCATGCTGGTTTTCTGTTTCAGGAGACCAAGAAAAAAACTGGAGCTATTTTCTTATATTTGGAATTGAATTGACCAGTCTTGCACCACTTTGGTGTGTTTTGTTTGGATCTAAATTCAACTGTCCACCTTGAAAAACATAGCTTTGAAATGTTATGGATGGTTTGTGGAATTCACACTTTTCAACCTTGACAAAAACGATTTTCAAATAGTCGTTGAAGGACCTGTCTCGCATGGGATTTGTTTGTCAGGGCTCCTGGAAAAAAATAGGATGCTGGTGAAGATTCTCAGTCATCCAGGACTTAACAAATCCAGAAAAAAACCCCAGCTGGATTCTTATAGATTAATACAATTTGCTCTTCAGAAAGCTATTTGGATGAAGAGTGCAATTAAAGAACCAACCGCCCCAGTATCCTGTTTGTCTCCCAAGGGGAGACATTATTCTACTTTTACATGTCATGTTTTCATTAGCTCTAAGCAGAAATCACCGTAATTAACAAAATTAAAGCCTTGAAAACATCAGTCTGTGTGTAATCAATCTATATATCGTGTTTCACTTAGTGAATTGAGTTACTGAAATAAATTTCCAAACTTTTCCATAATATTCAAATTCATTGAATGGGTCTGTACATCTTGTGTGCCTTTTGTAGGAGAGCCACTCATCATTATTTATTGGTTTTTCATTTTGAAGCAGATTCACATCAGACTGACAGTTCTGGTTACTGCCTTCGGTTCAGAGAAAAAGAAACGACAACAAATATCACTCTGCTCCATTGACAAACAATGCTAAAAAATGTGCATGAGTCCAAAATCCTTACTGTTGAATAGTTTTCTTCTTCTTGTTGCTACTTGTAGTATCAGTAATATTTTGGAACCAGAGTGTTAAAGCAAAAGGTTACTTTTATTGTTGCCCTCAAGTGGTCGCAACCATTGTACAGTCAGATGACAACAAACATAGAACAGCGTGGACAATGGATACACATTCCTATTGATATAAAGGCTGAACTGTTATTTTACAATAATAATAACAGTGTCATCCTACTTGCCTGAAACTTTCTATCCATCAGCAAAAGTTCAATGACAGAGGCCATGCTGGCAGCCATTACTAAAGATGACACCATTAACCCTGCTGGTTGTATCCTGGCTATGATGCTGATAAAGCTAGAAGACAGATATGAGAGACACCCCATTGAAATAGCTGGCAGAGGCTTGACACATTGGGACGCAGATAGACAACTCTATCATATCCTGTCATATTTTTTATAAGCGGCAAAAAAATGATGCTTGACATCTGTTTTTTTAAGTACTTGCGCACGTCTGACTTTACTAGCTGGAGGCGATATGGATATTTCTGTCAGAGAGGTTGAACGTGTTTTCTCCCCAGCTGGATGGCTGCTGCACTAAAGAAATTCATTCTTAACAATTTTAGCAGTTTGAAGTGACCTATTGATCACACTTTTCCTGTTTGTAGGGGTGTATTTCTTCAGGCAATTTTACAGCCATGAACTGATTGGAGTGAAATCAGGTTTGTTTGTCTTATGAAAAGAAGCTGGATATCTAGATGTAGAAAGCAGACATGAGCCTTTATGTTAACCTTGAGTAAAAGCATCAAATTTTGACCACATCATGATAGTAACCAAAGATAAAGAGCAATGTAATTGCTTTTATTTTTTGTAACTGCCAGCTAGCAGTGCGGCAGCATAGTATGCACACATCATTATCTTTGTTGTGGCTGATGTTCCTTTAGTTACCACAATCTAACTATGTTTTTTTGTGATATTTTTGTAAAATATCCAAATCATCAAACTGGTCATCAAGTTTGACAAAAATATACATATATTTCTACCAGCTGAATGGCAGTTTGCAGCCAAAGGTTGGGGATAGGCATGCCTGCATCATCTTGTGGTCCTCAAAGCAGAAGACTTCAGTCACTGCGGTAGTTCATCCGGCATCTTTGAACAAGTATGACAAAAAATGTCAGTGGCTTTGGAACATTTGAAAACAGCATACTTTGACACAGTTATTGGCCGATGCCATGTGTACAATGAAGAAAAGTGTACTGTATCTGAGAAACATTTGGTGCTGTTTCTCTGTAGATTATGTGTCTATAGCTACAAAGGTATGGTACATGTTGATTGAGTGCATTATCCTGGTGGTTTCCCTCCCTTTTCTCCTGTCAGGATTCTGGGGTGGGTGGTTCTTTGGTTTGTGTGTGTGTTTTCCAACCTTTGCCCTCCTCCCATTCTTGTGTTGCAAAGTTACAAAATTACTGTCACAGCTGTTGTCTGTGACAGTAGCTGTGATTTAGTTAGAAATGCTAAAGGATGAGTGACTATTGAGTGAATATTGTCCAATTCAGTGGCAATGCTGTCATACATATGGCGGCCCTTGAAATGTCTGCAAGGCCATGCTGCTTTCTTTCACTCCAGACTGTGTTGATCAAACCAGTGGGTGGTCACACTGTGATAACCGCAGTCGCGTGCTGTCCAAATATCTGCAGTTCTAGACAGAAAGTGAAACGCTTCAAAACAATTTTTAAGATCCATCTTCAATTTAGCATATTCTGCCTCTAAATATTTAGTAAACTTCTCAGGGCATAGCATACAGACCCTGCTTTCTTCGGTATTTTAGCAATAATGGCTCGGAATGAATCCTCCTCCACTGTCAATAATGGTAACATACTTTAACCAGCATACCTTGCTTTCATATGGTAGACATCAGCCTGTGTCATAGGTTGTGTCTGTTGGGCAGAAAGATCTAGATTTTGCTTTTTTTTGCTTTGAGTGCGTCTTTGCTAGAGGAGGGCAAAGTGTCCTCTGGGGTTGTGGAGGTACCGGTGCTTTTTAGCCACTAGCTTTGTAGATGTATGTGTCATTGGTAGATGCTTCATTAAATTAGAGGTGCTTACAGCGGATGTCAAAAAGGTTTTTGGTGCTGAACATAATGTACATCTTACATACACGTTCTTGCCTTTGACTTCAACGAATCTGAAGTAGTGCTTGTATTGCCACCTTGAAAATACCAACTTTTTTTGTTTTGGGGGATTTTTCACAGCTGTAGTGGCTTGCTTTTTATGACAGTAGGCTGACAGGAAGGGGGTGGAAGAGGGGGAGAGACATGTGGTAAAGGACTGTGGGTCGGATTCGAACCCAGGTCAACCGCGTCAAGGACTAAGGCCTTCGTGTATGGGTTGCGCTACCCGCTGCGCCACCAGCACGCACCGAGAATGCAAACTTTTCATTTGACTGCTCCTCACACGTCACCTCTGCCGCTACTCTGTTGTGTGAAGCACTGCAGCCACATGTGCTGGCATGTGTGTAAAAACACTGGCTCTGATTGGCTCCCATGGAACAGGACTCTGCCTTAGCCAATCGATTGCCTGATTATTAACCCCCCTCTCGCTCTCTCACTTTCCCTCCCTCTCTCTCCATCTTTGAGCCAGGGAAGTGTTCGGACAGTCTATTCAATGAAAGCACAGTAACACACTGCACTTAACGTCCAGTAACTTTTACGCCGTTGTAACGGATGGAAAAGTAATTAATTAGACTACCCCATTAATGAAAAAAATAACGGTTTTGCCTTGCAACGTTACTCTAAACACTGGGCCTTACTATGGAGCAGATGCTGGCCTCAAATGTTTCCTGTGGTTCATGCTAAGAGTCCATGCTGTTTGATTGACGTAGGCCTTCAATGCCATTGTGTAGCTGCATGCACACCTTTCACCAGGCTTTTCTGTTCCAGACTTCCTGAGGCACCTGGTCGGGCCAACCCTTACGTTACCTTTGTCTCCTGTCTGATGGGTTGCTCTTGTGAAGTAGGTGGGTCTTTAAGCTCAAGTACAATTTGGTTATGCTGCATGACAGCAATGACAGGTCCTGGACAGGTTGCCAGTCACAGGGCTAACATGTAACTGTTTTATTTAACTTCAAAAAAGTTAAATACTGTCCTTTAAACTTGTTTGTCGGATAATTAAAAATTATCTGATATGATGGAACAAAGATTCTACCATTTGATCTGAATGTCACGCATCATGTTTGGAGGAAACAAGGCATCACTTATCACCTGACTGGGGTCAGTGAAGCATGATCATGTCAGCATCATGCTGTGGGGATGTTTGTCAGCACCAGCAACCAGGAGACTAGTCAGGGTCAAAGATGACTACCGCAATGTATGGAAACACCGTTAATGATATCCTGCTACAAAGCGCTGAAGTTCTTGGACTGGGGCAAAGGTTTTTCTGCCTACAGGACGATGACCCCATGTACACAAATGACTGCGCCTCAGTAGACCCATCGATGAAACTCCTGAAGTTTACAGATGACGCCAATGTCAGTGGTCTTATTTAGGCTGGTGACTGTGGAGATGACAGGGGATGTCTGAAAACACTCCCAGTGCTGCCTGTGACTGAGTAGAAACAGAGAGAAACAACAGCAGATTGAGAAAGGGCTAAAAACATAAGAAGCTAAATATTTCTAAACAAATTTGGACTTTGGCTGAATAACTTGATCAAATATTTGGCAGTTCTGATTCAGATGTGAATAATTAAACACATTTAAAGGATTTGCAGGAGAAAAGTTTTGAAAATGGTTTGTGCTTTCAGAGTTCTTTTAGGAACAATAATTCAAAACCATTCGTTCGCTAACAGATTTTTCCTCTGGTCACAGAAGAAAAAAAGTCAGACCATTCGGAGCATCATTTTGGAGTTCCTGTGTTGACCCAGATAGCTCAGCCCTTTGTAGATTGCCTTAAAGACTTCAGTGATACATTGGTGCTGAAATCAATCTGGTTCCCTAAGCTGTGTGGGCTGTGGGTATTTTCAGGCCTCTTATTCAGGGAGGAAGCAGCCAGATGAGAGAACTTACTGGTCATTGTTACATTTCTGTGTACTGTTGTGGACAAAAAAAAAAAAAAAGTTCCAACAAATTTGCAGATACACAATGGGATTTTATAAATTGATACATTCTTTAAAATTATTGTACTGGCTGGTGTTTTTTTGTACTTTTTTTTTTGCATGCCGGAAATTTAACACAGTTTTTGTGGGATTTCTGTTAAAATCATATTTTCATTTAAACCAGACTGTTTGGCCATGAAGGCAGACTGTAGATGTAATGTCAGCAGCCAAATCCTGCCGCTACACAACACAGAAGAGAAAGAACAGCGTCTTTTTACAGCCTTGTAGATTTTGTTTTACAGGAATGCACCCACAGCTTCGATCTGACAGCTGCAGCATTAAAACTTGTTCAGATGTAACCGAGAATCCCAGTGTGGCCACACTTATACTCACTCATTAGAAAAAGATGTAAAATCATGCAAATTGACCAATATTACCCTTTTGGAGAGAGGTGGGTGAAGGTTAGAGTTTCCTTTAAATTGCCTTGAATGTGCAAGGCAGCTACCCGGAGGGAAAATTGATTAATGGAAGCAAAAGCTGGAACACCAGCATATTACATCCTGTAGAGCTCTGGGGAAAGTACACTGTGTGTGTGTGTGTGTGTGTGTGTGTGTGTGTGTGTGTGTGTGTGTGTGTGTGTGTGTCTGTTTCACAAAATCATTTTAGAGAAGTTTGCTATATTCCAGGCAACATCCATACAGTGTTTGACTGCATACGTTTAGTGTGTATTTCAAATGATTTTCTTTTATTAATTCCCTAAAAGCAGAGTCAGCGGTATGATGCACCTGTAAAGGCAAGTGTGCATTTGATATATATCACTTGATCTGTTGCTGACTTGGGGAAACAGAGCACAAGTAAGGATGAGACTTGGTTAAACGAACACAATGAGGGCTTTACCAGCTGTGACTTAATAAAAATACATTCTGTAACATTTATTATAATTTTAGGATCAATACGCAGAATTTGTCTCCTGTCCAGGTAGGGTCCAGTAGTTAATGGGTATTACAGCAGAACACTGCTTTCTTCCACTAAGGCAGGAAAATGATGACTCAGATGAGATGGAGACGAAGACACTGAACCAGAAACATCTGAAAGTCTGCAGAGAAAAGAAAACCAAAGACAACAGAGCAAGATAGATGGTGCAGTGAGAGAGCAAAACACTGAATGATGCAAAAAGAAAACATCCTAACCCCTTTATGTTATGAATAACACTCAGAACACTAAAACACAAGTGTAATGTTCTGTTCTGGTTTATGTTATTATTTTGGTTACAGTTAGCTTTCCTGTCTTGGATTAGTTTGTATGTTACTTTAGTTCAGTATTTTGTCTAGTTCAGTTCTGTCCTGTTTCCTGCCACTTGTCCTGTCAGTCTTTCAGCCACTTCTTCTCTTCGGATTACTTTCACCTGTTCTGTTTAATTAGCTCTGCCTCTCTCCTTTGTTCTCCTGCCTATTTATACCTGCCTCAGTTCTCTGCTCCCTGCCAGAACGTCACATATGTTTTGCTTCCCCGTTCACCTGTCCTCCGGTAAGAGCTCTCCAGCATTCTGTTTTTTGCCTGTCAGTCTGTTTTCTAGTGATGGTGAGATGAAGCCTCATGAAGCATTGAACCACTTGAGCCAACTGGTTCGAGAAAGGCTTCATTTCTCGGAGATTCATGTGCACACGACACCACCTACTGGCCAGGTGTATAATCACAGCCAGCTGTATCTTAACACGTGTGATGCATTGATTTTTTTGTCTATTATGGCTCTTGGGAATGACTTCACAAAAGGTGTAGGACGAAATCATTTGTCTACATAAATTATGTATACACATATGTGTATAATAAAATATTGTTTGAATGTATTCTCTGTGTGTAATTATTCCCAAAATAGTAGTGTCATGTGATATGGCATAGTGTGTAATAATCAGACCTCTCAATTTTGATCAAAAGTTAAGAGTGAGATTATGCTAATTTTGGGGGCGGGGGGGATTAATGTCAACATTTTCCCCTCAGTAGCAACACTGAAGCACACAGAGGTTCCCGCTGCGTCTTTACGCACGATTCAGCTGCTGATGTCTCCTCTCTTTTCAGCTCAATGCAATTCTAGACTTACAGTTTATAACATTCTCATCACCTTTCACAGCGACAGGTTTCTCAGTCAGTCGCCGCGCTGACCAGACAAATTTCTATTGCTCTCGTCAGTGCAGCGGTGAGGTGGGCGGATTTTACCCCCATTGGTGCGCTGCGTGTGACGGATAAACAGTGGGGAAAATGCATAACTAAATACTGCAAAGGGCTTCTATAAAGGGAACAGGGGTACTGACAGATCTGAGATGAAGCCCCTGATGTTACAAGTTCTTTAAATGACCCTTAAAAGTGCGCACCTGAATTAAAGCACGAGGCAGCACGCCCACCGAAGCGCCACTGATTCTATGTTGTTAAAAACAAAAGAGCATGAAACACAGCTAGTAACTCTCCTATTGACTTTAACTGGCACACTTTGCTACGGGTGTGAGGACATTTAACGTAGTAATTCATGTTTTGAATGGTGAACGGTGATAAAAGCCCCTGGGTTCGAGGGAAAGGAGGGGGGAGAGGAGCAAGCGCTGAGGCACAGAAATACGGTGCATGTAGTTAAAAAATGCAGAATTAATAAAAACAACTTATAACCAGACGTAGCGTTTTAAACTGCATCTGGTTAGCAGATCTGTTTTATGATCCAGCGTGCAGCTATGACCGGTTCTGAATGAACCGGTCATCTGGCAAAATCTGAACCACTTCCCGAAGCAGTCACGTGGTACAGCCGGCCAGCGAGGCTTCGGACGCCATCGTTTTCGGCTCCTCCCCTAAATGAAGCCAGCTTCGATACGCGCTTTACGGAAACGCCCCCTCCATTACTCGACACACGCCTCGAAGCCTCGGCACATCACGTAACATCACTACTGTTTTCCTGATTCAACTCTGATCATCTGTTTTTGAGTTTGCCAGTTTCCTGTTTTTGTTTTGGATCTGCTTGGATGACTGCTGTTATGCCAGAAGCTGTTTGAATATGCTTATTATTATTATTATTATTATTAATTATAATTTGGTATTATAATTTAAATAATAAGTCATTCAACTCAAAATTCCGCTATAACAAAATATAGTTCAAATGGTGGTGATGCCAAAGCTGGAAGCTTGTAATGATTTGTACCACTAATCCAGTTATTAAGTAGCTGTTATTAACTCAGGTGTGCTGGAATAAATGATCTGGTCGGATTTTCACTGAAGAGGTTTATCCGGCAGATTATGAGCCCCAATATAACTGCAATCAGAGTCTAAATCCTTATTCCTTATCACCAATCCAATGATAATGTCTCTGTGTTAATATCAGATGTTAACTCCAAAAGGAGGTAGCTCTGAATTCTGAATAACCATGCAACTGTGAATTGGACTGAACACAAAACAATTTCTATTCCGCAGTTGTTTTTATTGAACCAAAAGCAATTCCCTGTTACAGTAATTCTCTGATTCAAACAACCTTGGAAATCTTACTCACTACTAAAACTAAACATGCAAAATATATATATGGAAATAAAAGAACAAACAAACAAAAAACAACAACAATGGATTAAAAAGTCCAGGGGTCCGTTCTTCGTACGTTGCTTAAAACATCCGAGATCAAATGAGACATCCGAGATGACTTCATCCAGCTAATCATGATCCGGCTAATTGGGTTCTTCGAACACACCTGTTGTTTATGATTAGTATGGCTGGATTGAGTTATCTGAGAAACCTGTGCGTTCATGCATTTGTTTAAAAGGGGAAATGTGTCGATAGTAGAAACAATGATCAGCAACGCTGCTATTGGCTGTTCAGCATGGCCAAAGAACGCCCACAGTTTTTCTCCCAATCAGAACACGAGCTTTTAATGGAAGGTTATGCTGAATTTGAGTCATTAATTAAAACGACAGGGAACACCTCAAAGTCTGCTAAAGCCAGGATAGAGGGCTGGCAAAAAGTAGCAGACAAATTAAATGTGTAAGTGCTGTCCATGTTAGATGTTTCTATCACTTTCTACAGTATGTATTTTTGCATTTTAATAATTTCATATTTACTTTGTTCTTTTATGTCAGAGCCTCCACCGGACCCACTAACATGGGGAAAAAAGTGAAGTACAAGAATATTCTACAAAATGGTAACCTTTAATTATTATACTGTATTTTAAAAAGCAACTTCTTCCTCTTTTTTAAAAGCCACTGTTAAATGATGTGTTTGTCTGTTTATAACAGCCACCAAGGAAAAGCCTGAAAAAAAACAGGTTATTTTTACTTTTGTTGCATGAGGCATGTTTCACCCTTTCTTTTTCTTTCAGAAAATGACACATAGTGCCCTCCGTTCCCTATATAAACGGCATCTTCAACAAAAAAATTAGTATTTTGTCCGGAAAGAAACACAAATTAAGAGGAGAAATTGAACTCCACAACTTGAAAAAGAGAAAACTTGCACTAGAGATCGAGTTGCTTCAAAAGGACGTTCAGAGTAAGTTCTAATACACCATTTGACAGTAGTATTGCTGACTTTACATAACTATCTCTTATTGCAGGCAAAAGATGACTTGCTGTCTTTTCTTTATAAAAAAAAAGTTTAAATAAAACAACAGGAACTAAGCATTATTTGTTTCGTCTTTTATTAAACATTAAAAAATGGTGTTCCACAATTCTGTCCCGTCCTCTGCTACTAGGTGGTCCAAGTGCACTGGCTGGACATACTCCATAAGACTTCCCCATCTCCTCCGCTTATAAAGCTGCGATCTAATCCTGTTTACCTGAAATAAGCCTGCTCGCGAGCAGGCTTAAGCTGGCGCACATGTTGCTATGACAGCAAGTCCAGGAAGAGTTTCAAAGAACCAAACGATCCAAGATCATGCCAAATCGTCAACAGTCAAATCCAGCTAACTGAGTTAGCGACGTACGAAGAACGGACCCCAGCTCACGGTTGTTTAACACCACCTTCAAAACATCGGCAGTTGACGTCGCAGCATTGACAGACAGAACAGCTTTGAGAGTCCCACTGGATGCTTAGATGTCTTACAAAAGCTATTCCAGCTAAGCTACCTACAGTTCAGTCATCCGACACCCTCCCAAGATGGCGACTATGGTGACGTATACTCTGCAAATTTGCGTGATGCGTGAAGGGAGGTCCTAATGATGTCACCACGCTTACGCTAATGGGGGTGGTACCTTGGCCAGAGAGGGAGCGCCTGACTGAGGGGTTTAAACAAAGACCGCGAACTGAGTTTGAACAAAAAGATTGACTGCTGATAAGGACAGGAAAGATAGAACAAAGATGGGAGAAGATGGAAAAAGCGTTGCAGAAGGACCCACGGCGGGGTCTTTACGGACCACAAATCAATCACAGCAAAATCAGTTGTAAAAGGCATACACACACAAAGAAAGATATTCAACAGTCAAAAACACTCCGTCTTGGAGTAAAAAGCATTAACCTTATCTCCTAACACCTGCCCAAGCATAGCTTTATCACCATAAGGTAAAAAAAGAAATAAAAAGGGAGAACCCTGTTACTTTGAGGTGATTCAGGAGTGAAGTCCCAGCTCCGGGGTCCACGAGTGTCCTGGAGCTCTTGATGAACGCAGGTGCACACGGCAGTGGGAACGGGATGAGAAAGTCCCTCCGTCTCTCTCTGTCCGGGCTTCCAGACGCTTTGCTTGGCCCAGCAAAAGCGTAGTCCTCTTTCGATCACTGGGAGATAAGGCGGCTCCCAGTCTTTGATCAGAGGGAATTAAAAAGTACTTTTAAGTCGACCTCCTGCGTCAGCAAAGCAGGGAATAAAGTTTGCTTTGAAAAATCTCGGTCCAGCGAGAAACTCGAGCACGTGGCGTGGGGGGGGGGGAAGTTTGGAGTAGCAGCTTTAAACCCCCTTTTGTTTTGAGGGTTTAAAGTTGACACCATGCATTTGGAGCTATGATCACATGTTTACTGTTGGTTTTAATGTTCTTATGAGGACGATTTAAAATCAGTAGGTCACTGTAGAAAAAAATTAGATTGTCTTTTAAAATTTTGCTTTGTATAATTCCCCTTTTTTCACTTTGAGCCTTTGAATCTGTAAAGGTCTCTGCACATCCTGGGCTTCATGTACATTGTTGATCTGCATGAAATTATTCCAAAAATATGTAAAAAACCGTGAAAGAATACTTAAATATGGAGAATTAAAGAATCCACAGAAAGTAAATCCTCATGCTGTTAACCTCTTCTGTAGAATTTATTTTATCCCAATTCAACACTAAATCCTGCTTTGCATGAATTGTGCAGACTTATAATTATTAAACACGCTGAAAAGAATAGAAGATCCCAACTGCAAACCAGATGTGGCGTCAGACGAAGCTGATGCAGCCAGGGAAGGATTCCATAAATCGTATTTTATGTGCTTGAAATAGAATGATTCAGATAGCTGGACAGTTGATGGTGGCATTTTCTTGAACGTTAGAAGCATGGTCAGGTTAAGGGAATGTTCCAGTTCAGGGGAAGAGATCATTACCTTGCACAAACAATATAGTGGCATTGGTCCTAGAAAAATATTTGGAAGGGTAGTTTGAAAGTTTATAGCTAAAGGAACAGAGGCTACACCACCTGGTGGTAGAGGCAAGAGGCTTTAACAGCTGCCATCACATTCCTGAGGAGGCGCGCGTACAAAGTCTCTCAACTGATTCCAAACAACTTACAGTAAAAGTTTTTAGCAGCAATTTCTGAGCTTTCAATTTGCACAGTGAGACTTATAGTAAACACTGAATGGATCCATGCCTGGATTCAAAGAGATACACCACTGCTGACCCAAAAGCACAACAAAGTGTGCACCAATTTGCCCACAACTTTACAAATATGTCAAAGAAGTTTTGGGAATTTTCTTTTTTGTGGAGCAATGAGTCATAAACTGCCATTGTCATTCCTGAAGAAGAAAGAGCTAAGCATGTGAAAAGAACTGATGGGGAGAAGGACGGAGGTGAGTACATCGCAGCCTAAACGCTGCTAAACAATAATGGAGCAGGCACAGCCCACTGTCTGGGTGAGTGGCGTGATGTGGGGGTGGAAGACGTTTGGCGAGTCTTGATCCCTGCAGCACGCTTCTCTTTTGTTTGCCCACAGCCCACTCCAGGCTCAACAGGCTTAGTCAAGGCAACGACACACAAGCACCATCTGTCTGCTTTGGTTCCCACTGAATCAGATGCCAGCTTTGACTGTTTTGTGAATGAATATTTGCAGATGCAAAAAACCTTATTCAAAACATGGGCTGATGGACATCAAAAATAAAAAAATATTCTGTGCATGTGCCAATGGATTATAGTATTTTCTGCAGCACTCTGGCTGGTTAAATAAGCACATGCAAAGCCTTGCTGACAAGCAGAACAAACCTCCGTTGTAATAATTAATGTTTAATTGAATTAATTGGGTCATTTGTGTTGTTTCTGTTGTGCTTCTTTGACGCTGCAAAGCGGCCTAATTTACGAGCAGAAAATCACATGCGTTTTGCCTCTTTGTGTAGGGACACGATTAGATTTCTGTGAGAACAAGTCATTATTGTTGCAGCAACATGCTCCACATCAGTGCTAGCTCCCTGTGGTAATGTACTGATTGATGCAAACAAGGCTTGTCCTGTGTCTGAACTTTGATGCTTGCACAGGAGGATGTCAATCATCTCAAACTGTACAAAAAAAAGAAAAAAATATAACAAATATGATGACAAGCTGGGAGCAAGATAAAGCTTCTGAGAAAATAAAACATGAACAAAATACATGACAGGAACGCCTTGTTTAAAGGATTACATTATAAACCCAGCTATTTCCCACAAAAAGAAAATCTTATACAGAGCCTCAATTGCATAATAAGGCAAACAGACTGCGGGCTACATATTAACACAAACAAGGGTCATAAAACCAACCGCCCTCTGTCATTTATGATTACAGCAAACTGCTCTTAAGGAAAGAAATGTATTTGGCTTCATTATGTATGCATTGTGAGGCTGCTGCTGCCATCATTTCTATTAGACACTTCTCTGCTCCATTAAACATCATTACATATTGATCCTGTTCTTCTGGATGATAGCATACAATTTATTTCCATCAGTTTCTCTTTTATGTCTTTATTCTAGCATTGCTCAATAGGTGTCAGTAATTACCAGAGATGTATGCCTTTGCTTTTTTTCTGCATGACAATTCCTGCTGTCAGGTTATTCCCTTCATGTTCAATAACTTCATCTTGGATCTGTTAGACAGTCCAACGGCCAATACAAAGTGTTTGGTGTCCCAATCAAGTTGCCATGCGTGCAGTCTGTCTCAATTTCATCTGCAAAGAAGATTACAGCATTTTTCAAATCAGAAACTGTTCGGTTTTTGTTGCTCCAAGGGAAAATTGTTTGCGGGAGCTTTCAAACAACCATGACTGAACATAACATTTATATTAGTAACCGATAAAGAAGATGCTGACATCAACCAGTTTTAAGGGATGGTGAGTTCAATAGCTGCTTTATAACTCCTGACCCATATCTGCTTTGAAATAAAATCAACATAGACAACTAAGATAAAAATCCAATGAGTCAGTTAACTCCCTAAATGAATTAGCTTTTTTCAGTCTAGGCAATGTTTATATGGTGCTCAATTAACTTCTACTGACTGTCTGCTGTTTATTACATATAATTAATTGTAAATTGTAGTAAGTGATTTAATTAAACTTCATACAGAGTTGAAAGTAGATGTTAGTATTCATTTTATAAAATGGTGCGTTATATGTACTACACTGGAGTTCTTGCATAAGATTAAAAACCATCTTGTGCATTTTCTCTTTACTGAATATCTGAAAGATACATATTTTTTTAAAGTTCTGACCTGGCTTCAGACAGGTCTCCGATCACATGATCAGGATGAGTATGACATGTTCACTGATCAAAAAAAGCTCAGGGACTGTATTCACAAAGATTCTCAGAGACCTCCCAGAGCTTCCATCTTAGCCTAAAAATTGCTGCCAAGGAGTTTTAGCTTCAGAGTGATTCTGATAGCTGCTGAGAGCGACTCTGAGGAAGGAGATGACAGAAAAGTTCATTTTAATGATGAGGTGTGGTTGATCCTGTTGCTAGGTGTGACGCTGTCTTGTAAGAGCTGTGATTGGAACAAGAAACAAAAAAAATGCCCTGCTAATAATCAATTCAATTAAATTTTATTTATATAGCGCCAGTTCATGAAACATGTCATCTCGAGGCACTTTACAAAGTCAAGTTCAATCATATTATACAGACTGGTAAAAAATGTCCTATATAAGGGAACCAGTTGATTGCTTCAAAGTCCCGACAAGCAGCATTCACTCCTGGGGAAGCGTAGAGCCACAGGGAGAGTCGTCTGCATTGTCCATGGCTTTGCAGCAATCCCTCATACTGAGCAAGCATAAAGCGACAATGGAAAGAAAAACCACCCATTAACGGGAAGGAAAAACCTCCAGCAGAACCAGGCTCAGTATGAACGGTCATCTGCCTCGACCGACTGGGGGTTACAGAAGACAGAGCAGAGACACAACAAGAGAGACAAAAAGCACAGAAGCACACATTGATCCAGTAATCTGTTCTACATTAGATGGTAATAACAGGTGATCTGTCTTCTCTGGATGATGTCACAGTTAATAGAACGCCAGACCAGATGTACCAGCTATGAAGAAAAAAAAGAGAGAGAACAAAAAGTTATAAGCAGAAATTATGACAAGCAATGCATAATTGAAGAACAGTAGAACTCTATAGAGTGAGAAAAATAGATCCTGATGTCCTCCAGTGGTTCCCTTTATATATGAAATTTTTTACCAATCTGTATAATCTGACCCAGTCTGTATAATCTGATTGAGTTTGACTTTGGAATGTGCCTTGAGATGACATGTTTCATGAAATGGCGCTATATAAATAAAATTGAATTGAATTTAACCTCCCTATTGCCACTAAGACAAAGTGCTAATTTACAGTGTGTATGTAATCTGGGTAGCAGCTACTCACATGTAATGAAAGGCTCTTTCTAGCTCTCTTTTAAACTGTGCTTTCCCATGGTTGAACCAGTAGAGTTCCAATTTCCTTCCAGGCTATGAACTCTCTCGCCTCCAGCCTCTGTAGTTCATCCTCTGCATGATTAGCTGCCTGTGATACCCCACACAATGATTCCTGTATGCATTAAAGAGACCTAGAACAGAGAAACACCTCCTCAGTGGCCATTCCCCGTGTCAGAGGGGTGAGGTTTCCGGCTGAGGTCACTTGGCTTCCGTTGGTGGGCATAATTTATGATGCTAATGGGACATGCCCCTTCTAGGAGCAGTGGGAAACAAGTGATGAATATCCTCCACTGAGCTCCTGATCCATCACAGAGATGCACTGCTCCTGCAGAAGCCTAAAGGAAGCCTGAGTTTGTTCTTCTCTGATTAATGTTTCGAATGACGCTCCCATGAGATTATCTCTTTTCATTGTGTCATTTTTTCCTGTTATTGCTGCTGCTGGTATTCTCTGATTAGATCATAGACCCATGGCTGTTTTTATGCTTCTCAGAGAGAGAAATCTCTGACTCTTAAAACCCCTTAAATCACAACACAGATAAAACACAGCAATATTATCATTTAAACTTGCATATTTTCCACTGAGAAAAGTTCCCTTTAAAACTAATTGCGACAGATAATTCTATTGTTTAAATGCAGATTGGATCCATTTTTCACTCAGAGACAGAGTGTTTAAACAGACGGTGGGGATTTTTGCAATTACATTTATCTCTGAATGCTTCTGTCTTTGAACACCGAAACTTAATTTTGGTCAGCAGGGACATTTTCTGCTCCTGCTACAGCTGCCGAGTATAAACTGTGTGCTAGGCATTTTTATTGCAGCCCAGCTGTGTTTATCTGCAAGATGAGAAGTTTCACCCTGCAGAATGACTGTCTAATAAAAGTTGATTCAAAAATATGCAAATATACACCTCTCTCTCTCTCTCTCTCTCTCTCTCTCTCTCTCTCTCTCTCTCTCTCTCTCTCTCTCTCTCTCTCTCTCTCTCTCTCTCTCTCTCTTTCTCTCTCTCTTTCCCTCTCCCTCTCTCTCTCCCCATCTCTCTTTCTCTCTCTCTGTCTGTCCTTGTCTATCAGTCTGTACAAATTACATTTTTCACGTAAGACAGGGTGTCAATTGAGACAGCAGGAAGCTCAGCATGGCAGGATTTGTTATCCTTTTCACCGGGGCTGAAAATCTATTTTGTGTTTATTGGGCTATATATTTTTTCATCCCAGATCACATTTTTATCAAGCACCTTCAAGTTGCTTGTGGTCAATGTGGGCCTGCTTGTTATGAAGCATTGCAACGTAAAGCTTACTTGTCAGTCTAATGTTGGACCTTTCCTTTCTCGTCTTGGTTTAGCTGTCAAACTATCTTTGACATAGTGATTAAAGCAAAGTAAGCATTGCCCCAAAAGTTTACACACACTTAACATTGCATGAATTTTATATTAATTTTGTACATTAAAAACTGTTGCCTTGCTGCAAGAACGTTTAAATGTGTATGTTAGTTGAATCAGCCTCCCTAATTTGCCCTTAGGAGTGTGTGAGACCTTTTTTTTCATACTCACTCTTTTTTCTGGGCTAGGCGTTAGGTTTAGAACTAAGGTGTCAAATAGGTTAAGGTGGGGTTGGGGTTAGGTTTGTAGTGGTAAGGGTTAGGTTTAGGGTCAGGGTTAGGCCTTACAAAGCATTGATACATCAAGGCACGGTCCTCAGTAAGTATTTCAAAGAAAGATATTGTTAAGCACCAGACAGAGAACCTGGTAATTCCGACATGGTGTTGCTTTTAAGAGGTTTAGTGAAAATGAAACAAATAAACAAAAAGGGTGATTCTGGCAGGAGTCCAAGGTGAGAAGGAAAACAGACTGTGCTGATGACAGGCTGCTCACAGTATGGATGACGGCCTGATCAGGCAGGTGACAGGCTGAACAGGAAAAAAGCGGGCTGAACAAGCAGAGTAGACCAAGGGGCAAGACAGGAATCAAAAAACCAAAAACAGTCCAAGGTCGAGTCAGAATCAGAATCAGAAATACTTTAATAATCCCAGAGGGAAATTGCTGTTTCAGTACAATCGCCATAACATAACAAACATCACAAACATTTCAGGGGGGGACGATTTACTGAGGCCTTGCTGCCAAGGGACCGCCTTACACGGTGCCCACATGGCGCTGCCATTACTCTGTGAAAAGATAGAGGCAACAAAAAGGAAGGTGGGAGGGAAAAAAACATAACTCATACTTTATCCTATAACAGGATACGGTTTGAGATATCAAAAAACCTCTTGCACAAAAAGCACAAATAAGACGAGACACATATAGCAGAAGGTAAACATTTGAGACCAGTCGCATGTCAGTTCATCAGTTTATATGAGCATCAGTTATGTGTGTCTGTTTGGGTGAAAGTGTTTATATTTCCGTGAACACTCTCCAGAGGCCATTGTCCTTGATGTTATCAGCCGGCCAACAGTTCAGAAAGCATCCGCAGATGTCAGCGGGGGAGTGGGTAGCAGGGGAGAGTTCTGAGCTCGTTCCTAATAACAAACCAGGAGTGATTAGATAGGGAGGGCATAGACCAAATATGTTATTTGTTATGAGACAAGCTGCACTGACTTTCCTGTCAGCTTAAGTCTTTTTCTGGCTCCAAATGGTGAAATCCAATTTTCCAAATTGTTGGGCTTTTCTGCGCTTCACTTCCAGATTTTATCCCAAATTCCCCTTGAGTTCAAACCACCGAATCCAGTCTGCGTACCAGCACATCCAGCTTTTGGCTTTGCTCCTCCACCTTCCAGAACTGTCCGTTCACCGCCTTAGTGAGCGCGTCATATGCAGCCGGCAGCCTGATCAAGGCCAAATGGCTACCGACATCCGCTGTATTTGCTGATACATCAAAAATCCACCAAATCCAATAAGTAGAAATCCAAGTATACTGAATTCAAACATGCAAACGTTTCAAACGTCCAGGAATGACAAAGTCGAAAGACACACCGTTATCCATCCAAGAATGTAGGGTGTATCCCACGAAATGAGTCAAATCAGGACCGGACGGGTCCCCCTTTCATTGCCTACCCGTCGAAAAAAATAGTCCAGAAGTCAGAAGGCAGATGAGGTATCCAGCCAGGGCAAGGCAAACAGGGAATCCAATTCAATTAAATTTTATTTTTATAGCGCCAATTCACATCAACACATCTCAAGGCACTTTACAAAGTCAAATTCAATCAAATCCCACAGACAGATTGGTCAAAAAGTGTCATATCTAAGTGTAGCAGGATGAAGCCTGCCCCAGGATTGAGGACACCTGGCACCTAATTACCTCAATGGGTGCGAGCATAAAGGCAGACTCTCTCACCTGCTTTCCTCATGTCTGAATTTCAGTGACGTGCAGTCAGGGGAAGCAAGTGAGGCCAGGCCTCACTTGTCATCATGGAAAGAAAGAAAATATATAATGATGATAAAATAATATAAATTGTGATTCACTCAGTCATTTGTAATAAAAGTAATTTTTCTTATCTAATTTCCTCATTTTCAATCATATTCCCTTTAAAATCGCAGTCTTTTCGCTATTTTCCATGTAAATCCTTGGTGGCGCTTGATAGCGAAGCCGGTGAGGCCGCAGCGAGTTTGGCCTCCCCTGGGATTGCGCAATCCCATGTTAACTGCGTTGGCTTCCATTCTGTGATGCATCTTCCTGTCTCTAGATCATAAATTCAATTGTTCAAACAGTCATGAACTGATTTTCCACAATTTAATATATGTGGATTACGAATTGTGTTTTGGTCATCAAACTGTGTGCAGGGGTCCGTTCTTCGTACGTTGCTTAAAACATCCAAGATCAAATGAGACATCCAAGATGATTTCATCCGGCTAATCATGATCCGGCTAATTGGGTTCTTCCAACACACCTGTTGTTTAGGATTAGTATGGCTGGATTGAGTTATCTGAGACAACTGCGCGTTCATGCGTTTGTTTAAAAGGGGAAATGTATCGATAGTAGAAACATTGATCAGCAACGCTGCTATTGGCTGTTCAGCATGGCCAAAGAACGCCCACAGTTTTTCTCCCAAGCAGAACAAGAGCTTGGAAGGTTATGCCGAATTTGAGTCATTAATTAAAACACCTCAAAATCTGTTAAAGCCAGGAGAGAGGGCTGGCAAAAAGCAGCAGACAAATTAATGCGTAAATACTGTCCATGGTAGATGTTTCTATCCCTTTCTACAGTATGAATTTTTGCATTTTAATAATCTCATATTTACTTTGTCCACTAATCAGGCCCGAAATCTGGGAGTAGTGATGGACTCAGACCTGAACCTCCAAAAGCACCTAAAGACAGTTACAAGGTCGGCTTTCTATCACCTGAAGAACATTTCTAGGATTAAAGGACTGATGTCTCAGCAGGATCTGGAAAAACTAATCCATGCGTTTATTTTTAGTAGAATTGATTACTGCAACGGTGTTTTCACAGGTCTGCCTAAAAAGTGGATCAGACAGCTGCAGCTGATCCAGAACGCTGCTGCCCGCGTCCTCACTAAGACTAAGAACGTAGAGAACATGGACCCGGTTCTGAAGTCCTTACACTGGCTCCCTGTATCTCAGAGAATAGACTTTAAAATACTTCTGTTAGTCTATAAATCCCTGAATGGCTTAGCACCTAAATACATCACAGACTTGTTATCAGCGTATCAACCATCCAGACCACTCAGGTCTTCTGGCTCCAGCCTGCTCTGCATGCCTAGAACTAGAACTAAACAAGGAGAAGCAGCATTTAGTTCCTATGCTCCACTTATCTGGAACAAACTTCCAGAAAACTGTAAAAGTGCGGAAAACCTGAGTTCTTTTAAATCAAGATTAAAAACACATTTGTTTAGGATTGCCTTCAACTGTTCTAGTTAACTGAATCACCACTTTTTTGCTCTAATTTCTATCTACATTTTATTCTTACTTGCTTTTATTCTGTTTTAATTTGCTATATTTTAATCATGTAAAGCACTTTGCATTGTCCATGTACTGAATTGTGCTATATAAATAAATTTGCCTTGCCTTGCCTTGCCTTGCCTTGCCTTGCCTTTTATGTCAGAGCCTCCACGGGACCCACTAGAACATGGGGACAAGTAAAAGTGAAATACAAGAATATTCTACAAAATGGTAGCCTTTAATTATTATACTTTATTTTAAAAGGGCACTTGTTATGTCAAGAGATCCAAATTTCAGTGTCATTCCTTAGACACTGGAAGTAAAGGACATGTGCAAACTGGGATTTTTCACAAAAAAAATCTTTATCCATAAAAAATGAAAATTTTCCTTTTCCAAGTCATCCACAGTTTACACGGCAAAACTGTAATGCTCCGTGGCTAGATAATCCATCCATAGTTTTTTCTAATACAATATACGGCTAGACAGGAAGCAATTGCCTTTCAAAGTAAACTAAACTTCACAATAAAATGGCCCGAACAAATCTTCTTACTGAATAGGATAAAAATAAAAAGCAAACCATCATACAAATAACTTAAATATTTTAGATTTATGGCTCCAACACCACTTTTTCCACTTTAAAAGCCACTGTTAAATGATATGTTTGTCTGTTTATAACAGCCACCAAGAAAATCTCTCTACAATTACACTGTCGTGCTGCGCTCAAGGATCCTGTCTATTGCGCAATTGAATACGCGATTAATTCGAAAAAACTCTGCAAATTATTCTTGCACCTTCCGCAACAGGTTGCAGTCGTAAAAATGGACATGGCTACGGCAGACTTCCCTATCTCCTCCGCTTATACAGTCGTGATCTAATCTTGTTTACATGAAATAAGCCTGCTCTCGAGCAGGCTTAAGATGGCGCACATGTTGCTATGACAACAAGTGCAGGATGTCTTTCGAAGAACCAAACGATCCAAGATCAGGCCAAATCGTCAACAATGAAATCCTGCTAACTGAGTTAGCGACGTACGAAGAACGGACCCCAGGTAACATGTTTTTGTGCTGCTGGGCGATCATAACTGGCAAAGAACGTATTGTAGGTGAGGCCGGCAGTTCCTTGGCCTCTAGGCAGGGGGCGCTCAAGGGCCCTCAACCGCTCGTGATCCCAAAACAGTAAAGTGACGGCAAGTTATACATGTATTATTAGCGAGTTATGCTAAACAACTAAAAAGACTCAAAACATACAGCCAGAACGGGACTGATCAAGGAGGGCTTTTCTCCCTGGCAGTGAGCTCCATTGAGACTGAGAGACTTTTATAACTGAAGAAGATAAAGAGAACTTTTACTGGAAAATGATGATATTTTTGTTCAGAAAGATCACCGCATGGACTTTATTTATTTGAAGAGGTAAGACAGCGATAATTATTCATGTTTTGTTTTTGTAATGAAATGTGCGTAATGTGGGTTATAGTTTTTAAATGAGTTACAAATGCAGAAATCCATTATAATTCATAAACTGTTACCAATCAAATGACAAATAATTTAGTATTGTTTTTTTCATCAAAGAATCAATATCTTTTCCATGTCTCTTGGTGATTTTATTTGGCTCAGTCAGTCTCCTTCAGCATTTTGCAATGAGTCTACTCTGTAGAGTGTATATATTTGTAAATCTAACTCTGATGACGTCAGTGCCTCACCAGCTATGAACCCTACCGCACGTCACTGCATTTGGTCGCACTTCAGTGGGAAGGTCGCTTGGTTAACTTGCAGTGGTCGAAACTCTGAAATCGGTGAGTAATGTTTCTCCTTCTGTATAAGACTGGCAATTTTAGTTTGTTAATTCAAATTGTTTAAATTTAGAAGCTGCCTGAAGTCTCCTGTTTGATACTGGGGTGTGTTTGTAATTTACCCTCCCCAGGTCAGCTTATCAACATAAGACGGGTATGTATTGTTTTTTTGTTTTTTTTATTGCACTGCACCCATGCAGTTCAATAGCACCAAATGACAATTATCTATACACAGAACGTGCTGGCAAGCGGATCCTCCTGCTGTTGGGCCGGAAAGGGCTCTCTGGTCGGGGTGGAGTCATCCAGCTCTGGTAGGTGACAATGGCTTCCCCTGCCTTCTGCCATTTTTCCAAAAATTACCTTTTAATCTCACTTCTTTTCAGAAATAAAGCTGCTGCAGCTCGCTGGAGACCCTGGTGCTTTGTTTTTGTTTTGTTTTCGAGTTATCCTATTGTTCTGTGTGGCCTCCGGCTTTGCTGTAAAGGCTGTGTTTTTTAAGATTACTTAATTAAAACATGGATTTTTAATAACTGGATACATCGGAGGTTAGGGATAACCTCATTTTAGCACCCCATGTCTTAATTGTAGTGTCTTTCTTCCTTTTTGTATTTGCTTTGTTTAACCCCACCCTTTTGTCTCCAAGCTGAGAGCTGAAGGCGGTGGGGGGGCATCCAGGGGAACTGGACCTGTGTGCCGTTCGAGTGACCGGTGTTGGGATTTCTTCACGAGCGAGTGTCTGTTCACACGTGCTTGGGGTGATTTTTTTTATTTTGATTTATTAATTTGTTTAGGAACCAAATCCCCACATTTGGACTGCCCTCCCCCTGCTGGTAGGCCCCAGCAGGGGGAGGGCCTACCAGCTTTAACAAAGCCATTGTGGTTCTTTGACTTTTAATTGTTTTTGAAAACATGGAACAATAAAACGTTACTATTTTGTGGTGGAAAGAAGTCTTGTTCTCATTGGTTGCGAACCTTAGGTACCTGACGATCTATTTCCTTTGGTGCAATTCCCAAGGTGGCGTGATTGACGCCCTTTTGTTACCCTGTTGTGAAGAGCAGGGTAGCCGATCCAAACACTCGTGTTGCCACATAAGGAAGCCTATAGCAGCATAACTACAGAGATAGCTCAGGATAACCTAAGCCACCCTAACTATAAGCTTTGTCAAAAAAGAAAGTGTTAAGCCTAGTCTTAAAAGTAGACAGGGTGTCTGCTTCACGGACCAAAACTGGGAGTTGGTTCCACAGAAGAGGAGCCTGATAGCTAAAGGATCTGCCTCCCATTCTACTTTTAGAGACTCTAGGAACCACCAGCAGACCTGCAGTCTGAGAGCGAAGTGCTCTGTTAGGAACATACGGGGTAATCAGAGCTCTGATATATGATGGAGCTTGGTTATTAAGGGCTTTATACGTTAGAAGAAGAATTTTAAATGGAAGCTAAAGTAGGAGAAATATGATCCCTCTTGTTGATTTTCATCAGAACTATTGCTGCAGCATTTTGGATCAGCTGAAGGCTTCGAACTGCATCTTGTGGACTTTCTGATAGTAAAGAATTACAATAGTCCGTCTTTGAAGTAACAAATGCATGGACTAGTTTTTTTAGTGTCACTCCTGGAGAAAATATTTCTAATTTTGGCAATATTCAGGAGGTGAAAAAAGGAAACCCTGGAAACCTGTTTAATATGGGATTTAAATGTCATGTCTTGGTCAAAAATAACACCAAGATTTTTTACTTTACCAGAGGCCAATTTAATGCCATCCAGATTAAGTGGTTGATTAAGAAGTTTATTTTTCGAGGACTCTGGTCCAAAGATTACAACATGAGTTGTCAGATTTTTAAAAGCAGGAAATTTAAAGTCATCCAGGTTTTGATGTCATCAAGACATGCCTGTAGTCTAAGTAATTGATTGGATTCATCAGGACTTATGGATAACTATAGCTGAGTGTCATCAGCATAACAGCCAAACGAGAAGACTGGTCAGAACAGGTGATGCAGACATGAACACTGGATAACAACTCACATGTGGCAAGGAGACTGTTTGGCAGGGACTGGCTGTGAGAAGCAGGTATGTAAAGGCAGAGTCCCAGGAGCAAACACTCTCAGATAATCAGAGCCATGGCAGGTGTAGCAACTTGTTTTGATGAGTGGAGCAGAGCAGGAGGAGGAAAACGGCCAGCCAGCCTAAAAAAGAACAAAACAGAGGCCGGCTGTAGAGATGTGTGTGTGTGTGTGTGTGTGTGTGTGTGTGTATGTGTTGCTCTGTTATGGACTGAAGACCTCCCTCTCTAAAGATTGCTAGAGATGGGCTACCCTGCGATCCCGCAGGGATAGACAATGGATGGATGAATCGTTTAATAAGAAGCGCTGATGCTTTGAGAAGGTCTTTTAACTGGACATGACCAAAGCCTATTTATTTTTTGTGGTCATTTTCCTTTGTCAGCACAAAAATAAGAGTTAGAGAGCACCCATCGGATTCCCAAAACATGGGAAATAACTCATCTAAGGTTGACGGAGGAGAATTGTACATTTAAAGCTTAAAAACAAATGTAAAAAAAATCTCCCAGAGTGCATTCGTTGTTAGAGCTGATTGCTTGATGAAAAATATAAAATTATATGTAAAAAAAAAAAAAAAAAAAGCTACCTTGTGAAGAACCAAGCTGACACTGTAGCACTATTGCTTGCTCAGCCTGCTTCGACTTCTGTCAACCTTTGCATTTGTATGTGAATGTACCATCTATTTGGATCAGTGTTTTGCATAATTAGATGGGAGCGATGAACTAGTTAGACTAGTGTTAGAGCATCCTTCTCCTCACGCCGACAGTTCCGGTTACCCGAGCATTTCTGTTCTAGATCTCCCCCCGGCACACTGTGGTCTCTGTAGTAAGCTTTAATGAAACAACCGCGCCAAGACACCCTCCTCCAGCCCCACAGCACACCTCTCCCTCTCCGCTGTCATCTCCAATAGCTCTGCTCCTCGCCATGATGGAGTGTTGGGCTCTGCCCTCGTTGCCCTCCCCTCATGTATGTAGACTGGTGAGCCAGCAGAGTGGAGAAAACAGGCACAGCTGGTGCGAGACATGCAGCAACACTTTGTGCACCCGCTCTGGAGGATGTGTTACAAGCCTGCACGGCATAAAAAAGTAAACCACTTCTAAATTAATTAGCTGCAGTCAGCATGGTAATTAGTTTGGAAGTGCCAGGGAGTTTCTTTGTGAGCGATGAATAGGGGAGGAAGGGAAAGTTTCAATTAGTGAAGTTATAGATGGAGTAAAAGGCAGAGTAGTTGACGGGATCTTCTGCTAATTCTACGTGGTGATGTCTTCTGGTATATTTGTCTTTCAAAATCAGCCATATTCTCTTCTCCTGCTTTTTTGTCTGGTTGTAAAATGAGCTCACTTAAGTCATCTCAGCTTTGAACTTATTTGTGGGAAATCAGCTGACTTCTTTTTATTTGCTTACCTATGCTAATATTGTTTCTAAAGATACAACAACCTTGAGGTTGACATTAATTAAAACGAGTGGAAAGAAAATAAAACAGCCTCTCTCTCATGAATAGATTAATGAATTCCTGCGGAAATGAGACGTGAAGGAGAAAAAAACAACCATTTATAACTGTTTCCTTGTTCTTGGAGGGGTAAAATGATAATAATGTAAGCACACAATATGTAAATGAACATCTTTGATGCCAAGAGTGAAAATATAAGAGCAGGACATTTTTTTAAGTAAGCCTTTGCAGAGAACAAAAGGAAAGATTATCACAAGCAGAATGTTTTTTCTGAACTTTCATGGATATTTATCCCTACTGGACACATCTCGATACAGATGCATGTCACAATTTTCAGACTTTGCAAAACATTTGAAAACCATGTGCAGTGCTGGGGAAAAAATAATTTGTCCCCTTAGAGATTTTTTCTGTTTTCGTTTTTTTCAAACATCAGTGTTCCAGAGGAAATATATGTTAATATTTCAGAGAAATAATCTAAGCAGATACATAATAAGAATTTCATCATGGGAAAAAGGCAATCCAAACAGGCCTAGCCCTAGTAATCAGTCAATTTTTTTTTTTGAAAAGGTGAATTCAGTTTCTTTAGCCATTCTCAGACCTGATTACTCCCTGACATGTAGAGCCAAGAAATTGTTTACGCAGAACCTGTTCAGCAACATGAAGCAGGCTAACAGACCAAAACAAACCTTTGAGGATCTAGTGAAGCATAAATGGAGAAAACAATTACATTGACAAACCCCTGCTGCATGCCCTACTTGCCTCATTTAAAGGTATACTATGCAACTGGGATTGAATTTCCAGCGAGGCGCCCCCCAGAGGGCGAAAGTAAAAGTGCACTGTCGTAAATATGCTCAGCTGTTCTCCTGGTTTCTTCGTCAAGCCAGGCGCGGTTGTTTTGAGCTTAGCAGACAGGCGAACGCAACGAATACAAAAGTCGAAAAAACGGCAGTACAAACAATGACTAACACAGTGAAGGTATGAACATGCACAGAGAGAGAGAGAAACCATTCCAATGCAGTGTTTCCCCTAGGAATTTGCTTACCGGACGACCGGCGGAGCGGGGGGTGCGAGGGTGTAGAGACAAGCTTTGCGCGACCGGCGGAGCGAGCGACCGGCGGAGCGAGCGGGCGGGCGGGGGAAAGAGACGAGCTTTGCGCGACCGGCGGAGCGACCGGTGGAGGCGGAGCGGGGGAGACAAGCTTTGCGCGCATATCGAGTTAGTTTTTTTTTTTTGGAATGTTGGGAGGCGGTAGCGTGAGGGAAACCCTACAATGTTATTTACAATCGCATCAGCAGAAACGCGAGGTCCGCGTCAGCCTTGCAGCCTTCTTTTTCTTTTAGCTCTCGCCATTCGGAAAAAGCTTGCCCGATGTTCACCCGTGTACGACTCCTCTTTCTGTCCACAGCCCTTTTCCTCTTTCTTGCCTGCTCCGACATGGGCTTTCGCTGTTTTATCGCTGGTTCCGCCATGATAACTGCACAGATATCGCCACTGCGCTAGCAACAAACATGTTCTCGCCGTAAAGCAAGACCGACTCTCGCGATCTTGCACGAGATTCTGAGCCTGTGGGCGCGGGCCGAGGGCTCCTGCAGTTGCAAGTGCGGTATTTCCCCCACAGACCACCAGGGCGGCCAAGAAAACCTTTGTTAAACCTGAAATGACTCATTTAATCATCCAAAACGGTATGGAACACATTAATTAACTGAAAAATGTTGCATAGTGTGCCTTTAAGATCAGTGTTCATGATTAAATAGTAACAAAAAAACTGGGCAAGAACAGCATCAATGGGAGAATTCCCATAGGATAAAGCCCGTCTCACATTCAACCAAAAAATAAAAATCTTGATAAATGCCTACAACTTTTGGAAAAATATTCTAGTGATTGACAGACAAAAGTAGAACTTTTTGGTCTGCATCCTATTACATTAGGTGCGAAACTAACAGCATTTCAGAAAAACAACATCTTACCGACAGTTAAATATGGTGCTGGTTGTCCAGTGGTCTGGGTTTGCTTTGCTGCTATAAGACCTAGATGAATTGCTTTATTTGACAGAACATCAAATTCTGCTCTCTGCCCAAAAATCTTCAAGGCAAAGATCTAACCCACTGGTCGTAAGCTAAAGTTAAACCAAACTTGGGTTCTGGGGCAGAACAATTATCCAAAACAGGCTAAAATAAAATTAAAGGTAGAGTCAGCGATTTTTCTGGAAGTTTCCCCAAGTCCCTTTTTGAATAACTGCACATGCACAAGACTGTCTTATCTGCTCTTCTGCTCCTCAGAGGGGTCGTGTGAAAAAATCTCCCAAATCCACTTTAGTCTCATTTCTTTCATTTCTTTCGTGCGGATGCTGTTCCTGGACTTCAGTTCAGCGTTTAACACCATCATCCCACAGCACCTGGTAGGAAAACCAGAACATCTGGGCTTCAGCACACCTCTTCGCAACTGGCTGCTAGACTTCCTCACCAACAGACCTCAGTCGGTCCGGGTTGGACAGAATACCTCTGATGTCATCACCCTCAGCACGGGCTCCCCTCAGGGTTGCGTCCTGAGCCCCCTGCTGTTCACTCTGATGACACACGACTGCGTCCCCAGGTTCACCACCAATCACATCGTGAAGTTTGCAGACGAAACAACGGTGGTGGGCCTGATCAGAGACGACAACGACCAGGACTACAGAGAGGAGGTGGAGCAGCAGCTGGTGGGCTGGTGCAGAGACAACAGCCTGATCCTGAACGTGGAGAAGACGAAGGAGAACCGGCCGCACCACGCTCCACTGCTCATCAACAGCTCAGCTGTGGAGGTGATCAGCAGCACCAAGTTCCTGGGGGTGCACATCACAGACAACCTCACCTGGTTTGTGAACACCACGTCACTGGTGAAGAGGGCACAGAAGCGACTGTACTTCCTGCGGAGGATGAGGAGAGCCCACCTGCCCCCGCCCATCCTCACGACTTTCTACAGAAGCACCATAGAGAGTATTCTGACCAGCTGTCTCTCTGTGTGGTGTGGAGATTGCAGTGCTTCCGACTGGAAGAACGTGATGAGAGTGGTGAGGACAGCAGAGGGGATCATCGGGGCTCCTCTTCCCTCCATAAAAGACATCTCATCTCAGCGCTGTGTGTCCCGAGCCCGTAACATCATCAGGGACCCCTCACACTCCCACCATGGACTGTTCTCCCTGCTGCCTTCTGGGAAGAGGTTCCGCAGCATCCGCTGCAGGTCCACCAGGTTCTGCAAAAGCTTTTTCCCTGTTGCCATCAGACTGTTGAACTGCTGAACTATAAACTCTGCACAACATTCGCATATTTGCATATTTGCACATTTGCACATTTGCATCACTGCATCTCTATCTAGCATTACAAATGCTGCCGAACTCTCAGTTTCTAAATGCATTCTTGCACAAATGCCCTTTGCACAATCAATTCTGCACATACAAATGGTTTTTAGAAATACTCACCTGTACACTGTGATTTTTCTCCTGCATTGTTTACATTTCAATTGTTTACTTTTAAATCACTGCTGCACCTCATACTGTAATCAAATTTACTGTAATCTACAAGCTGTATGCAACAAAATTTTGTTCTGTACGCACCATGTGCATACAAAATGACAAAGTTGTCTAAATCTAAGTCTAAGTTCTACTGATGTCTCTTCTTCTTATAAAATAGTACGCTGTTTGCCATGTTCAAGTATACAGTGAGAGCAGCGGAGCTACAATGAACGGCTAACGCCGAAGCTAACCGCAAAGCTAACTGGATACATAAACACTAGAAGTGTGCAGCCAGCAAGTGGAAACTAACAGGGGACGTTACTAATGTACTCATGTAACTGCAGTTACATAAGCACATTAGAATTATTGGCATGTGGGGCAACCAATGGATATGGCGATTCCCCCAGAACTCGAGTGACAGAAGGGGTGAAGGCAGGACCAAAACTTTTTTTTACTGGCCTGCAGCTCTCACAGTGATTTAATTTGTCTGAATACGTAATGTATTGACTACTTTCAGGATGGAAGGACCATTTTACTCAGTAAAACAAAAATGTTTCTGAACAGGATTACCAACTAAAACTTTAAGATACAAGACTTTGAGTAGGCTGTCCATGCTGAAAAAATCCTCCAGTGTGGCTGAATTATGCTATGATTAATAGACCCAACCAGTTATCATTTTTAGGTTCAGAATAGGATGAAAAAACAGAACTCTGGAAATGGGCAAATTCTGTTTTGCAGTAAGCCATTTCATTTCTTCCACTGAACAGTTATATAATGTATTCTGTACTCTAAAGTACACTGAAGTTAGTAGTAGTAATGTGACAAAGCATATTCAACTTCATAGGGTATGAATATTTTTGCAAGGAACTGCATCTGACAAGCAGCACATGGATATTTTATTATTACTGTTATCAGTCTTGCTTATGTCAGACAGCGCTGTTTTCCTGTCTCCCTCCCCTTCTCTCTCACCCTGCTGGAGGGGCTCATGCCGTCTGTCAGGCAACCCACTATTCACAAATTTACTGTGTAATTCAGCTGGATGCTTACACAGAGATTTTAAACACAATGACGTGTGGCATAACTCAATTTTACAGCCGCCAGCCTCAGTCTGTCACCTCGCGCAGAAGGAAAGTGTGAATATAAAGTGTTCTCCATGCTGACACATTCATAACCACTTCAGATTTTAAAAGCTGTTGAAAAAGACGTGATTTAACAGATACTCCAGTATTCAGCTTATGCAACTGCTTCTATTCCTATTACCATCATTCTCTATGACTTGCAGTAGCTGAAACGATGCAGTAATCATTGTAATTTAATAGTCAGCTGCAGGGATTCTTCTTTATGAAGAGAAATGCACTCATTCATGTTTTGTTTGTGTGCAGTGGGAGGTTTGTATGTGGAAATGCACTCAAACCTAGTGAGATTGGGATAAAAACAGTGCCTGCCACATTTATGGGTACCCCAGTAGTTAGTGTACAATTCCATAAAATAAATGAATCTTTTATTGCTGTGGTATAATAAAAGGTTTAAATATAAAATGAGTGCATTTATTCTGCGCATTTAAAAAAAAGTTTAAATTTTTTTCTTCCAAATCACCAATGACTGATGTGGCCAATGCTTTGTAAAACCCCTTTTTGTCATGGTTTTCAGTGATTTGACCCACATGCAAACAGACTCAGGAGACAAGGAAAATGTTTAAGAAGTTTATTTGTTTGGTTGAGTAATCATTCTTGAATCCGGAACACAGAACGGGTCTTCAACTGCACACAGGAGAGGACAGGTGGGGTTAATGAATGTGTTGATGGATCTTGGAATATTGTTTAAAGGTTAGCTTACTTGAGAGGTGATGATAACCGCCAGGGCGGAATGAGAGGGGCCTGGGAGTCTGGTTCAGCCCGAGAGAGGTGAATCCGATCCGAGTGAGGCTTGTATGATAAGCACGTTGGAGGGTGAGCAGGATTCAACCACAAAGTCTCCCAGACCCCAACATTTTTTCCCAATAGGACATCTAGTCGTCTATGATTTTTGACAGTGTAAGAGCACAGACATAGAAGCATCTGCTGTGCACAATCACTCTAGATCAGGGGTGTTCAAAATGGGGCCCAGGGGCTATTTTTATGGACTTATTTTGGGGGGCCTCAATTGCAATTCAAGAATGATTTGACCCACCAGCACATGTGGCTAATGCAGATAATGACTTTTTATGCTTAAAGTGTAACTCGCCCAAAATTAGATAAACTGTATACATTGGGCTGAGATAGACTGGCGACATGGAGATAGGCACCAGCACCCCTCGCGACCCCACAAGGGATGGACGTGGTAGAAAATGGATGGATGCATGGATGTATAAATTGGGCCCAATGGTGCTACTTTAATGTTACTGTGCAAGTTTTTACGTTTTCATATAAACTTGCATAGTTCTGCAATATTTTTCCTACAACTGTCTTAGTGCTGCCTTCTTAGGGTTGAATGGTAGCTATTGCGTGCCATGGTTTTTTCCAATGATTTAACCCACATGCAGAACACACTCAGGAGATCAACACAGTTTTTAAAGGTTTATTGAAAGAAGTGATAATATTTGTCAGGAAATTGGAAATGGGAGCTTGAGCCGGGGCAGCAGAGGCTTGGGGGTGGAGGTGGAGATCCGCCAGGGAGGAATGAGCGGGGTCTGTTCTAGGAGGCAGGTGAGTTTACAAATGGATCTGGATCTTGAGAAGGGAAGCACGGTGGAAGGTGAGCAGGGCGCAATCGCAGGAGGACTGAGGCAAAAAGCCCGGAGGCTGCCAGCTGGGACTCCTCCTGAGACCCCAGCTTTTATTTGGAGTTTGTTTTATTAATTTCCAAGTTACATGGGATTAATAGGACCTAATAAGTTTAATAACTAAACTCTGTCATGATACAAGTAGTTTTTGAAAACAACCATGTCCTCATATGAAGACAGTTAGATTATCTTTGCATTTAAAAATGTTCTTTGCAATTTGGGATTAGAAGATCCCAACTATCCTATGAACACAATTTCAGCTTCAACAATGAGTAATTCTCTAAAAAAAGCTATGTGCCCATATGAGGACACTGGGTCTATATTCCCAAATGACACAATAAAGACAAGATTGGGTGAAACATATAAAACCGGTTTATTTGAGAAATTGGGGCATACAACATAGGACTAATTAGAAGATAGTATTTCAGGCAACTAGGATGGCTACCCATTTATATAGCAGAGTAACAGAAAACCTCTGCAAAAACCAGTCTGCATATCCAAAAGCGTCTGTCTGAGGGTCCTGTGGGGTTTGAAATGTACTGGGATCTTGTGTTTAGAGAAAATCCTCATGAGTTTTTCAGACTCCAGCAACATATGGGTTGACAATGTTTTTCCGGTTGTTCTTCTCCCAGTTATGTTCTGGGACATGTTCGGCTCGATGGTGTAAGGTTCTGATTACAGAAACTTTGTTTTCTACTGGGTGGTGAGAATCAAAAAGAAGATATTGCTCTTTTTTGTATTTTGCTGACAGTCTCACGCCACAAGAACAGTTTCTTCCCATCTGCTACCAGCCTTAGCAACAAGGCCCAGAGCCGCCCGTGACACTGGACACTGCCTCTCTCCCCCATTCAGGACCTACAAGCTACACCAATGTTACATTAACGCATAGTCTACCGTGTATACAGCATTCTTGTCTTGTTTTGTCTGCACCATCAACACCGAGTCAAATTCCCTGTAAGTGCAAACCTACTTGGCTATAAACTTGATTCTGATTCTGATACATATATATATATTATATGCATATATATATATATATATATATATATATATATATATATATATATATATATATATTATATGCATATATATATATATATATATATATATATATATATATATATATATATATATGCTTCCGATTGGTAAAATTACCAGAATGCATGGGATTCATTTCCATCATTATGCTGATGACACTCAGTAGTTACATTTATCCATAAAACTTGATGAATCCAGTTAATTATTTTGACTACAGTCATGTCTTGATGACATAAAAACCTGCATGACTTTCAATTACCTGCTTTTAAATTCTGACAAGACAGAAGTTATAATCTTTGGACCAGAGTCCTCAAAAGATAAACATCTTAATCAATCACTTAATCTGGATGGCATTAAATTGGTCTCTGGTAATAAAGTTAAAAACCGTTGGTGTTTTTTTAACCGAGATATGTAATTTAAATCCCATATTAAACAGGTTTCCAGAGTTTCCTTTTTTCACCTCAGGAATATCGCCAAAATTAGAAACATTTTGTCCAGGAGTGATGCTGAAAAACTAGTCCATGCATTTGTTACTTCAAGGCTGGACTATTGTAATTCTTTACTATCAGGAAGTCCACAAAGTGCAATTCAAAGTCTTCAGCTGATCCAAAATGCTGCAGCAAGAGTTCTGATGAAAATCAACAAGAGGGATCATATTTCTCCAATTTTAGCTTCCCTTCATTGGCTTCCTGTTAAATCAAGAATAGAATGTAAAATTCTCCTTCTCACGTATAAAGCCCTTAATAACCAAGCTCCATCATATATCAGAGCTCTGATTACTCCGTATGTTCCTAACAGAGCACTTCGCTCTCAGACTGCAGGTCTGCTGGTGGTTCCTAGAGTCTCTACAAGTAGAATGGGAGGCAGATCCTTTAGCTATCAGGCTCCTCCAGACCTAAATGTTTGTTGTAGTCTAGACTTGTTGTATTTTGTGGATGTGCCAAATCCCATAGTGATTGAAGTGCACAACACAGAGTGAATAATAACAATGTATAACATGACCAACAGCTCCTGTGAAGGTTTCTGCAGTAAGTAAAATCTCTGTTGGGCCATCTTCCAAACAGTGCCTACAAGTTAGGACCAAAAAGGTTGATTCCTATATATAACCACTGACAGCTGACAGTGAAGATTCAGTGGTCAGGAAATTTCAAGACTGGACCTTTTAAACAGGTGACATGTACCATGCTGGAAATCATTGATCACTGAGACTGACTCATCTTCTCCCAAGTGTCTGTAGAAGCAGTCTGCATGCGTAGGTGCTGGATTTTAAACACACATGGCCATGGTAGTGATTGGAACACCTGAACTCAATGATTTGGATGGGTGAGTGAATGCTTTTGACATTCTAGTTATTTTAATGTGATAGTTCAAGCCATATGCTGTTTTTCAGAGCAATTTACACCCTTAGTCTCCTGTCAGGTGTTGGGAATATTTAGATTCTTAATTCTTGGGTCGAAGGAACTGCAACAGAAACAGATATTCATCAAGGCTCAAGCCAACATGCCTTATGAGCCGTAATGCCTCATTGCAGAGTACCTGCACCCTAGAATCCACTCAAAGTTAAGCAGCTAAACCCCATGTGGTCAACGTGATTACACTAATGCGATTATCCCTTGCTTTTCTATCCTGCCTGGATTTGAATATTGGACAGTTGAGTGGAGAAAAGCATATTTTGAGACCTGAGTGATTTAAGAGATTACCAGCATCTGTCTCACTAGAATTTAGTCCACACACAGACAAAAAGTGTGCATGTCAGTTTGAGGTACCCTTTGTGAAACCCTGATGGGCGACACATACTAGAGGCTACAAATCTTTCCAATAGTTACATGCTTCCTGGTGCTTGTTGAATATGTTTAGAAGCTTTGGAATATTTTGTCACTTACTGAGGAGATAATCTGTATTATCCATGTTTTTTTAGAGCTTTTGAAACAGCCCATTTGGTCCTAGATTATTGTTTCCACAGGCTACAACATAAAGGCTAGGAGCATGAAGACCTCTTTATAAATCCAAAGATTTTGATCACAACAGACATTGTTTCCCTGACTACAAATTTCTACAGGACTTACATCAGGGATTTGTGATGGTAATTCAGAAACATTGGCTTTGTTGTTCTTAAACCACTATGTAACTCCTGTGGCTGATGTCTTCAGACATGTATTTTGTGAATAATACCAGACCTGCACCAAAACAACCTAAGATCATGATGCTTCCAGTCCCTGACTTCACAGCTGAGATTGTGTTCTCAGGTTTGCATGCTTCCCCCTTCTTCCACCAAAGGTAACAATGGAATTTATTGTCCACAACATTAATTTTACTTTAATTAAAGCATAGATGTGTTTCCAAAAATTGAAGTTGTTGACCCGTTGCAAATTTGCAAACTATAATATTGCTTTTTATGTTTGTAGTAATGGTTAATCTGGAAATTGTAGAGAAGGACTAACAGGCTTGTGGAGGTCTACAACTGTTTTCCTGATAGGTTGGCTAATGTTCTTTCCCATGATGTCCCACAAATAAGCAGTGTTTGTGATGTGTTGCCATAAAAGACATCCAAGTCTGTATCAGAAGTCTAGAAGGCGAGACTTCATCCTGGCTTTCCCACATTCTTTAAAGGTGTAGTCATTTTAGTTTATGTAAACTTCTGACTTTGATGAAAGTAATAAAAAAATCTCCTTTCTTCTGTCATTGAGCAATTAGTAAAAATGACAGTAATCTTAACTGAACTAAAATGAGGAATGTTTAGTCTGATTGAATGTCAGACAGTGAGTAAAAAAGGCTGATTTCTCATCTAGTGTAGTTAAACATCTGGTCTGAACTGTTTCTGTAATGTATAACCTACAGTTTTTATTATCAGCAGGCTACCTTTTTCAGATGCATGAAAGCTAACAGACTGAAGTACTCTCTGCTCACCCAAGCTGCTTCCTGCTTCCACACCTGGTGTTTGGCAGCGAGCTGCACTCCAATCTCATCCCTGTTGCTTCGAACCAGCTGGGTACAGACCTACTGATTGTCAACTGGGGATGTGTTTAAAAGGAGGTGACAGTGCACTGAATTCTAGATATCACAAAGCACGGTGTTGTAATACCTATATTCCAAGCCCAGCAGGCCGAGCCACAGCACTTATCATTTAATAGGAAACAGCATGCGGGGAGTACAGGGCTTATTCATCCTCCAGTAGCTTTCAAACAAACACACGGTACTCTGCTGGGAGCACGAGCAAACCAGTCAACTGTGAGACTGGCCTGGCTGTGGACACAATAACAACACCAGGCTACTTTGGCTGGAGGCGTACGTCTGTGCTCTATCGTGTGTTTAGTCATGTGTGCTACATGCATCTACATTTGACACCTGAGACCGACTTATGTTTGCTTCACCATGGCCCAGTGGTTGCATTTCTAAGTACAAACTGCTGGCCAACCTCCAGTTAAGGTTATATGCACCAGGTTAAGCTGTTTACATGGTTTTCTTGATGCTGGCCTTTTGCCTCAGAGAAACTGACAGAAAGATATTCTCTACTCTTTTCTCCTGGTCAAAAACAAACCTGCAATCCAGCAATATGAACTTAAAAACCTCATTTTATTGCAAATCTGTGTCCTGCTGTGCAGATAGCACACCAGCAGCAAAGGAGATGGTTTAAACCAATCTGACATTTTTGAAGCCCTGACTGGCTGATAGTGACTTTTCTTCTTAGGAAATGTAATAGATACATTTAAAATATTTTTTTCCAACCTTTTGGTACAAACAAGCAATGAATTTGTCTTTCAAACAAAGACAACATTTTTATGAAGGAGCCATGATCACTATCATTGGCGTCTTGTATACATGATTCATTCCGTTAGAGTTAGCAACTGTAAAATTAACCAACTGGTGCTTTCCAACTCTGACTTCCGTGGATCTGCCACCCTCTGTTTCACTGAAACCTCAGTAAACACACCCTAGACTGAGCACTACAGATGCTAGGCTTCAAGCTGTTTCAAGCGGACCGCAGTGTAGTGTAAAAATTATGAGATGGAATCTTCTTTTACATAAAACAAAGTTTGTGTCACAGTTTTACAGACGATATGTAATACTCACTCATTTTTTATAAACTGTAAATCTTTTTATTCACTGAGGGATTTCTCCTTGTGTAAGCCTGGTCATCAGAGGGTGAAAAACACCTCACTGTTTGGAGAGAAAACATTCATTAATTATTATTGTTCCTGGGGATAACCTCTCCAATAAACTTGCAAAATGCAGCATAAAGACGGCATGTTAGATGTCCTATCACTGGACCACTGTTCCACAGCCTTAGAAAATGCACATAATGCTGTCTTCCTGGCCACTGTGGGACTTTCTGATCAATGTCTGCTTCATCTCATCCCAGGCTATTGGCAGATATTGAAAACTTCTAAGCCTGTAGTTTGCAAATGCAAAAACAGATGTTACAGATTGGAACATTTTTAAAGCTTTAGCCATGGACCTAAATGGACTTACTGAAACATTCTCTTGTGGAAACTGGGGATATGTGTGTGCAGACCAAATCCCTTTGCACATCCAACAACAATAAACTATAGTTCACTTCACATCCAAGGCAGCTGCATATGAACAAGGAAAAGGCTTGCAGCAATGGAGACCGGGCCCTGCATAAGCAGGCAAGGAACAAACTGAACATTAGTTCAGGGCAGCTATGAGAAGCTACAGAGTAAAGCTAAAAAACATCTTCTTTGCTAACAACCCAGCTGAAGTTTGGAATGGTCTGAAAAACATCACTGCCTACAGGAGTTGGTCCCTC
This sequence comes from Fundulus diaphanus, assembly GCA_037039145.1. NCBI lineage: Eukaryota > Metazoa > Chordata > Actinopteri > Cyprinodontiformes > Fundulidae > Fundulus > Fundulus diaphanus. Next base: position 4,457,819 of record CM073136.1, read on the forward strand.
GTCTGTGAGCAGAATCATCATCTCTCAGACTACTTTAACAGCTTCTAAAGCAGGTTTGAAAAACAGCTGTTCACATCCTCCCATCAACTCATCCACAGCTCCTCATGCACCAAGAACTCTCCTCTCTTCAGACACCGTACCTAGATTAAAGATCTCTGAAGAAGCTGTAAATAGGCTCTTTTAGTGTCAGAAGACCATGAAAGCTCAAAGACCTGACAATCTCTTCTCCTCATGCCTGGAAGCTTGTGTATACCAAATGGCTCCCATCTTAACTCTGATCTTTTACAAGTCTTTGGAGCTGTGTGAGGTTCCATTGTGCTTAAAATGCTCCACCATCATCCTGGGCCCTGGGAAATGCACCATTTAATGACTACAGGCCTGTAGCCCTCAAGTCTGTGTTCATGAAATCCTTTGACAGACTGGTGTTGAAGCATGTGAAGGAGATCACAGTTTGCTTACTGGGCAAACAGGTCGACAGATGATACAGCCTACAATAGACTGCACTTCATCCTGTCCCTCCTTGACCCCCATGGATGTGCACCAGGATCCAGTTTGTGGACATCAGCTTGGACTTCAACACCATCAACCCAGACATCCACCATCAGAAGCTCACACAGCTCACAGTGCTGGGGTCTACCTGTCTGTGGACCACCAGCTTTCTGACTTACCACCAGCAGCAGTTGAAACTGGGGAGCATCTTCTCCTGCACTAGACCAAACCCCAAAGGGGTGTGCTCTATCCCCACTCCTTTTCTCTCAGTACACACATGAATACATCTCGGCAGACCAGTCTGTGAAACACCTGAAGTTTGCAGATGACAACTGTCATCTGTCTGATCCGGTATGGCGGTGGGACGTGGCATGCTCAGCTCTGCTACTTGCGATTTTACTAAGTTCTTTTTACACAATGCTTTCCAACTTTTTTGTGAGACATTTAAAGATGAACTGAGCTGTTTTTATTCTCTGAAGAGTGATAGCAGAACAGATGACCAAGGGGATAAGAGAAATCTCCATCTACAGCGATTACTGCCCAACCATTTTGGAACAACGTGTGGCCTACCATAAAGTCATGACAAAGCTATACAACTTGGACTTCACTCTGGCTCTGCTTTACCCAGCTAGGCTACAGATCAGCAAAAAGGAGTATAACAAATTTCGCTTTTCCTGAATAACCCAATTGTGGGGATTTTAGCTTTATCCAGAATCTTGACTTAGTGAAGGTTTTAGCATGAGTGGTCATGCAAAACCCTTAGAATTTAAGAATATTTAGATAATACAACTATCCATTCCGAAAGTGAGTAGATGCCCTCCAGGTCATTTATCTTTTTGTTTTTGATCGTTTTTCTTTTGTCTCTGTTTTGTTGTAGTTTTTGTGTTATAAGGGTAGGGGACTTAGCATAACACTTTTTAGAAATCATAACCTATTCTGCTGGCTGTTCAGGTTGTTACTTTTCATGTCAATATACTTTTATTACCATAAATATTCTCATATCTGCTAGTGCTACATTCACAACAAAGGTAAAAAAAAACAATTTCCACGCAGAAGACCTTGAATCATGAAATAAAGTCAGACTTTTTCTTAACACTAGACATGCACACCTCTCATCTCTCGCTGCCAGTTTTCAACAATCCTGAAGTGGTCAATGGACACTGACAAAGGTCACAATCATTTAAAAAAGGCAAATATGCCAATTAGTAAAAGCATAATCATAAAAATTCACTCTTCCTCGATCCCTGATAGGATGAGACAACATCAGCTGGTTAAGGATGATGCCCTAAACATCCTCCTTTCATTACCCAACAAAAAACAAGAAATCCAAGAAATCTAAACCAAAATATGGTACAACACATTAACTTCTTTAATAATACAGGAACCATTCTCACATAATAAATGGCTGCAAATGTTTCCCAATAAAACAGTTCAATGAATATTGTGAAATGTACAAGTTAAGTTCAGTTGACAACAGGCAAACAATACCAATTTATCCCACACTGGAGGCATAGGAGGATTTTTACGGGCATCATCCTTAGCCAACTAAACAAAGAAAAAGCATGTTGGGACATGCTCCTTAAGACATGTAGCATCTCCTCTCAGATCCTGACCAGTGCATCTCTGAGCTCCTGGACAGTCTGAAGATCATCCTGATGGTGTCAGATGCCAGTCAATGGTATCAATTCCTTCATTCTCCAGGAACTGCCTGCATACTCTTGCCACATGAGGCCGGGCATTTTCATGCGCCTGGAGGAACCCAGGATCTACTGCACCAAAGGGTTTAAGATTTCCATTTTGAGACCTTATGGCAGCCAGGGTGCCATTGTTTATCCTGTACAGGTCTGTGCATCTCTCCATGGATATGCCTCCACAGACCAACACTGAATCACCATGACACCAATGCATGTGGAATAATATTACAGGCAGCATAACATTCCCCTTTAGTGCACCTGCTGTTAATTTTATTAACACCAGAACAACTGCCACTGATTAACAACCCCCTCTACGATTGAACTGACCAAATCATTATTCCAGAAGTTTAACTGACTAAATATTGTACACTTATTTAAAAATGTTCCTTTCAATTTTTGAGCAGTGTATTCAAAATATCTGCATGTCAAGCAAGGGGAACCGGAGTCAAATTCCTTGTTTGTGTGCACAAAATTGACCCTTAAAGCTAATTCTGATCTTATCATAGCCCGAACTGTGCATAGAAGAACAGTACTGTCTATGACACATGCCATATATAAAGTCAGCTTGTCACATTTTTCTCCTCTGCAGCAGACAGTAGGTTTGCTATCATAAGGATTTGTCTTCATATCTTGTCAGGTGCCCTGAAAGTGATGCAGCATACTATTATCACATCAGTGAATTGACAGAAAAATCTAATTTCCTTGTAAAATTGATTTAATCCAGCACAAAAATGCACGTGGATGTTGGCAGAGCAGTTTATCATTCCTTCTTTCTGTCATTTACCCTTTCACTCTTTACTTCACTACACTCATACAACATATAAATATTTCCCACTTATGTTTAACTAAAGTTGTTTTGTTAAACCAGTGTTCTCTCCCCTGGGCCCTTTCACTCTTTTTCTGAGGCTATTAGCACGGATAAAGAACCAGAAAAAATCCTGGAGCACTATGATTTATGAGACATAATCCTCCTCTTATACATTGACAAGGCATCCCATACTGTCAGAGGCGGCTGAGATGAGCGGCTGAGATCTCGTGAGAGCTGTGCGTAAGTAAAATGGAGGCGTTCATGTAATTCAAAGCAAACAAGCTAAGGTAGGAACGAACCAATAACTGAAAATAATACAAAGTTAAAGCCCAAACATTTACAACTGTCTTATTTTCTACGAGGGAACAAACTGGACGAAGAGACCGTGACGAGCCTGGAGTGCTACCTGGACGAGTGTTTTGATAGCATCGTGATGGGGAAGGCCCAGAAGCCTACGGCTGCTAGCACACCGTCACTTAAGCGCACTCGTTCTAATTCCACCAGTGCGTCTTCTTCATCCACTTTATCTCCAGACAGGAACTTCAGCGACATCTTGGAATCCATCGACAAGAAGCTTACCAGCCTTGACGCGCGTCTCGCCTTGGTAGAAGTTCTACATAAGGAGTTTCAGTCTCTCAGGGAGTCGGTGGAGTTTAGCCAAGCCCAGCTAACAGCTATGGCCGCGGAGAACGACGCGCTGAGGGAGAAGGTTACGGAGTTGACCGAAGGGTTTATCCAGCTTTCCGGCGAAAATAAGAAAATGAAGGAATCCATTCTGGACATACAGTCGCGAAGTATGAGAGATAATCTCGTCTTTGCAGGCATTCAGGAGCAGCAGGGAGAGATAGCAGAAGAAACGGTCCGGAACTTTCTCCAGCAGAAGCTAAAAATCCCGGCGGATCAGGTAAAAAACATCACCTTTCATCGAGTCCACCGGCTCGGAGGTAAGAAACCCGACAAAACCCGTCCTCGCCCGATCATAGCTAAATTTGAGCATTATAAACAAAAAGAATTCGTTAGAAGTTGCGGCAGGGAACTGAGAGGGACAGACTTTAGTGTTAATGATCAGTTTCCTAAGGAAATCCTAGATCGCAGGCGAGTGCTGTTCCCAATCAGGAAGAAATACATGATGGACGGCGTTAAAGCCACCATATCGGTTGACAGACTTTATATTAATGGACAGTTGTTCAGGGATCAGAAGATCACCCCTTGGCTTTATTAGTTACACCACAGGTGGACTTAAAGCATGTTTCAATGATTTAAAATAAATAAATAAAATAAATAAATAAATAAGACGCACAGATCGGTACACGGTGATAAATTAAATACACGCACAGCTCAAGAGCACGTTGGAATGGTTAGTGTTCACGGTTGGGTACAGAAGGCACGGGCTATGGTTTATCCCTTTTCACACTCTCTTACTCTTTGCACTTTTTTATTTCTTTGTGTATTTCTATCTTATTTGTCTGCTTCTTTCCTGATCATCAGTCAATCACAAGCACATCATATGATGCTACCTGGGTCTATGTATGACTATTTTCTCGTGGGCATGCACCTTCTAACCTCTCACTCACATCTATGGCGAATGTAAAGTTTGTGACATGGAATGTGCATGGGGCTGGCACCAGAGAGAAAAAAATGAAGATCATTAACCAGCTTACTAGATTAAAGGCAGATGTTGTATTATTGCAAGAAACCCACAAATCAGCTACAAATGCAAGTGAGCTTAACTCACCTGAGTTCCCTAATGTGTTTGCGGCCTGCTATAACTCTAGACAGAGAGGTGTAGCAATCTTAATCCACAAAAACGTTAGTTTTAAAATATTAGATAAAACTATAGATCCTGAAGGTAGATACATAATAATTAAAATAGCTATCCATAACCAGAAGCTATGTATTGTCAGTATATATGGTCCAAATGTTGATGACCCCTCTTTTTTCCACCAATTCTTCCTTGCACTTTCAAAACACGGGGATTGTTCACTAATTATAGGAGGTGACTTCAACTTTAGTTTAAATAACGATATAGACAGGTTGAAAAAAACAGGGACTCAGCGTAGTTGGCAGTCAGTAAGTGTAGTCAAACAATACATGAGTGATTTTGGTCTTTGCGATGCATGGCGTTCTCTTCATCCTAATAGTAAAGAATACACTTTTTTCTCAAATGTTCACCATTCGTACTCTCGTCTGGACTACTTTCTAATAAGTAGCTCACTGCTGTCGGTTGTTTCAGAGACGGTAATTCATCCTATTGCTATCAGTGATCACGCTCCTGTTACTCTCACCTTAATTAATAAAAAAATAACCCCACAAAACAAAAGCTGGAGATTTAATACATCACTGCTTAAAGATGAAGAATTTATAAAATTCATTAAAGAACAGTGGGCCTCATACTTAGAATACAATGATCAACCAGGTACATCGGCATCGATATTGTGGGAAGCTGGAAAAGCAGTGATGAGAGGTAAAATAATTTCTTTCTCATCACATAAAAAGAAAAAAGAAAACAAAAAGATTCAGGAATTAGAAGAAAAACTTAAGTTACTAGAATCCTCTCAAGAAGAAGGAAAGTTAGGTAAAATCCGTGAAGTAAAATTAGAACTAAACCACCATATTGAAAAGCAAAATAGATTTCTAATACAAAGACTCCGAATAGAAAATTTTGAACATGGCAATAAGTCAGGAAACTTTCTAGCTAATCAGCTTAAAATAAATAAGGAGAAAACTACTATATTTGCAGTTACAGATTCAACTGGTAATACAGTAAGTGAACCAGGGTGTATAAATAATACCTTCCGCGATTTCTACAAATCTTTATACACACCACAGATAAATCCATCAGAGAAGGATATTAAGCAATTTCTGGATAAAATTACACTTCCTAAATTATCAGATAACCAAAGAATGACACTGGATTCCCCGCTGACAACAGCTGAAACCCAGGAAGCTCTTAAAAGCATGCCTAATAAAAAGGCTCCAGGTCCAGATGGATTCCCCACTGAGTTTTACAAAGAGTTCTGGAATATTCTAGCCCCAACGTTCCACAGAATGTTGCAGGAAATACAGGAAAAAGGTAGATTTCCAGCTAATATGAACTCTGCCACCATCAGCCTTCTGCTCAAGCCAGACAAAGATCCTGTGTTGCCCACTAGTTATCGTCCCATATCCTTAATTAATGTGGATATTAAGATAATCTGTAAAGCTTTTGCAAAAAGATTAGACAAAGTAACTCCTCTCATAATACATCCAGATCAAACTGGTTTCATCAGAGGAAGGCAGTCATCCACAAATACACGCCGATTACTTAATTTAATTGATTATTCCTACAGTAAAAACATTAAAACCAATATATTGTCTTTAGACGCAGAAAAAGCATTTGATAGAGTAAATTGGAAATTTTTATTCGCTACTCTTCATAAATTCGGTTTTGGCGAATTATTCATAAACTGGTTAAAAATTCTATACAATTCTCCAACAGCCTGTGTCAGGACAAATAATCAAATATCTTCCAGTTTTTGTCTACAGAGGGGCACCAGGCAAGGATGCCCTCTTTCTCCATCACTTTTTGCCATCTTTATAGAACCTCTAGCAGCAACAATCAGACAAACAAAAGCTGTAAAAGGTATAAAATGCATGAAAATAGAGCACAAGATTAGTCTGTACGCGGATGATGTATTACTTTATCTCCAGCATTCAAATAATTCTCTTTTACAAGTAATTAGAATACTAGAATCTTTCTCTAAAGTATCAGATTACTCGTTAAACTGGTCTAAATCTACGGTACTGTCAATTAATTGCTGTTTCGAAAACTCCCTAAATTTACAAATGCAATCAGGAAATATTAAATATTTAGGTATTACTGTGTCGAATAAATTAACAGATTTACTTAAACTTAACCACGCCCCACTTTTAAACAGGATAGAAGAGGACCTTGAAAGATGGAAATCGCTTCCAATCACACTTATGGGTAGGGTAGCTTCAATAAAAATGATGGTCCTACCTAGAATTAATTATTTATTTTCAATGATCCCCAATAAACCATCATCTGACTGGTTTAAATCTCTAGACTCTGCCATTTCTAAATTTCTTTGGAAAGATAAACCCCCACGTATTAGCTTAAAGACAATACAGAAGACTAAAGACAGGGGAGGACTAGATCTGCCCAACTTCCATAACTATTACTTAGCAAATAGGCTACAATACATCTCTAAATGGATAAAAAATAGTCTTTTAGATGAGCCTTGGTTAGATATAGAACAGGAAATGTGCAATAATATCATGATTTCAGATCTGCCGTTTATTAGCTCAAATATAAAACGGCATACATGCTTCAAAAATATCAACATTAGCTCTACTCTGACAGCATGGTGGGAGTTCCTCAAAATGACAAAGTCATCCCTTATCCCATGCAGTCGTACACCTATCTGGAATAACCCTGACATCCTACAAAATAATAAAATGATAAACTTTACATACTGGAAGAATAAAGGTATTAAATATCTGGAACATCTACTTGACGGAACCGAGTTCATCAATTTTGCTAAACTAAATATGCAATATGGCATTAGTAAAAATAAATTCTTGGAATATGAACAACTAAAATCTATAATTAAAAATAAATATAAGCATATTAATGGTGGTTTACAAGTCCCAACTAATATAATAGAGTTCTTAGATTTAACCCCCCCCAAACTACTGTCTAAATTATACAGGACGCTGACTAAAATAGATGATTCGATATCTCTTCCTATAATGAAGTGGGAAAAAGATTTATCAGGCACCTTTGAACAAAATTTCTGGGCTCAGATATGTCTAAGAACTTTCAAATTGACTAGAAACACCAACTTACAACTAATACAATACAAAATCCTTCACAGAGTACACTACACAGGACAAAGATTATTCAAGATGGGTCTGGCACAATCTAATATCTGCCCACACTGCATAGGCAACCATCCTGATAATTATTTTCATGCGTTATGGTTATGCACACCAGTCCAGAGGTTCTGGACACAGATATGTAAGGACTTATCAAAGTGCTTGAGCTGTAAAATTACACCTTCCCCATCAGTTTGCCTGCTCGGTAATTTTGAGGAAAGTCCTCTGAAAAAAGAAATAGTTTACATGGTTTTTACTGCTTTATGCATCGCAAAGAAAACTATCCTCATGAATTGGAAAAGTAAACAAAATCTCAGTATCAATCAGTATAGAGATCTTTTGTTGGATCATATTAATCTAGAGACAGCATCTGCTTCCACATCTGATTGGTCTCTTTGGGCTCCTCTGATCAACACCATCACTTAGTGGAATAGGGGGCGGTGGGTTGCTTCCTGCAGGGCGCAGTGGCTGGATGGGGGGGCTCCTGGGGCCCTGGGGGCACTTGGAGTAGGGCGCCTGGTGGATCCGGCACCGGGGTCTGTTGCCCCCGTCTGGGAGGAGTTTGGGAGGCCTACGGGTGGCCCACAGCGGCCGCTTGCGGCGCTCTTTGGGAGCTGCGTGTTGACGGACGTGGGTTACTGACCTGGTGGCTGTGCTGCCGCTGGGTGGGTCCGGGGTGGGTCTGGGGGTCTGGGGTCCCCGGGGCGCGCCGCCCTCGGGCGCGGGCCCCGGCGGGGCCTCGGGGGTTCCGGTTCCGGGGGGGCGCCGCTTTTGGTGTGGGCCGGCGCGCGCCCGGGTGTCCGCCCCTGCACGGGGCCTCTGGTGCGCTGGGGGGCCTCGGGGCCCGTTGAGGTGGTAGGGGGGCATGGTCATTAACACCTCTGGGCAGATGCTCTTCTCCTTCATTGGATAGGCACTCTGCCAGTGGGGGGAGGGGGAAAGGAGGGGGAGTAGGGACCTACCCAGCCTGGATGTCTACTGTCGAATGTATGGTGAGTTGTTTGAACGTTAGTGTTGGGGAGGGATTAAATCTACGGGAGGGGGGGGGGGGGTTGGGGGCGTTGACGTTCTGGTGGGCTTGTGTCCGGCCCCCTGTCCCGGTCCTGGTCCGTGTCGTCTTCCGGTGCGGGTTTCACCTGGGGGTGGGGTTTGGGATGGCTCGTGCGGGCCGGCTGGCCAGTGTCCCCCCCTCTTATTATTATTATTATTATTATTATTATTATTATTTATTTATTTATTTATTTATTTATTTATTTAGTTTAAGTAGGCTTGGTGGGTGGGCTGGGGGGGGTTGAGGTGTTGGTCCTGGTGGGTGGTTGGCTGGCGGGCCCTGCGGCCTCTCCCTGTCCCCCGGGCTACGGTGGTGCCGCTGGCGGGGCCCCCTTCTCTGGGTGGAGCTTTCGGGGAGCGGGGGTGCCTATTGGAGTCAGTAGGGGAGCTGGCTCCCTGGGTTGGCTTCCCAGTCATTTGCTCCCCATCCCCGGACTCCTCCCTCTGCCTGCTCCATCACGCCGCCACACATGTAGGTCATGTGGGAGGGGGCGTTACTGGAGGTTGCCACTTTCTGGTGACGCCCCTCTCCCCAATTTTATCATGCATCTTAGACACTTTCACTTCAAACATTTTTCACATCGCACACTCATATAGGCCATGGTAGGGGGGGGGTGGGGGGAAGACGTCTGGGGGGGGGCTTATGTTGTGTGGGCCTCACCTCGGACGGCTCCCTTCACCTCCTCTCCCACTTAGACATTGAGGGTTCTGGGCAGTCACACGGAGGGGGTGCGCTGGCAACAGCTACCTTCCGGAAGGGGGGTGGGCTGTGCCGTGCATCCCCTTCGGCGCTCCCAGTTTTTAAACGCACTTGAGAACAACATGCAACAACACAACATTTGAGCGGGCGTAGGGAGGGTCGGGGTCTTCTGCACACCCCCGTTCTCCGATGGCGGCAAGGAGTCTGGGGCCTGGAGCGGGCCACTGTGTCCGGGGTCTTGGTGGGGGGCTGCGGTGTGCAGTCAGCGGCTTGCCAGGTCTGGGGCTGATACCTCTGCTCCCCCCAGGGGGCGGGGGGCAGGGATGGCAAGGGTAAGGTGGGGGGAGGGAAGGGGTTTATTAGGTATTTAGGGGGAGGGGGGGGGCTCTGGCCAGGTGGCTCGTGCGGGTCGTGTTGGCCCGCCCTCTTGGGGGGGCCCGGTCCGGGGGGCGTCTGGTCTGGGGCCGGGGCCGGGAGTCGGGCACAAGCAGTCGTATAGTCGATTTGGGGTGACCCCCCCCCCTTTGGTCAGTGTTGGATGTGAGTGTTATGTGGGAATGTGTGTACAGCGTCCTTTTTTTTTTTTTTTTTTTTTTTTCTCTGTGTGTGGTGAGTGGGGCACAAGGGAGGGATGGGGTGAATGAGTTGTTTTTTTTTTTTTTTTTTTTCTCCAGGTATGGGTGTGGTCCGCTCCCTCTCCCAAGAACATCTCAAGTCTCCGCTAGGTGCGGAGCCCATCCCCCCACGTCCTGCCCTCCTCCACTTCGTTGGCGGGCGCCTTGGCCCCCTGGCGCGTTGGTTGGCTTCGGGTTTGGGGCGGGTTCCCGGGCGTGCGCCGGCCCACTCCCGGCGGCCTCTTCGCGGGGCCTGGCCCCCCGGGGGGCGGCCGGGGCCCTTGTCGCGGGGGCGGGGCGCCCCTGGGGCCTCTGGCCCTCAGGGCCCATGGCCGGGTCCACTTCAGCGGGGCTAGCTGCCGGCGGAGCCCACGGGCTCGTCTCCGCGGCTCTTGGGGGCGTCGGCATAGCGGTGGCTGGGGGATTTCCTCGGGGTCGTCTCTGCTCCTTCCTTGGGGGGGGGGTGTTGCGGATATCCTGTGTCGGCCCCTCCTGGGCGACCTGCTTTAGGGGCCCCTTTGGGAGTCCGGGGTTACGGGTCCCCTGACGCCTGTCTCTGTGCTCGGGGAAGGTGGGTCTTCGGTTCTCCACAATCACTATCAAACTATTTCTGGATAATCTTCACCTAAACTAGTGCACTTTCATATCTCCCACAGGTGCTGGGTCCCAGGTATTAAGTGTTCACTTATATACAGTAATCTTACAATGTGTTTATTTATTTATTTATGTTCTTTCACTTTCTTTTTTCAAATATCACATTACACATGTCAGCTTACATAATAATATATATGATTTAGCAATGGCATCTAGGTGTTATTCGAGTGTAGCTGTTGCTTTATGTCTGTTGGTTGTGCTGTTCTTTTTGTGTCTCTTTCCAGGTGATGGAGCAGACAAAGAAGGTTTTATCACTCTCTCCCTTTTATCTCCTCTTTCTTTCACCTCTAATCTTTTTTTTCTTTTCTTTCACTTTTTCTTCTTACTTTAGTCTACCATTGTCATGTCCATATAATTTGAAATTCTCCTTGCAGGAATCATAATAAAGTTATTTACAAGCATAAATCAAGTGGAGCACAATGGCGAAAGCTGTTTGCTCCACTTGTAAAAGCAAAATCTGTCGAGCTCTATCTGGCATTGAGACATCAATTCCTATTGCCACATTGCTAGACAGGACACTGGGAAAAAAAAAAAAAAAAAAAAAAAAAAAAAAAAAAAAAGACAAGGCATCCCATATACACAAAGCACATCCCCTTTACAACACACGCAATCTGAAAGGATAAAAAAAATGGGACTGGATATTCTACAGGCTTTTATCCACGCTTCTGTTTTCCCTGTACAGACTCCAGCACCCAGATCTTTGTGTATTACTAGAAATGGATTACCGTTTTATCAGATTAAGTGCAGGTCCCACTAAGTTCCACCATCTCTGTGATCTCAGGCATTAAAACAGTAAATCGTGCCAGACACAGGGTTTAACAAAGTTTATTTCTTAAATTTCCTGGAGACGTTCCTGGCCATTCAGTAAACGCAAGGGTCAGGTTTAGTGTATTATTAGACTTTCAACTCCTATTACACCTAAAAGCCTGAAATTGCTTTAACAGGCACTGTTGTGTCCTACTAGAAAAGATACAATATCATAAAAAGTACTTCACCACAGCTTTAGAAATCGAGGTTGAAATTTCATTTTCACAACTACCATCCTTAGCGGACTCGACAGCTTCTTGGATCTTAAAAGTCTTGATGCTGTCTGTTCTCGTGTTTCTCATTCTCTTACGGATCACTCCTGAAATCTCCCTGAGCTGTCAAAGACAAAGCGATAAAGTCCGAGCCTTGAGAGAGAGAGACAGAGAGATACAGTGGTTGTATAACAGACTGGAACTGTGAATATAAGAGATCTTATTCATTTAAATGGTTATATAGTCACCTTAAAAGATTAGTTCTTCAAAAGCACTCTCTCAGCACAAAGCTGGCTCCTGCTACATTCGCTGTGTCTAAAAAGGACTATGCTCTTGCAGTCAAACAGAATAAAATCCTTTCTGAGAGGAACTGACTGACATACATAATCTTCACCCCGATGAGTCAGCCACAAAACATCTCAGCAATATGGTCACATTGTTGTGTGGGTTTACATCACTATGGTTTAAAATCCCTGCAGGTTTTAAAATGGGTACTGAGCTGTTAATGTTCCCGGTAAAGGTGACTTGAGCTGAACAATATAATAGAAGTGTGGCCAGGGTTGAAGGAAGAAGGAGGATCAGATAGATGGAAGCCAATAAACTGGACACTTTCTTCAATAGGTTTAGTTCAGGAACTGGCTCAGCATCCTCCTCTCCTGCCGGCAGCCAAACTGAACGCACACCCTCCCTTGACCCATAGCTTTCCTGTCACACCTCAGCTGTTTTATTTTCCAGCCCTCCTGTGAACCCTTCTGCTTCTGCATCTTTGTCTTCAACTGAATAGGGAGTTGCTGGTGCTTTGTGGCATGGTGTGGAAGCAATCATCTTGAAATTTGAATAAAACAAAGAAGATGAATGTAGATTTCAGGAGACAGGGGAATATGGTAATTATGATTTCCTTCATGGGAGAAAGATTGGAGGTGGAGGAGGAGTATAAACATTTTGGTGTTCACCTGGACAACATACAAGACTGGAGATGCAACAGGGAAGTCATCTACAAGAAGGGTCAGAGCAGACTGTACTCCTTGAGGAAGCTTTGGCCCTTCAGTCTTTACCGCAAGCAGCAGCATATATTCTATAAATCTGTTTATTCTGCCACCATGTGTTGGGGTAGCAACAACTTAAAGCAGTTACTTAAAAAGGTCAACCGGCTGATAAAGAAGGCGAGCTCTGATCTGGGGACTGTGAAACCTCTGGAGATGATCGTGCAAACCAAGATTTTTCATAAACTTAATCCCAAACAGGGATTGTTAGTCTGCTGTGTGCACACCATGTTGTTAGGCTGTTACACATCCTTCACACGTTTGCATTTCTGCCTTGAGTTTAAAAGAGAAAGATAAGCTGCCTTATGTAAATTTCACCCAGCATCACTTTCCTACTCCTCTAATCCTGTAACATATGCAATTTGACCACAAGTTAGGCAAACTGTGATAGATTTTCTTGGATATGTCAAGAATCTGCTTCATGAAAATTGCAACCCTGAGGTGCCACTTACCGCACGTGTGCCACTGCTATAGAACTGATGCAAGTTTCACTCAGATCTGCACCTCGGGGTGCATAAAAAGTGACACACATCCATTCATAGACATTACAGGAATGAAAGTTTGACAAAATGTGTTTTTTTAATCTTTCCATGTTTAGATTCACATGTGACATTAAAACTGTTAGCACATACAACATTTTCTGATTCTATATTTAACCTTTCTGCTGGAACTTAAGAACCCTGATAAAAAGTAATGATGCTATGCAGATAATGATTTAGATATATGTAGATTATAATTTAGCAGGGATTGCTAATTTGAACATATACATTGTAGGCAAATTAGTGAAATCAGGCACAAGTGAACTACCAGATGACAGCAAGTTGCTTTTGGGGCAATGGTGGCACAGAGGTTAGGGAGTTCATCCTGCAATTGGCAGGTTGCTGGTTCGATCCCCTGCTCTGACTGTCTCTGTCGTTGTGTCCTTGGGCAAGACACTTTACCCGCATTGCCTGCTGGCAGTGATTCCGGTGTATGTCAGCCTGCCCCAGGGCAGCTGTAGCTACTAACATAGTTTACCACCATCAGGGTGTGAATGTGTGTGTGAATGACTAAACTGTAGTGTGAAGCACTTTGGAGGTCATCAAGACTAGTTAAAAAGCACTGTACAAGCCATTTACCATTTTGATACAGTCCTTGGTATGTTATCATCAAAAAACATTAGTGGTTTGCATAAACCTCACGCTTCATAAGGGATTAAATAAAGGCTACCTGTCTGAAAGCTGTTTTTGATAGCACTGTTGCTATGCAGTAAGAAGGTACTGGGTTCAAATGCCATGGAGTTTGCATAAGCTCCCTTTGCATGAGTCCTCTTGCCAAATGACTGCTGAAGATAGGGACCAGCATTCACGCAACTTTGCAAGGAGAAGCAGGCACAGACGATGGATGCACAGATGGTTGAACTCCACAATACAAGTACTTTGAAAACGGCCCTTTAAATTAGATGTAGAAGCAGAATCTGCTTCTACATCTGCAGAAAGAGATATAGAAAGAACAACAGAACAAATAATAATAGATGGATGGATGGATGGATGGATGGATGGATGGATAATTGATGGATGGATGGATGGATGGATGGATATTAGATGGATGGATGGATGGATGATGGATGGATAATGGGTGGATGGATGAATGGATGGATGGATGGATGGATGGATGATGGATGGATAATAGATGGATGGATGGATAATGGATGGATGGATGATGGATGGATGGATGGATGGATGGATAATAGATGGATGGATGGATGGATGGATATATGGATGGATGGATGGATGTTTTGATGGATGGATAATGGATGGATGGATGGATGGATGGATAATAGATGGATGGATGGATGGATGGATATATGGATGGATGGATGGATGTTTTGATGGATGGATAATGGATGGATGGATGGATGATGGATGGATGGATAATGGATGGATGGATGATGGATGGATAATGGATGGATGGATGGATGGATAATGGATGGATGAATGAATGGATGGATGAATGAATGGATGGATAATGGATGGATGGATGGATAATGGATGGATGGATGGATAATGGATGGATAATGGATGGATAATGGATGAATGGATGGATGGATGGATGGATGGATGGATGATGGATGGATAATGGATGGATGGATGGATGGATGATGGATGGATGGATAATGGATGGATGGATGATGGATGGATAATGGATGGATGGATGATGGATGGATAATGGATGGATGGATGGATAATGGATGAATGGATGGATGGATGGATGGATGGATGGATGGATGAATGATGGATGGATAATGGATGGATGGATGATGGATGGATAATGGATGGATGGATGATGGATGGATAATGGATATCCAACAAGTCTTCTGAGCACTTTCTTCATATCAACCAAACTGAAAAACATGGATCTGGTAAGCTGGTCTCTCAATACTATTGATACATTTTTTTCGACGGGTAGGCAACGGAAGGGGGACCCGTCCGGTCCTGATTTGACTTATTTTGTGAGATACACCCTAAATTCCTGGAGGAAAACGGTGTGTCTTTCGACCTTGTCATTCCTGGACGTTTGAAATTTTCACATTGGATTAAGGATACTGGGATCTCTACTTATTGGTTTTTGTGGATTTTTGAAGTATCGGCAAATACAGCGGATGTCGGAGCCATTTGGCCTTGATCAGGCTGCCGGCTGCATGACGCGCTCACTCTGGCTGTGAACGGACAAACCTGGCAGGTGAATGGAGCGAAGCCGAAAAGCTGGCTGCGCTGGAACGCAGACTGACTTTGGGGTTGAACTCAAGGGGAGATGGGATAAAATCTGGGAGTGAAGCGCGAAAAGGCCCAATAATTTGGAAAATTGGATTTATGTGGAGCCAGCAAAAGACTTAAAAGCTGACAGGAAAGGCAGTGCAGCTTGTCTCATAACAAATAACATATTTGGATTCCCTCCCTATCTTCTCCTGGATTGTTATGACAGAGTGCCCAGAAAAGCCCCCGGCTACCCCCCTCCCCCGCTGACACCTGAGGATGCTTCTCTGAACTGTGGGCCGGCTGATAACATCAAGGACAATGGCCTCTGGAGAGTGTTTCACGGAGAAAAACACTTTCGCCCATACACACACGCATAACTGATGCTCATAAAACTGATGAATTACACTCACGCGACAGGTCTCAAATGTTTACCTTCTGCATACATGTTGTCTTGTGTTTATTTGTGCTTTTGTGCTATGAGGGTTTTTTTGTGTCGGTTGTTTGTCTCTTTATAGGTGAGAGCATGAATAGGCAAACATCTCTCTTTTTTTTCTCCCTCCCCTCTTTCCCCCATGTTGTTGCTCTTTCTTCGAGAGTTTCAAGGCAGCGCCTGTAAACTCCGTTTAGGCGGGGTCTGGGCAGTTTGGAGGAATGTGGCCTTGACAGCTGCGCTTTTTAGCAGCGGCTGGCTGGCTGCGTTCCTTGGCAACGCAAGGCCTCAGTCAATCGTTCCCCCCAAATGTTTGTTTGTTAAGTGTATGTGATGGACGGTTGTACTGGAACTGACTTTTCGATTGCAATGCAAATTGTAATTGACAAATACAATTTGATTGATTGATTGATTGAAGTATCACAGGTACAAATAACCAACACATATAATAACATCATTAAACAGTATTATTCAGTACAAGATGTATTTAGTGGCAGCCAAAGTTAACTATGGGGGTTGCCTGTATAGAAAACATGCACCTGGATACAAATACCAGTAGGTTTTTGCTTATGAGGCCTTAAGAAAAATACTCAATAGTGGTTGTGAGGAACCAAAGACACCTGCAACACACCAGCGGGCCAAGGCGCCAGGCACCAGCAAGGAGTGAAGATCTGAGATGTTCCAGGAGAGAGGCCAGCCCAAAACCTAACCTGACAAAAAAACAAGTACACAGGCACACAGTCACAATCACACGTTCCAACCCTAATGCACACACAGACACCCATAACCATACACACAATGTAATAATACACAAGAATGAATGCTGTACACCCACTTACACTCACCCCACAACTCTTATTCTCCCAGGTCCAGGTATCGATACCCCTGAGGGGCAACCAGCCCCTGGACCCAGGAGGTGATCCCCTTCACCAGGGTGGAGGAGAGCAGACCGCCCAAGCCACAAGCCGAGGCCAGGGCAGAGCACTGCTCTAACCTGGGCAACCCTGGCCCATATTCTAACCCCCACCCGACCTCAGCGACGACCCCCGAAACCATTCATCCAGAGATGGGGCTGACACAATTTGAATGAACCAGCCAACCAGACCCCACATCAAGGCGAGGTCACCCCCCCAATGGCGTTCCGCGAGCGAGCTATTTTTAGAAGGTGACGTCATATCACGTGGTACGCGGTAGGGCAAACTTGCGTTGTCCTCCGCTCTTTCGCTGTAAAAGAGCTGTACGTTACCATTGGTTTTACTCGGTAAAACGACTGCTTTTTCCAAGTCTAAGACATCTCCTAACCATGGTTTTTAAACATTGTTGTTATGGAACTTGCAACAGCGACTCGAGGTACGCTGATAGGCCGCATATGAAGGATGTTTTCTTCATTAATTTCCCGAAATTCAAGACTGCCAAGGAGAAATGTGTGCGCTGGGTACACTTGTGCGGTCGGCCTTCACAACAGTTCAACCCGGAACAAGTTACCAAATTCACCTACATATGTAGCAAGCATTTTGTTGGAGGAAAGGGCCCAACCGAAGAACATCCTGACCCAATTCCAGCGACATCAAGTAGTGAACAGGTAAGATTTTTTTGGTGTTTTATTGAAGCTTAAATCTGATCATACGTCGATGATTAAACATTAAACAAATGTTTAAACATCGACATACCGTTCTATCAACTTGGCCCGTTTTCCAGTCTTTCTAAGCCCTTGACACTAGAGCCATCGTTTGAGCTGAACGTTGGTATGTTCTTCGACTGTTCTACCAGTAAACTGGGCGCCTGGACATCCTCTTACGATAGTTTAACAGCTGTAAAGTCGGTCATATGGTTGTATCTGTTGCACGTGTAATGGCTGGTTGCTACGTGCGCTCTCAACCTGTTTGTCCTACCTTAGCGGCAAGGGGCGTTGCTCATGAGATGGTGACGTCACCTGCGCGGAAAGCCATTGCCACAGCCCAACCCACCCCTCCATGCAGAACCATTCCCAGAGAGAGCAGAAACACCGGCCCCAATCATCCCCCGAGACCAACTTGTACTGGAAAAGGCTTGAATACAAAAAAGGAAATAAAATTACTATGTATATATATATATATATATATATATATATATATATATATATATATATATATATATATATATATATATATATATATATATATATATATATAAGCAAAACATTTCAGTTGGCATGTGCAGTTTTGAAAAGCACTGACTTTCTTCATAGCGCTAAGAAACAAGAAAAAACCTCCCCTGAAAATCCCACTGAAATGTAAATGGACAAAGATGAAACATGCTGAGGAGAAAGAACCTTTCAGTTTTTCTTGACAGCATATATTTTCTCCGACACATCTCTGTGATATTACGGCAGCTGAAAGCAGTCTGCATAAAGCCTTTCAACTACTCTCAAGTCAGTCATTTCATTGAGATAACACATCCTGAGTAGCAGCAGTTTTCACAGCATCTGGGCAGAGCTGTACATATAAGCAAACACAACCTCGCCCTCAGAAGCTGATTAATAAGAGCACAGCCCAAGGCATTTACCACCACTCCATTATTCAGTTTGATTATTTGGAGGAAATGATAGAGTATTAGAGCTTTTAATGACTTTGGCATTCCCACGTGCATTACTAGATGGGGAGGACTGTTTGAATCATTGTGCTGTGTTAACTTGGCCTACAATCTGTGCAGCATATTAAAGCAATGGGTTGCAAACTGTACACAAACAAAGGTTAATGGGCCTCATAAGCAGAAGAAGAGCAACATGGGGACATGAGCAAATTAAAATATGTGATTAATATACTGACACTTCAGAGGAGCTGGGAATGTTTTAATGGACTTCTGACACAGCCAGTGGGGAAAATGATCCTGCCTGTGAAGGAAATAAACTCGCACAATGCTGATACACAGATCCTTTGCGATACTCTCTTCTAAAAAAAGGAGAGTCGTGTTTTGCTTAAGTTTTACCTTGTGTCTTTGTGACAGTGGTTATTTGGTGAGTAAGGCTTGTAAATTCAATATCTTCTTGAAGGGACAGAGAGGATCGATTTTACAGCTGTTGACATACTGTATAATAGTCTGCACAACTCGGTGCTTTTTAGGATCTGCGGGATCATCAAATTTAGTAGATAAACGTATTTCATAGAGAGACTGCCTATGCAAATATCAGCATTGGATCAGGTCATTTCTGTGTATAGTTAAGAAGCAATAATCAGTAATCCAATGATTCTTATTCTCTGAGAGCATAAAGAGCCTTCCTGTCCTACGAAAGACTGTGAAGATGATTAAACCATCACCTTGCAGACAGATAACTGTGAATTGCCCCATCAGCATTACTGACTGTATGTCTTCCCATGTGAGTATGAGCTGGAGGTTTGGAAATTTCTTGGATAGGTGTTAACAAATCTTTTTTGTGTATCCCGTATAAAAATGTATTGTTTCAAGCACACAGAAGGGAGAAAAAAGACTGATTCGTTCGCTTAAAAATGTAGAACTTAATTCAAAAGCATCAGCTTTTCCTGACGCCATTCTTTCAATAATCCTCTCATTTAAAAGAAGGTTATTTTGAAAAAAATTGTAATAATGTGTCAAGAATTGCTCTCAACTTGAAGTTTCTCTGATTTGATTTGAAATGTCTCGACAGTGACATGAGGTAGGCTGTGTACATCTTTGTACTTATGCAGTCTAATTTCAGATGCAATGTAGGCTTATAGATAAGTCAGTCACATCCTGTTATTAGTAGATTTTCCTAAACGTAATCAAACCCTCTGACTTGTTCCATCTGCATATCATTAATACCAGTTATTACTTGTTTTCCACAGTCAACCATAGGCTTCCATCTATATTCACTCTGGATATGATTCTCTTTTGTCGTTTTTGCACATAAAACACACAGCACAGTGTTGGCATTCCGTCTGGGGTGTCAGCCATCATCATAAATAGCTGTGAGTTGCAGCAGAATAATAACAGCGCTTCGCAGTGTGACAGAGTACTGCACACACCTCATTCTGCCTCAGGTTGCAGGAATCACCGGCGTGATCTCAGACTACGCCAGTGATGGAAACCTCATATAACTGACGGACGGACTATTTGATTGCCTGAATGTGACATTCATTTACACAACCAAAGTGATACAGAAGGTGATTTTAACAGTTCAGTCAGGTAGATATGTTAACACGGTCAGAGTGGCGCCATGAGAGGTTAATCCCCTGCAACGCAGGACAGCAGGGCAGGAATTAATATGGCACATAAATGACAGTAGCTTCCTAAAAATGGGGGAGAATCAATTTTCAATCTGCAGCAGCCTGGTCTGACCCACACTGTCAGGCAATATCCCTCCCTGTTCCCTGCAGAGAACGTTAAATCCAGTCCATGCATGGGTCTTGAATAAATCTGCATTCAATTAACGGATTAGCCACTGTTTAAACATGGCTTCCTCGATTTGCCGCTAATCCGCAGAGTGCCTGTAAACGCTGCATTTCAATATGTTTCAATTGGAAATGGTTTAAACAGTGTTTTAGGGAAGTGTCCAGTCTGTGTGTGGCAGAGAGAATGAAGATCTTCAGTAGTAATGGAATCAGGAAATGAAATAACCTTTTGGATATTTTGGCAGGTAAAGAACAAAAACCAGGCAGAGGAGCAGTAAATCATTTTTGACAGCTTGGATAGTGTAATGTGGAAAAAAAGACAGCAGAGATTCAGCAGCATTTAGTTTGAATGTCAGAGTACATCCAGACTTTAAACAGAGATGTCCGGATAAGATTGAATTATTTCATATATTCCCTTAGTACTTCCTCACACTGGCATATTTCCAGTGCGTTTCCTTCAATTTTTATCCACCTTTGCAGAGGCTGGGAACAGTTTTCCACTGTTCCCAGCCCAACCCAGTCAATATGAAGAAAGTTCCTCTCGAAATAATGTTCGTGTCATGATGATCTTCTTTAGGACTTAACTTTTTCATCTTTTCTGGATCCTTGCAAAAGTATTCCTGCAGATGTAACCTTTTCACATTTTGCGGCACTACAGCCACCTAGTTTATTGTGTTCTATTGCAAACTGGTCCCTTAATTGAGAAGTGGAAGGAAAATCATCTCAACTTTCCCCACTTTCTGCCCCAATTACAACTACTAATTTGGGGGGCCTTTGTACATCAATAGGCAGACATGTTTGGAAGGTGAAATTCTGTCCCAATCCAAAGCCTTTTGTTTCCTCTGTATTTACAGTAGATTAAGGTTAACACCATACTATAAATTGTACCTCAGAGGTCAAACTTAGAAGAACTGTAACTCATCACCAAAACTAAATTGTCAAAAATAGCAGTAAAAATATGGAAATAGCTAGTCAGCTACATTTCATCACTGTAAGACAATGAAAGATTTTTCCACTGATTATTGCAAAGGATATCAATGATTTTTGGCATGCTATTCTATAATAAAAGGTAAATAAATAGTTGGAACCCCCCCCCCCCCAAAAAAAATAAAATAAAACCACACACACAAAAAAAAACAAAATGCCAGTCTCATTACCTGCCAGAAATACATTTCCTGGTTAAATAAAAATAATTTCAAGTCTAAATCTGCCTGGAGCGTGAAAAATGTTGGGATTAACTGTAGTTCCATTTATCTTCCCATCAACTCTGCCCTGTTTCTCTTTCCCTGCTGAAAGAAAAGCATTCCAACAGCACGATGCTGCCACCACCATGTTTAACAGTGGGGAGGTTGTGTTTTAGGTGTTGTGCTGTGTTAATTTACTGCCACAAAGACTGTTTTACAAGTAGGCTAGAAAGTTTCATTTTGGTCTCATCTGATCAGAGCACCTTCTTGCTGTGTTCCCCACAGGGCTAGGGAACCCATTTTTTACTGTCTTTTAACAGTGGCTTACTTTTTGCCAGTCTTTCATGAAGGCCAGATATGTATAAGGGAAACGCATTAGGCTGGTTTAAAACTTTTCTGTCTGACAGATTCCAGTTTGTTCATGTTAATAATAAATTTTCTTCAAACTCTAGGGTCACTTGTGGAGTACCACAGGGTTCAGTCCTGAAGCAGAACTTTTAGCTATCAGGCTCTTCTCCTGTGGAATTTGATTGAATTTGACTTTGTAAAGTGCCTTGATGACATGTGCTGTGAATTGGCGCTTTATAAATAAAACTGAATTTAATTGAATATAATGTATGGCAATAGTTGTCCTAACAACAGATGACCCAAGCTGAGCTGTGGATCTGCAGCTCCTCCAGAGATACTGTAAATCTAAGTTTCCTGGCTCCCTTTAGTGTTCTCCTTACTCGGCGAGTTTATGTGGATGGCTAATCCTGCTGTAAACTTCCCCACAAATTTCTCTCTGACCTGTCTACTCTGTTCCTTAGTCTTCCTCATGCTTTATATTCTCTACCTCTGAGGCCTTTACAGAACACATGTGAAAGTGATCATTGGTTATCAATACTCTGTGGAGCCAGAGCTTTACCGCCTGCAGAACCACCTCATGCTAAATGCAGGCAAAACAAAGGAGCTTGATGTTGGACTTTTGCAGGTGCAGACTCACCTCACTGGCACAGGTAAACATCCAGGGAACTGCTGTTGATTCTTCTAAGTACCTGGGTGTTCATCTGAACAATAAACTGGACTGGAGTCACAACAAGATGCTCTTTACAGTAAGGTTTAAGGCAGACTCTACCTGCGGAAGAGGATAGGTATTTTGGAGAGCAGGGGGTGCTCTGAAGACCTTCTCTGACTCTGTGGTGGCATCAGCCATCTTCTATGGTGTGGTTTATTGGAGCAGCAGTTTATCTGTAGCTGAGAGGAAGCTGCAGGATAAGTTCATTAAGAAGCCCAGCTCTGTCCTGGGATGCCCCCTGGACCCAGAGTAGGTGGTGGTAGACAGAAGGACTGTAAGAAAAATCACATCACTGGTGGACAATGTCTCCCACCCATGCATGGAGCTGTTGCAGAGCTGGAGAGCTCTTTTAGTGACAAACTGCTGCATCCCAGATCCTCTAAGGAGCGCTTCTGCAGGTCCTTCCTCCCAGCTGTTGTTAAACTCTATAATCTCTGCTGCTCACAACTGACGAAATATTACAACATGCTAATGGTTCCACGGATTCTTGATATGATCAAAAAGTGTTTACTGTCTCTCAGATGCCAATGCCTATTTGTACACTTTTTGTTTGAACAATCATGCACATTACACAGTTTTCCTACACTGTTCTGTAAATAGGGTTTCTTCTATTTTAACTTGAACATTTTTACAAGAATATGCTTATTTTCTATCTATAACTTTTGCTAGCCTTCAGTGTGGTTATTGCTGACCATCCACTAAATCTAAATCTAAACTAATGGTGTCTATTATGGATCAAGAGAACAGAGATCTGAACACTATCCTCTTTTCTGCCTTGCAACAGCAGAATTTCGGTTCAGATTTGAACAATCCAATTTAAATGTTGCCATAAAACACACTACACTGGTGCTGGTTGGGAATGGTATCAAATGAAGATAATTACAAGTTTTGTTAATCCCTGCCAATATTACAGAAATTAATAGTTCAAGACACTAAAAATCTGCTCCCAACAGGGCATTTATAGAAGCTGTTTCTGGCAGAACGGCATGTTTCCATGCTCTGATAAGAATCTCTTGTTAATTAGCACAAATGACTCTACTCATTAATTCAAAGCAACCCACTTACAATCACATTTGCATCTTATAATTCTAACACGTTTCACAAAACCATGCCAAGCCTTCAACCGAATGTCTGCTCAATATACCTGTAGCTCACAAAGAACAGTTTCTCAGTATTAATCAGAGAATATTTTTGGCATGTGAGGCATACAATGTACCTTTTAATCGTTCCAAAAACAAAAAAACAAAACTTATTCACATGACTGTCCATATAGTCAGAGCAAAGACAGCCCCTGACTTAGTAGCATGAATAAACACATTTTGGGAGACAGATAGAGACAGACAGAGAGACAGATAGAGAGTCTTGTTTCAAAGCCTGTTGATAGTCTTTACAGATTGTTTTGTGCAAACAGCAACATTTAGCTTTTATGATGTTTATTTTTAGTTTTTCTAGTAAACCTTGAACTAGCGTTTAACTGTTTGACACAAGAAAGTGTTTTTCTTGGCTGGAATTTTTGCAGAGAACACAAATGCAGATCCATATTGCATTCACAGAAAATAAAGAAAAAAAGACGCTGCAGGGTCAAGGAATTCAAAGACAGATACCATGTAGCTAAAAGCCAAGCAAAAGGATCTATCAGAGTGTGGGTGACAGCAAGAGGTAAATACTATGGGGGAGATGAGGTAAGTGGATGCAAGTGTGTCGCTGTGATACAGGAAGCAATGAATGGCAGGGTTAAGATAAGGTGAGGGAAACAGGGGAAGTTCTGTGGGGTAGAAAATGGACACATAAAAACCCAAAGTTAAAGTAATCACGAAGCGAATATAGTTTAAAACAAAAATGCTTAATTTTTACTTCTGCTTCTATTACTTGTGCTAGACCAGCTATCTACATACAGTACTTTACTGGCTTTTATATCTTTCAAGACAAAAACTCTACTCTTCCATATCTTCTGCTTAACTTGTAGGCGTCACATTTCTGCCTAACACATTGTGATAAATCCCTGTGAATTTCATAGCATCTACTTGATGCTATTTAATTAGCATCAAATAGGTACTTATAAAGTTCTACTAAATATCAATTTACTTTAGACTCAATTACACCTTTAATGTAGCTGCAAACCATGCAAGGAAGTTCTTTTTTTAGCTTCTTACTTTTGATTAAGCAACATTACTGAGCAGTTCTCTTCACAAAATGTGAAGAAACTGATCTGTTACCAAGGTGACTGTGTTTACTTGGTTAACTAAATTCTGAATCAATTAATCTAATTCTCAGTGAGACATCCTTTTTTCTTTTACAATAAAACATGTAAACTATGTAGCTCTACAAACATCCAAACATATAATTATGCTGGATAGCGATGCATTTAATTTTAGTCCCTCTGTGGGGAATCTTGGAAACATCAGACGCTTCCAGTTCCAGTCAGAAGTTTACATCCACTCAGAAAAATTTTATTTTAACTGTGGGCTTTAAAAGACACATTTCAGCTGGTTTCCTTTAGTATTAAAATGGTGATACAACATAGAACTTCAACCATTCTGAAGTACAAACTCAGTACGAATTTTCTTTAAACCACACGGGGTCAACATGCATCCCACCAATATCAATTAAAAATATCAAATATCAATTATAAAGTTCCACCCACATGCTTTTTGTATCAATCGACAGACCTCAAGCATAGGTCTGGCTGAAAGTCTGACCCCTCTTCTTAGCAGAATTGGAAGGGTTCGTTTGAAAATAGATTTTATGATATTTAAAACAGCGAAACAAAAAATTAAAATGAACTCAAACATTTCTGATGAGAGAGTAGTTAACTCTCCCCCTGAATCGTACCAGGACCTTATTGAAAAAAGTGTCTACTTTTTCTGAAACATGCTACCGGAGATTTTACCGATCTTTAGTGGAGATGAGGGCTTATATTTGAACCTGTATGTATAGCTTTTACCTTTTTTGAAACAAATCCCCTAAAATTTTGGACTTGTGTCCTAATTCTTGGTTTTTAACATCTGTTAAGATTGTTGTGTAATTATTCCACCCTGAAAAAAAAAAAAATTAACAAATTAATATTCAAATACAACACCACCATTTAAGCATGTGATGAAGGTATGCAAACTTGTAATCAGAAGAGTACATCACTAGTTTTGTTCAAATATTTTAATGTAGTTTTAACCAAAGGTGGGACCAAGTCATTAGTTCCCAGGACTCAGGTAAGTTTCAAGTCCTTATAGTCAAATCTCAAATCGAGTCACAAGTAAAGACTAACAAGTCCCAAGTCAAATTCAAGTCCCATTGTTTAGATTTCAAGTCATTTTTCACAGCATTTTAGCTATTTTACTGCAGTGTCATTTTAGCTGAGTTTCCTATTGATTATTTCCCCGCTTTGTTTATCGGTTCACTCGCCATCATTTTGAGTTGTTTTAGCCTCCCTATAAAATCATAATTCACGCTTGAAATGGCCAAAATGTCTCATCTAAAAGATCTTATTTTTCAGCACCACCTCATAGAGTGCTGGCCTGCATACGGTGACCAGACTAGGTGTGACATTTGCTTTTGACAAGTGAATTAATTCCCATGCTTGTTTCCTCCTTAGGCTTCATATTCTGTAAAGCTGTTTGGCGTTGCTCCTGTATTTGATGAATGACCAGCATTCCAGGGTCTTGAATAACAAAAGTTGAATTGTTTTTTGCAGGTAGCGTCGGTTGATATTGTTAACGTTGGCTTCTGACAAGGACAAAAGGCTGCTATTATCTCTATATAGATATGATACATTTTACCAGCAGTGCCAGCAGATAACAGCTGGGATGTGGTTGTGTGTAGGGAAGTAATGAAGTAGACTGCAGAGTTAAAATCCTTTAATTACAACGCCAATATTAATGGAGGTCAGTACTCCAGCCCTCTCAATCCAACAGCACTCCAACTTTTCAATACCAGCTAATTAACAGGGCCTCAATCTGCATCCCAGGGTGGAGAAAAGTGTGCCAGGCTTAATTTATTGCTTCAATGAAACACCCCATAGGAACAACAGAGAGGGGGTGCTAAAAGCATAGTGAAATGCTAAAAAGATTCCACTTTGACAGCCTGTTTCTAACAGTATGGCAACAGGAGCATGTGCATGAAACATGTCTCTGTCCATTCCCACCGGGGAAGACAGATCGTCAGAGCTGTGGCTGACATCACGTATTTAACGTGTCATACAGATGTCACAGCGATAGTGCTTAAACTGCCAGAGAGAGCAGTCAAGTATGAATGGCAGAGCCTGCGATGAATTCCTCCATCTGCCACAGTCAGTGGACCGTCTCCCAACCCACACCCCCTCCCAGTGAATTACTGAGATAAGTGGCTTTGTGGCTTTGTTAGGGGAGATGGAGGTGGGAGGGGCGGGGCGGGACAGGGTGGTGTTTCCTTCACAGCAAATAGCCAAAATACAAAAACTGCCTTGCAAACGTCACCACAACCCTTGACCTTTTTTAAACTTTGTATCGTTTTACAACAAAAACTTCACTGTATTTTTTAGGGTTTTGTATGATAGACCAGCACAAATTAGAGTTGATTCTGAATTGAAAGTGAAAGATAAGTGTTTTTTTTATATTTTTTACCTGAAAAGAAAATCTAAAAAGAGGGGCATGTATTTGTTTGTAAGTGTTGTAGGCAGTGTTGTAGGCAGATAGAAGGACCCACTTGAGGCCAGTCGTGGATACAGGTGAGAATCCAGGTAAGTTTCTTGCAGTTTTGATTTCTTTGAGTGGCTCTTTCTGGGGAAAACCCTGAGGAGAACCCAAGGAGTCTTCCTATGAGAAGACACTGAGAGGGAAGCAGGTAAGTAACATAAACCAGAAAGGGAGCATCTCTTGGAGACCTAGACTCCACCCTACTGTAATGTTCTGTTTTGGTTTAGGTTTATTGTTTGGTTAAATTAGTTCTCTCCTGCCTCTGGGTTTATTTCTATTGTAGGTTCTGTCTTGTTTTAGGTTCCGGTTTAGTCTGTGTATTGCTTTAAGTTATCCGGTCTTTGTATTAGTTCTTATTTTTGCTCTGTGCTTTGTGTTATGCTCAGTCTTAGGTTTTTTCTTCTGTCAGCGTCATTATTGCTTTCACCTGCCTATAGTTAATTGGTTCACTCCGCTCACCTGTTTGTCTGTCTATTTAAGCCTCACTCCCTCCTCAGTTATTCCTCGGTTCGTTACACTTCATGCCCATGCGTCTGTTTCCTCCTTGTCTGTTTTGGTAAGAGCTCCAGCATCTTGATCCTGTTTTTTCTTAACCTGCTTCTGTTTATTTCTGCCCAGTTCTGTTCCTGTCAAGAGTTTTTGATGTCTGCCTTACCCCCTTTTGGATCTGGTTTTTGTTCATTTGTTCTTCAATAAAATCCAGCAAAGGAAAACATTGTCTTGGCTGAATTCCGGGTTCTACTCCACCCCATTCCTAACACCTACAGGACTGACACTCAGTTATGATTGCCAGGTTGCTACTTATGTCCAGCCAGCCAAATCAGGTTGATGTTGTTCAAGAGCGCCAGGTGCAACTAGCTCGGTCCTGCCCATCAAAGCTGGAAATTTGCAGCTCAGTGGGAAAAGAACCACCACCAACTACCAAATACCCCAGAACCATGACATTTAGTTAATTAAAGTTATCCAACAAACCTCAGAGGTCCTTATAGAACAGCTGGAGTTATACAGATACTACACACAAGCAAGTTCCATTTACTAATTGGATGACTTCCAATTTAAAAAAAAAAACTTAAAAGCAGGCTTCCCTTTTCTCCCTTTACACAATTCTGCTCACTCTATGTAGCAAAGATGAAATGGTCTGAAGGTGAAAAAACTGGGAAAAGAGGTACAGCATACATCTCTTTGCAAAGTCGTTCCTGCTGATAAAATATATCACACGCTTCATAGGAAAAAAAAACAGAAAGAAAAGAAGAACACTACATAAAAGGTTGGCTAAATTTGGTGGTTCATTTATTAATATGTGTTGAAAACAACTGAGTCCCAAATAGTTCAGCCAAGAGTAATTACTCACTGCTCCCAAGTGGCAAAGTGTATTTACGGTCAGCACCAGTAGCTATATGTAGTCTAACAAACATTTTAGAGACTGGTGGCTTTATTCATGCTGTACAGTTGCCGTCAGGTTTCTCTTTCTATGTTTTGACACCCCGAGTCTTCCCTCTGCAAAAACAAGTTTTCATCTTCTGATTAAGGATTACCCGAACAGATGGAGACAAATTACCCCCAAAAAAGCAATAACACAAAGTACTAGAAGTCAATGAACAAGTAAAAAAAAAAATCCTGTGCAAGTGATTCAGCAGGAAACCCACCTCCTCCCCTGGCCACCGTTCCTGGCATGCAGACAAGCGAGGTGCAATGACATTGTAATAGGAGCTAATGAACCATTCATCAGGGGAGATGATGTGGCAGTAATATTGATGACAGAGGCGAAGGTAGCCACAACAACACATCCGACCAGCCATCACATCCCTTTTGCCCCCAGAGGGAGGAAGAGTCCAATTAATTACTAACTGTTGGTTCAATGGCAATTAGACTGCTGCTAAGCTCATCTCCACTCCACGCTTTCGCTTCTCGGTGCCTCCATCTGAGCCTCCTACGAGGAAAATGATCCAAGCACCACTTGAGTGAGTGGAAAAGCAGGAACGAGAAGAGAAAATAGGGGAGAAGAAGTATGTCCTGTGGGATGAAAATGATCCCAAGGGAAATGAGAGCATGCTGAGGTGGATTTATAAAAAGAAAATCCAAATAGAGAATCCTTGGCAGAGGAGCGTGGAGGAAATATTTCTATGGAAAGCATTTGAAATGCTTGTGGGAATCAGACGGAGAATTCTACGGTATAAAGTGTTCAGAGCCTGCCGTTGTTTTAATGGGTTTGTCATTAAATCCCTTCTATGTTCCTGTTAATTATGTGAACTACAACACAGCTTTTCTAAAATACAAAAGAAGTAGCTAATCAAGGAGGGGGGGGGGTTATCTGTTAGCATGAACTCAGACTTATTCCAGCTTAACCTCAGTTTGAGCTCTGGTAAAGAGATGCAGTCACAATAACATGAACATGAACTTCCTCTCTTGTGCTCACCTTTCAGATTTCCCAGTCGGAAACACAAGAACAATGACCTCTGAAGTTAAAATTTTGACTGGGAAAGTTGAGGCTCAACAAGCAAACATGAGTTTTGTTTCAACCACCATCTATGTAGAAATTGGTTAAAGTTGCTGGTATGAGCTACTTATTAGTACATCTGATGGTTTGCATCTCATTAAATTAGCAGCACATATAGCGCTGTCAAATATCCATTAGTCAACAACATAATATTTTTTATTTTTATTACAAAAAGTAGTAGAAATAATTAATGATCTTAATGTATTGCTAATTGGTTTTTACCAAAACAAATACCACTATTTTCCAACTTGCAACAAAGATTCTCTCAACTCAAGATCATTCCCAGCTCGATGTCACGGTCTCCTGGTGTTTGTGTTTTGATTTACTTTTGTGCTTGTATTGTTGACTGGTTCTTTTGGTTTCTTAGACAGGGCTTTATTTAGTTATTCTTTTATGCTATTTATCCTAAAGTTTCTGTGTATACTTTTGTTCTTTTGTGGATTGGTTTATGGATTTTGTTCTTTCTTCATTCTACATCCATTTTCTTCCATTCCTTGTTAGATTCCTGCGTATGTTTCTGTTCATTGCACTCCTCTTCTCAGTTCATATGTTTCATTAGTTTCAGCTGTTTCTCGTTCCAGTTGATTGCTCTCCCTTCACCCGGTCCCAGCTGCTCCTCATTCCTCCACCCTGCTTCTGTATATATTTTATTTACACTCTCCTGGTTTCTCTTTTAGTTTCCTGTCAATATATTCTATGTATTTCTCTATTATTCTGGTTCCCTCTTACTCTAACGACCCACCCTGATTTTACCATTCCACCCACTGTAAGTCTGTTTTTGTATTTTTTTCCAGTAAAAACCTGAATTTAATCATGCAGTTTCCGATGTCTAATCTGTAGTGATGATGAGATGAGGCCTCAGGAGGCATTGAACCATTTGAGCCAATTGCTTCAGCAAAGGGTTAATTTCAGGAAGCCTCATTTGCACATGAAACCACCTACTGGCCAAGTGCATAATCACAGTCACCAACATAATCTGTGATGCTTTCTGTATTTTTATGCTTTATGGCCCTTGGATATAATCATTGATAAGTAATAACTATTAATTTGTCTTATGATTATCACATGTGTACAATAAAATATTTTTTAACAGATTCTGTGTGGATTTTATCTGAGTGGATTATTATATGGCTGACTGTGTCACTTTAGTGAAATGGCATGGGCTTGAACAGATAAAGTGCTTGTAGAACTGGAAAGAGGGCACTGGATGCTTGTGCTCAGAAATAAGAGCTTTTTAACAGTTTTGCTTTTCATAGATTTTTTTTCACACCAGTTTGTGACTTTGTTTTGAAAGGAAATCTGAATCAAAGTCATCCCTTTTACAAAAATATTAATATATTTATATTGTTTATATAAAAGTATATGATGAAACAGGCACTTTGAATCCAGGGTTAAGGAGAGCTGAGGATAGGATGCTCATGGTCTGCAAAATCCCAAGCTTTTCCCATAGTTGCTTGATGAGGTGGTCTCCAACTTCTAATGCATCTACAGGAGCTGGCATTGTCATCTCCTCCCAAATGCTTTGCTCCAACATTTTCATGAGGGGAAGAAGAAACAGTTTCCTCTGCAGACAGCTCAGCAGTGGCGTCATAAAATGGAGACAGCAAAGAAAGGCACCGTCCAACAATGTTTAATTCCTCTGACATTAATAAAGTGATGTTTGGAGGCAGCTAATACACCTCACCTATAAATAAACTGTAAAATATACAGTTCTTGATGAGCAAATATAATGAAGTATGTTAGACTTATCTTACCACATTGTGTGAAATCAAGTCAAATATAGGTGAAATCCTCCTCTCCCAAGCTGGCTCCATCCTCTATCATCTCCCCACTCTCTTCAATCTCCAAGCTCCTCCTGTCATGGTCTGGGTTTTTGTTTGGACATTTTCTGGACTTCTGTTACCCTTCAGCCATTATCCATCAGCCCAGTTTACCTCCAGCCACCATCCTACCCTAGATCATTTCCACCTGTTGCCACTAATTAGGTTTACCCTTCAAATACCCTCCTCAGCCAACTCTTCGCTGCCGGAACATCTCCCTCTCTCTACCTCGCTCTCCCTCTACTTGGAGAGTCCCTCTGCTGACTCTCCAAGTTGCCCGTTTCTCCATGCTGCCGTGCTACTGGTTCCCCCGCAGCCTGCACTGCCTGAAAAAAAAAACATTCAAAACTGCAAAAAGGTTTGGAGGTTCACACCAAGCTAAATGGGAGCACTGTCTTGCTTTTGGACAAAAATGTCACATTTGCACATGTAAAATGTACAACCATTTCAAAAAACAATGCAGATCTGCAAAGCCACATCGGAAAGGGAAACAAGGGAACAAATCTCAGAGGATTCTGATCCAGACAGCGATGGGACATTTTGCATTGAATGATGAATTTGGAGACTTACCTGGAGCTCACTCCAAATGTGTCACCAGTTGTCAACCCTCCAAGGCGCATTCCTGTTCCCATGCAGAAAAAAGTTGAAAAGGAACTCCAGAGAATGCAGGCTCTAGGGGTAACTGAACCGGTGAAGGAGCCCACAAAATGGGTTTCCAACATGGTCGCAACACCCAAACAAATACCAACAACGTTCAGATCTGTGTCGATCTCAGAGATTTAAACAAGGCACTAATGCGACCTCACCATCCCATACGCACTGTAGACGAAGTGGCAGCTCAGATGTTAGGAGCAACGGTCTTCTCTGTTCTGGACGAAAAGAGCTCTTTCTGGCAAATTAAACTAGATTTCACCTCATCTTTTCTCACAACCTTCGCAACACCTTTTGGTAGATTCAAATGCCTGGGGATGCCCTTTGGTATCAATACTGCCTCAGAGGTCTTCCAAACAGCAATGGAACAGATATTCACAGGATATCCATGTGCAGTGATTGTGGATGACATTCTAGTGGGAGGAAAAGGAGTTGAGGAGCATGACAAGAATCTGAAAAAGTGTTGGAGCATGCCAGACAAAACTCAGACTGAATCCAAAAGAGTGCAAGTTTAGGCTCAAACAGGTGAGCTATGTGGGATACATCTTCACTGATGAAGGATTTAAAGATGATCCAACTAAAATTGGTGTTATTAACAACATGCCATCGCCAGAGGACACAACTTCCCTCAAATACTTTCTGGGAATGATCAACTATCTGGGCAAGTTCATCCCTAACCTGAGTGAACTGTCAACACCAGGACGTGGTGTGCAGCTGGACTGAACACCAGCAAGATGCTTTCAACAAACTTAAAGCATGCATCACCAGCCCACCTGTACTCCAGTATTATGACATGCAAAAGATTGTGACTCTAACATGTGATGCTTCCCAACAAGGCCTTGGAGCTGCCTGTCTCCAAGACAAACCTTTAGCGTACGCATCATGGACTTTGACTCAAACAGAACGGAGGTACGTGCAAAATGAAAAGGAGTTGCTGGCAGTGGTGTTTGCATGTTACAAGTTCTATGACTACATCTACAGAAAACCAGTAGTGATTGAAACTGACCACCAGCCTTTGGTCCCAATCCAAAACAAGCCTTTTCCTACAGTCCCAGCATGGTTGCAGTGCATGATGCTAAGGTTACAGAAATTTAACCTGACTCTCATCTGCAAGAGTAGAACCTTTAAATCGCACACGCTCTCTTTCACACACCAAAACTAGACACTCAACTTCTCAAAAAAGAGCAGCATGACTTTGAGGTAATTTCACTTCAGCTCATTTCACAAAGATGTTTACAAGAGCTGGCAGAAGACACCTCAAAAGATGCTACTCTGCAGACTCTTACACGTTACATCCAAAAAGAGTTGCCAAAACAAGTGAGCAGCCTACCCAAAGAAATAAAAAAATTTCACAGCTTTCATGATGAACTGATTGTTGACAACAACGTTATTATAAAATGTAACAGAGTCATTGTCCCAGCATCACTACGTGGGACACAAGGGACTTCCAGGCATGGACTCTACAAAAAGGAGAGCAAGGAACAGGGTGTTCTGGTTGACAATAAACTCTGACATTGAGGACAAAGTCAAGTCATGCAGCATTTGCAACAGTTCAAAGCCTTACTAGCACAAACAACCACTGAAACTACACGACATTCCAGATCTCCCTTGGTCCATCGCAGCCACAGATATAGTCGAGTGGGACAACCATCAGTACCTTGTGCGTGTGGATTCCTATTCCTGATGGTTTGAAATTGACAAACTGGAAAACTTAACATCAGCCTGAGTGAATAACAAGCTCAAACAGCACTTCTCAGTACATGGAATACCGCAGAAACTGTAATCAGACAATGGCACCAATTCACGAGCCAGACCTTTGACGATTTTGTCATATCCTGGGAGTCTCCCCAGTCGAATGGGCTCAGTGAGAGAGCTGTCTGGAGTGCTAAAAAAACGTCTGGAATCATGAAAAAGAGATGGGACTGATTTTTACTTGAACTTATTACACCTGCATTACATGCCACGAGACAACATTCTTGGCTCACCTGCACAGAGACTGTTATCAAGGTGAACGCGATCAATTCTTCCTGTGTGGGCTGCAGCTGTGAGGAGAAATGTTGTAGAAACAACCTGCTTTACAGGAAAACTGCCCATTTCTGGGGTCGCTCCTGCTCAGAAAACAAAGACTGGTAAA
Source organism: Fundulus diaphanus (assembly GCA_037039145.1). Taxonomy (NCBI): domain Eukaryota; kingdom Metazoa; phylum Chordata; class Actinopteri; order Cyprinodontiformes; family Fundulidae; genus Fundulus; species Fundulus diaphanus. The sequence continues at coordinate 4,492,313 of CM073136.1, forward strand.
CATCAGAGCAGCACACAGGGTCCACTGTGGGGAAAAAGCTAAAATGATCTTTGAGCCAGCAGATTCCCTGATTGTATGTTTTGATGGTCTCGGACACACATGATACTAATGATGTTGTGTTGAATTTTTTTCTCAAAGAGTATTATCTAATTCTGCTAGTTTACAACTTGGTAAACTTTTAAAATGATCCATAATTAATTCCTGATAAATTATAATAATCATATCATTCAACTGAATGCACACTTGTATTTTTAATGTCAACTGAAGACCTTGAATGGGATTTCTGTCTCCCGCCAGTGGCTTATCTTGTCATGTGTTTTGGTACTGTCTCTCCCTGAAACATTAACCAGAGGGTCCAAAAATCAGTAGATTCTAAGTTTGAATTGTGCCACAAACACATGTATGCCAAAGTCCTGTGATGATCAGGGCTTTTGACAGCATGGTGGTATGAGCTTCTGTACACTAAGAAAAGCTGATGTAGAGAAGTCAAGACTGAACGAGAAACACCGAGGAACACTAAGACAAAGTTAATTTGTCAACCTTGAGGTTTAACTATATACCTTCAGATGAACAGTTGTTCTCATTTGCCATAATCTTTGTTTTAATTATTCTGCGTAATCATCTTTCATCATCATTCTCAGTTCTATTTGAAAATTTCCTTTAAGTTGATTTCATATTTATGTCTTATATTGCTTTGTATCGTTACTTAATTAGCCATTAAACTTTATGAGTGTGATTATTAAAAACATTTTTAAGGAATATTTTCAATAGAATCATTTATTTTCAACTCAAGTGGCACTCTTATTATATATTCATCTCATACCAGGTACGGTATGAGATGAAGATGGCTTCCATCTGATTGTTTATTGATAGATTTAAGACTGACGTAAAAAAAAAAAGAGAACCTATTATGTCATGAGAGCGGTAAAAATGTTGTTACTTAAACATAATGAAGTCCATTAGTCAGTTACTACTTTTAATGGTCCGTTGTTTGTGTTTATCATTTCCCACCGTGCTCCTTCCCTCGTTACAGGTTAGCAACACATTAAAAAGTTAGAACTAGGGACGTGGGAGAGGGAAAAAAACAATGAATGATATACTTTGAACATGCAATATAATTATAGGGTTTTGGAATAAGAAAACATTAACAAAAGGCTGTTTTTTAAACTGTGCAAAATCTCATGCATGAACGACTGAAGGACAGGCGACAGTACAAACAGTGGTTAAAGCTTTACTGTCCCGTCACGCTGAAATGCTAGAATGGATGTATATTCACAAAGAAATTAAAATTGAACAGGGAAAATATGACTGAGTAAAAATACATGAAAATCTAAAATAAATGAATCTCTGCTTTTATTCAGTTTAATTCTGTACATTCTTTGTTTTGACATTATACTATTGACTAGAGGCCTGAGGATGGATGATATCTTTATATTAGTTCTTTTGGCTGTAGCTGCTTGGTGCTGCAGATGGTCTGTAATTGCATCTTCTGTCATCCCAGACAGGACAACCACAGAATTAGTTGATGAGTCTCTCCTGTGGGCAGAGCTTTCACTTTGAGGCTTCCGCAGCTCAGCCACTTATCATGTAGCTGAGTCAGAGCATGAAGGACCTCATTAGTCCTTCAAAGAGAACTCCAGGTGTTGGTTAGAAGTAGAAGGTGAAACAAGGGTGATCCCTGCATTTGTTGCAAGGTCTCAACAAAAAGGGGCTGCCTAAGAAGGAGCTTTGGAAATTAGTAGATACATTACTTTCATAATTGTGGTTGACAGGGCCAGTGGAAAGTCTTGGAGTTAGTAAACATAGGCAGCGTTTTCTGCTGCGTGACAACAAGACTTGTAGAACACTGGCTTAATGGATATTCTGAAAGCTTTGACAGAACAAAGACGGAGGAGGGAATGGAACGTGGTTGTATGGTATATACAGTCTGTAAAGTGGCTGCCTGCTGTTTTCAATAAAGCACGGCTGAGTGGAGTTACAGCAGTGGTAAGGTTTATAGTGTGTCCAGGTTCCATGTGGTGACATCATGATGTAAAGGTGCTCATTTGCAACTCGTTTCTGCAGATCCAATAGGGAGAATGAGGACACGTGTCGGTTTGAGCGCCATCATGATGGATCTGGTCCAGCCACCTGTCTGAGCGGCTGACTGGGGCGTTTTCTAATCTGATAGATAATCAGCCCGGCGGACACGGTGACAAATGATTCCCTGTGACCTCCACCTCTATTCCCACTTCTGCCAAGAATCAGTCAGGCATATTACGAAAACCTGATAAAAACTGGATGGCAGGGGGAAACTGCATAGCCTCTGTAGCCCTCTGGTGTGTGAATACAATGCCATGCAGGAGTATTCATTGGGTTGCTATGCCTTGGTCTGAAATTTGATTTAAGTTTTTTTGCAGAATGAAAAAAGAAAAATTAGGGTAGGAAAAGTATTTGATGTTGTGGCCTTTATTCTACTGTCTAAAATTTGTCCTTCTCTCCTTTATTTTTCATTTGAATCCTTATGTACTTCCCTTCTAGCTTTCTTACTTATTTCCTTCCTTTAAATGGACTGAACTTATATAGCTTTTCCAGTCATGCTGACCACCCAAAGCGCTGTACACAACAGCCACATTCACCCAGTCGCTCTCACTAACGTACACACATTTATACACCGAGATGCAGCTCGGTAGGCAACTTGGGGTTAAGTGCCTTGCCCAGGGGCACATTGACATTTAGCAAGGGGAAGCTGGAATCGAACCCACAACCTTCTGATTGCCAGACGACTACTCAACCCACCAAGCCACAGTTAACCTTCCTTCCTCCTGTGTGCCCTTTAATCGTTTCTTCCTTGTGCCCTCTTCCCGTCTATCCTTCCTTGCACCATACCTCAATCTCTCCACCGTGCCCTTCCTTTCCTTCTTTGTGTGTTTGGTTTTGGCGGGGTTCATATTTAAAGCCCTTTTTCTAACTGCTGTGAATTCATTGTGCACTTTAGTTTGTAATAATTTAAAATGGATTTAACAAACTTAGACCTCTTCCTTAAAGTTTTGTCGGTGCCGTGTTCACACCCTTGGAACTTTTCCATTTTTGGAAATGATTCCACCATAAATCTCCAGTGTCTTTTATGAGGATTTTCTGATAGACCAACACAAGTAGGACCCGATTTTGAATAGGAAGTAAAGGGTTTTCCTTCCTCTTGTACAGGGCTTTCACAGTTTTCGCTAAAAAAAAAAAATCTGAATGGTGTGGCATGCATCTCTATTCACTCCTTTTGAGTCATTGGTGTTTAGAACTATCTTTTGCCACAAGTACATTTGCAAGTTTACCAGTATACCAGTTCTTGAGTTTGTTCTTGAGAAAGAAATACACCCCCAAAGTATGATGCTGCCCCACCGTGTTTCACCATGGGAATGGTGTTTTCCAGTTTTAATTTGAAGAAAAATATTGAAAAACATGCATCATTTTTAGGTAAACTTTACATCTAGGCATCACGTTATATTAGTCCATTGCAAAAGAAGTAAATAAATAAATAAAATGAAATACATCGTTTGGGGTTGAAATGAGACAAAACATGGAAAAGCCAGAACTCTTAATAACATCCTGATTAAGGAAAAAATTATTGGTCAAGTATGTGTTTGATATCTTTAGGAGAGATTGAGATGATACATAGAAAGCACATTACCTCCAGAGACATAATATGTCATCTGTATTTGGATATTTATAAGCTGTACAGTAATGATAAGAGAATGAACAGCTCAACAGGAGCCTGTTTCACATGAGGATTTATCTCTGTATTGAATCCATCTTAATGAGATCCCTCAGCTCCATCTACAAGCCCAACTTCTCATAGTTTGTTGAGAAACAATGATCCACCCCAGCAGTGTCAGTGATGACAAGGACCTGGAGAGAGCAAACAGGATTTCCTAGCTGCACGAAAGCGAGTGTGAATAGCCCTGCTGGGACTCCTGTGGGGGGAAGGGAAGTAATCTTCCATAGAACAGATTAAACAAGGGAATGCTCATGTCTAAATTTACACTCCGACCGTAAACTCCTGCAGGCAAGCGCCACATGTTATTTTTCCTGGTAACAAAGTGGCTAATTTAAATCAGGGAAACTGCAAGGTTTGTGCTTCTGCAGAGATTCCAGGCAACACCTCTGATTAATGACCAATATATGAGCTGGGTTGCAGTGTACGTTGTTTTTTGTGACGCATTATAGTGACATAATGAAGCTGATGTGCAGGACATGGATTTGTCTTCAGGAAAATGGGACAAATAGCATTTACAGTAGAAATTCATAAATACATAATATAAACGCATCTCAATCTCAGCTAAATCCAGAGATTAACTGAGCCCCTCCAAAACCTTGCTCAAGTAGTGGTTTTACGGGTGCTTGTTGGATCATTGTCCTGCTGCATAATACAAGAGGGCTTGAGCTGATCTTAAGCTGTCAGTAACCATTTTATTAATTGTACATAAACAAAAATGACATTTTAAAGTGAAAGTTATTTGTTAAATTTGAAGCCTTCATGGGGCCCCCTGATAGTTTGAGAGCCAGGTACCAGCTTAGTTCACTTTTTCTCTCTAGTTTTTGTGCTTTGTAAGAACCTCCGAGCTATCAGGCAAAGTAGAGATTTTCTGCATCAGTCTAACATAAAGCAGCTGCCCAGACAAACAGATTAATCAGATCAATTTACTTATGAAGAAGCTATTCCAACTTGTTGACCTTCTGCAGTAGCTTGGCCTTTTCCCCACCCTCAGTTATCTCAGCTTTGCACTGCAACTGCTCTTCAATGACTGTGCATTACTCTGTCCTTCTGTGAATTAAAGCAACAAAGGACCGCTGGTGACTATCTGATACAGTGACACTGCTGGTCTGAATTAACAGACAGAAAGCATTTTCATGCGTTACAAGTGTAATGGCAGGATGAGCGTCAGCTTTGGTGGTACAAGTCGGAAATATTCCTCCCTGCTCTGTTGACTCGGTGAGATTGGTTATTTCCATTTACATATATTGTGAGGATATGCAAGCAAATGAGGTAGGCAAATTGGAAGAAAGGAAAGCCAAAGTGGTTCCAGGTGGTGCACTGTGATTTTAACAGGAGTGGAATAATTGGATGTATTATAAAGTCATAAAAGATTCATTACAACAGCTATACGGGAAAGGGGATGAAAGTAGGTAGATGGGTGGGGGAGGGGTGCCTATTTGTTCTGTGAAGAGGATGAGTTCATGGACAAGATAGGACAGAGTATGACGTGTTAATGAGACAGTTCATTTTAAGGAGCGAAAACTAAAACATCCTTACATTGTCTGGCTCTATTTATAAGGACAATTTTTATGATAGAGAGAAAGAAACTAGATAGTGTTTACAGATTGTTGTGTGCAAACAGCAACATTCAGCTGTATGATGTTTATTTTGGTTTCATAATACACACAGGATTAGGATTTGAAGTTTTTCTAGTAAACCTTGAACTAGCGTTTAACTGTTTGACACAAGAATATTATTTCAAAGTCCATCTAAACCCATCCATTGCTTGGGCCCTAACAGCGATTTTGAAACCAAATATAAGACTAGATATGGTTCAAAAGACCAATTTTAGATTTAAGTGGCCTTCTCTCTTTGAAAACCAAAGATAGTGACGACTAAAGCCCCCTCTTCTGTCCATAATGATTTGTTCAAAGGCTTTAAACAGATTACAATCGATGCATAAATACCTAACATCTGTGAGTGGTGAAGAATTTATGAAACCTAATTAGGTGTTGTCGGTTTAATAGGCATGGGGTATGTTCATCATTAGTGGACTCATCACATATTAATTATCAACCTAATTGTGCGTCTTCCTTCCAGCCTCAGTCCAAAAAAAGCTTTTACATTAAAAATTTGCTCTGCTTTTCTCTGTATGGCTTGTCATGTCTTCAGGCTACGTGTTGAAGCGACTGTTTAATGGTGTGCTCTGACTATAGGCACCAAGCACTAGGCTCTGGCTTGTTGGCGCCGAGTGTTTCACTGAACCCTGTGTCCTCTGTTGTTAACTACAAGCGTAAGGAATGAGTCTGTCTTTAACAGAACTGTCTGTAAAATGTCTTCTGCAGGAAAACCCATGTTACCAAATGCTTTTTCAGTTTTATTCTGACCAGAACTTTGATTTTTAACACCTCATAATAGTATCTCCTGCTATCAACAGGCATGCATTAAGGTCTGAAACTAAAATTTAAAAATATCCACTGCTGATCTCTAAGGAGATAGGGGTGATGTTTATAAGAAGCTAAATGATATTCCCTGTAAGACACTGTGCACACATTTTCCCCCCAAGTGGCTTTTAAGCTGAGCTGCATTCAAAGCATCATTAAATAGAAAGTTGCAGCTCATTTTATCATCATTATTGGATCAAGTATGCTTAAAGATTGTATCCAGTAGTTACAAATGTACACTGTCAATAAAAACTACAACTGAGATGTGGAGTATGGATTTCCATGGCAGGATATAACAAAACACGAGCATTTGTTAAAGTGCGTTGGCAAAAAGAAACCCCGGATCATCAACAACTTGTTGGTGCTAATCCGGGGTTTCTTTGTGTCAACCACAGCTGACACACAGTGCTGAACATTAAAAACAATAAAATGATACAAAGGGATAAAATGGAAAAACTAAGCACACAATAAGAAATTAAGAAACTTGCTACAAATCCCAATAAAACAATGCAAATACAGATAAAAAACCATACCAGTAAAAAATAAGTAAAATCAAACCTCAGTTGGTTTGAAGGCCAGTGAGTAAAAGTAAGTTTTTAAACAGGTTTTAAAAATGGATAATGAGGGGGCCTGTCGTATGTGGATGAGTAGAGCGATTCATAGCTTTGGACCCCAATAGAAAGGCTATGTCTCCTCTAAGCTTCCGCCTTGAGTTGGGAACCACCGGGAGTAACTAGTCAGCGGACCTAAGAGACCGACCTGGGGTAGTAGACGTGGAGAAGCTCTACCATGTAGGGCGGGGCCAAGTTATGCAAGACAGAAGGATTTTAAAACACTAAAATACACTGGGAGCCAATGAAGAGAAGCCAAAACCGGAGTGATATGCTCCCATTTATGTGTTCCCGTTAAAAGATGTGCTGCAGCATTTTGCACCAGCTGGAGATGAGCAAGTGAGGACTGGCTGATTCTGAGACAAAGGTCACAGGTCAAAGGTTACAGTAATCCAACAGCGATGAAATAAAAGCATGGCTTACTGTTTCCAACTGTTTCATTGGAAGGAACATGTAAGGTTGAAGCTCTGGCTCCACCCTTACATGTGTGAGCCAGAGTTTGACCCCCAAAATCAAGATGGAGGCTGCCCGTGGATGGCAAAGCTGAAGGAAATGTAGATGATAACAGTTGTCTTCATCTTTAAGGGGTAGGAAACAGATTTATCCATGTTTTGGAGGACTTGCTTTTTGTGGGATTGCTGTATTCAGGTGGTACAAAGTTAAACAGCCAAGTGATTTGCCAGCATAGTGGTACCGCACACTGTCAGAACAACTTTTTTTTATTTCAGACTGCCAAGGAGTGGTAGTTTTTTTTTCTTCCTTCTGGTGTTGACTGGAAGGATGGCTCATCAAAAGCAAGCCTTTTTGGCTGTAGTAGCAGCGGGTGATTCAGCACTTCTGCAGGAAACATCGTTGGGATTCCAAAATAAATCTCCAACCAGGCTGTTTGAATGTGAAAACAACATTGATTGACATTCTTGTTTATTATTATGGAAGTCTGGCCTTTTAAGTCTGGCCTGGTCCTTCTCACAAACTGTTTCCATGTGTTTTATTTTTGCCAATAAAACACATGGAATCCATGTTTTTTAAATCCATGAACTCATACAGTTCACACATATCGCTGCAACCAAGCTGAATAGAGCATTAGTGATTAGAGATGGTTGATCAAGAATTTTCTCTATATTAAAACATGCATTTAAAGTGTGAAACACAAGAAAATACTAATTGGTATACTCAAATAAAACAGATGTCATATTGCCTTATATGTGATATACAGAAATGCACTACCGCTGACAAGATGGGGAAATGGGTCAGCTGCCCCAAATCCAGGAAGGAGCAATAAGTAAGAAATTCAATGTAAAAATAACCTAAATCATTTTCATTTGTTATCCAGGGTGGAAGCAACATTCCCTGTAAACAATGTCTTGGTCAAGTTTTTATCCTTTCAAAATTAGAGGCACGGTGCAGAACTACTTCGGTGCTGCGGGGTCGGTGGGAAGTGTATTTGACCACGTTTCACTACAGCAACGGACTGCTGAGGAAACAGAATAGGCTGTTGCAGCAGGAATTCCCAAAGCATTTGACTTATACTACTTCCCACAGTGGATGTGAAAAAATAATAGGGACTGGATGATAAACAGCATCTTAGAAAATGTCTTATTTGACCTAGCACGCTGGCTGTGCACTAAATTACATAGAAGAAATCCAACAAAATACAGAAAGCTTTGGGAGAGATTTCCTGAGCATGAAAGACACCATGGACACAGGCATTTGTTTGTGTGGGTGGATGGGGTGGCCCAAAAATATAGTGTTTTACGGGTACCGGCAAAGCTGTCAGCTGGCCTGCAGAAATTGTACAGAGAAGCCTGTTTTAGAAATGGATTTTATCTTTTTCAAGTAAAGCTTTGTAAAACATGGCAAATAGAAACTGTGATAAAGCATGTGACATTTTGCCATGCTTTTCAGCTTGTCATTTCTAACATGACTTTGATTTTACAGAAATGTTAGGCTCGTATCTTTAAAAAAATATGACTAGTTTAGATTAACCAGATTATTGCAAGATTAAGTCAAACAGCGCCCGAGTGGGTAGCCAAAATTTTTCTGATACTGTTTTTTTTCTTTATCTAGAATGCAGAAGTAAACACAAAATTAATTGTTTGATGTAGAAACTCAATGCAGCGACAAAGAGCTTTTCCTAAAAATTTTCTTCATGTGTTTTAAACTGGTCTTTAATCCAGGGTGCACCAGCTAAAACAAGCCAATCATTTCTCCAAAGGCCAATGGTAGTGTGTTCACCCCAAACTAACCTGCACAGAACTGGAACTTCGTCCAGTACTTCCCTGTCCCTCAGCCCACTGATCTAGACCATTGAGGAAAGGGTGTAGGGGTCTACGGACTTTGATAAGCATGACTTTGAGATAATGAGGTCAGTTTTTGGATGTGCAGTTTAGGGGAATCCAACACAGTACAAATGAGAATCCATTCTGCTACAGACCAATAAAATCGATCAGTCTTGTTTCTTTTTGATGTGCAGGTCTCAGAGCCTCCATGAGGAAACTTTAATTATAAATGTAAACATGTGTTTCTGTAGCGGAAAAGAAAGCTGGGCCCACTCGTATTGCTCTAAACACAACCTTCAGTTGAGCTGCTTTGTTCTTATGCATACTGAACAAAGCAAGAAGCAGTAAATCCCAGTGGCAGTTGCAGAGCCGTTTGAGAGAAGACTAACCACAGATGAAACACTTTCTCGTTGCCACACTGTTCTTAATGTTAGTGGAGCTTTTGATCAGGGTTGGAAGAGCTCATTTTCATATAGTATGTTGGAATCCAGTAAAAAAAAATGTTTCCTTCTGCATTGATTAGATTCTGTTTACACCTCAGCATATTCAGCACACATTATGTGTTTTGGGAACACATTGCCACATGACAAAATGTCTTGCAGAGTGATTATACCTTTTATGCTTTTTTGTTTGTTTTTTCTGTTTGTCATGTTAAAATCATAAAGTACAATTTATTCTATCAAGATTTTATTTTCAATTATGGGCAAATACAAAGTAGAGCCTAATTGTGGAGTGGAAGGAACAGGACACTGGCTTTTCAGTTGTATACAATACAAACTAAAATGTCTGGAGTGTATTTGTATTCACACTTTATAAGCCAAGGGAGTGACATTTTTGCTGATTCTTTGGAAAGTAGCTTACGCTCAGTCCCTGTTTACGCTACAGTGTTTTTTTTTGTGAAAGCGGAGCATTTTCACTGTTTGTCTACACCACAACGATTCAAAGTTTCTATGAAAACAGCATGTTGGGAAGACAGGTTCTATAGTTTAACGTTTTGAAAACATCCCAGTCTCTGTTGTGTTAGTTGCTCTGTTCAACCTCTGATATTTTGAGAAGAAAGCTTCTCATTTACAGCAACACTTGATTTAGCCTACATCTAATCTTTAGCCAATAGGAGAATCAAAATCTCCTTACATTTTTTCGGGTCGACCCTGTTTTGCTGTAAGTGATTACTTCTTCGTGCCCAAATTCAAAAGGTTCCTCCACTTTAATGTCAAACCCGGGTCACGGCTGTCATGTTTGCCTTGAGGTATCGGGCCCACATGCAGAAAACGCACTCGGTAACACAGGTCAGATTCAAAGGATTTTATTGAGCTCGGGTAAACACGGAGCGCAGCGCTAATCTGCGGGACGGGGAACGATGACGGCTCGAACTACCCCAGGACCAGGGAACCGGACCAGTCTAAGGAGGTAAGGGGACGTGATTAGTTGTGGACAATAAGTGAGAGAAATAAGCTAAAATCGTAAGCTTACCAAGTGGATTGGATAACCGAACGGGGAGGTGGTGAGGAGGACTCAGCTAGGTTGTCTTGAGCAGGTGTTCGGGCCGTCGGAGAGCGGGGCGAGGGGGTCCGAGCAGCACCGAGGACATCCAGGGATCCAGAACAGCGAGAGGAACCGGAGAGAGAGTTGGTGAGCCTTGCGTTCAGAGTGAAGGTACGTCTGATGGTACCAGGTGGGCTCGAGAGTCACGAGAGGTTCGCAGGGACACAAGGGAACCTTGAGAGACACAAACATAGAATTAGCGTCTAGGAAATAGAGCTGGCTAGAGGTCGAGGCTGTCAAGCATACCGCAACGATAACACTCTGGCGTCCTCTCGCTGTTCGAACGCAGTTCTTATAGGAAGCTCAGGTGCTGCTGAATGAGCCGCAGGTGTGCGCACTCCGCCCACCGACCAACCACGAACACCTGTGGAGAAGCAGAGGCAGCAGAGCTGGCAGCAAGCTGCACAGCTCTGCTAACTGAGTCCTGACACCACCCCCCCCTCAAGGGTCGCCACCTGGCGACCAAGAGGAGGAAGTGGAGGGACGGGAGGAAAGGAATGCATCAATGAGAGACTGGTCAGGAATGGAGGAGCTGGCGAGCCAAGACCGCTCCTCAGGACCGCAACCTACCCAGTCGACGAGGTACTGGAACCCCTTACCTCGCCGACGGGAGGCCACAATCTGCTGGACCTGACGTCCCTGATGGTCCTGGGCGGGTGGAGGGGGTTCGGCCGGAGGGCACAAGGGACTAGTGAGGACAGGCTTAATCTGTGAGACGTGGAACGTGGGATGAACTCGGGAGTGAGATGGGAGACGAAGACGAACGGTCGTAGGACTGACTATGGAGGTGATCTCGTAGGGGCCGGCGAAGCGTGGGGACAACTTCCTGGAGGCTGCTCGGGAGGGAAGGTCTCGTGTTGAGAGCCAGACTCGCTGACCGGGACGGTAACTAGGGGCAGGGGTGCGTCTACGATCAGCGAATCGGCGGTTCTGTTCTGCAGTGTTCTTGAGAGCTTGGATGGTTTGAGTCCAATAATGCCTGCAACGGGTAATGTGATCCTTTACTGAGGGAACTGTGACTCGTGGGTTGTCGTCAGGAAGTAGAGGGGGCTGATAGCCTAGAGAAATCTCGAAGGGGGACAGGCCAGTGGCTGTGGAGACGTGACTGTTGTGTGCGTATTCGACCCACGGAAGAAACTTGTTCCAGTCAGAGGGGTTCTGGGAGGTGAGGCAACGGAGGGCGGTCTCCAGCTCCTGGTTCATCCGCTCTGTCTGACCGTTGGTCTGCGGGTGGTAGCCGGAGGTTAGAGTGTACCGGGCCCCAAGGGCCACGGCAAACTCTTTCCAAACCCGGGAGATGAACTGGGGACCACGGTCAGACAGAATCTCCCGGGGGATCCCGTGGAGGCGGAACACGTGCCGAACCAGGAGCTGGGCCATGAGGAAGGCGGAAGGGAGTTTACGGAGTGCGATGAGGTGGCAGGCTTTAGAGAAACGATCAATGACTGTGAGAATGGTAGTCATCCCCTGGGACGAGGGAAGCCCGGTGACGAAATCCAAGGCGATGTGGGACCAGGGACGTTCGGGGATGGGTAGAGGCTGTAGGAGGCCTGCCGGTGGTCTATTTGATGGCTTATTTTGAGCACACACGGGACAGGAGAGTACAAAAGCCTTAACATCCTGGGACAAGGTGGGCCACCAGAAAAGGCGAGAGATGAAGGTGCGGGTTCGGTAGATGCCAGGATGGGCAGAGAATCTTTCAGAGTGGGCCCACTGGAGCACATGGGAACGAACAGAGGCGGGGACATAGTTCCGGCCGGGAGGTCCAGTACCTGGGTCAGGGTCTGCTCGCAGGGCCTGAGCGATTAAATCCTGGATCTCCCACTGGAGGGCACCAAAGACACAGGATGATGGGAGAATGGTGGCTGGGCTCTCTTCAGAGTCGGGGGAGGAGTAAAGGCGGGACAGGGCATCAGGCTTCTGGTTCTTAGAGCCGGGGCGAAAAGTGATGGACAAATTAAAACGAGAAAAGAAAAGGGACCAGCGGGCTTGTCTGGGGTTCAACCTCTTCGCTGTCTGGTAGTGATGGGTCCGGCAACACCAATGCGTCGGCGCATGTGTCGGTCTCATAGAGCGAAACCCGTGTCGATGTGTGTATTGCTACGGAAAAGTCACGTGACCGATACAGGAACTGTTTCGGTCACGTGACCAATACAGCACCTGTTTCGAACTGACTGACGCGCCAAACTGTTTCTGTTCCCTCCAAGCTGCACGCGTGTGCATTCGCGCACAGCAGCGCGCACAGCAAAGCTATGCTGCGCAGTAAATAAAATCCAAGCTGAACTGTAAACAAAATAACGGTTAATAATGGTTAATTTTTAACCATTTTGCAACTCTGGTGTGATGGTGTACCACAGTCTCGCTCTGTGAGCGCAAGGTGCTGATCGGAGCGCACCACTGATGGATGGGTTGGGCAGACGCCTTTATGGTTGGGCGGGTTGCGCTGTGCGTCTTTGTTCTGAGCGTCGTTTCAGAAAAAACGGCTGATTTACACTGAGTAGAAAGCTGCTACTCTGAGTAGTTCTTCCTCCCTTTGTCATACTCAGCATGTCCGATTTCAGAACAGATGATATCAGTCAGGTAACTAAACACAGCGCCGATCAACCATTTGTAAAAAATAAAAAAGCCAGTCCACAAGCATCCTCCTTCACATTATTTATTGACTGTATCTAAAAAAAAATCAAATATATGTTTAATTCAAATGAAAATATAAAATAATACAATGCAACATACAATGATTTAAATTGTATTGTGTATACTTGGTCATCAAATCAGTGTCAGTTAACTATGTCAACCGGGTTGCCTGTAGGGATTTTTAAGGTCCAGCAGGTGTCAGTATTCAGTGACACAGTATCGGCACAGTATCGGCACAGAGTGGCAATGTGTCGAAACGTTTCATGACGCCTCATCGACCCATCACTACTGTCTGGATATAGGCAAAGTTCTTGTGATCCGTCCAGATAAGGACGGGCTGCTCGGACCCCTCAAGCCAGTGTCGCCACTCCTCCAAGGCGAGCTTGATGGCGAGCAGCTCTCTATCCCCCACGTCGTAATTGCGTTCAGCCGAGGTCAGGCGCCGGGAGAAAAAAGCGCAGGGGTGTAGTTTCTGGTCCGACTCAGAGTTCTGGGAGAGGACCGCTCCGACTCCAGTGTCGGAGGCATCAATCTCCACCACAAACTGTCTACTGGGGTCAGGATGGATGAGAATGGGCGACTGGGAGAATCTTTTCTTGAGGTCGGTGAACGCAGAGTTAGCCTTGGGGCTCCATGTAAATGACGTCTTGGTGGATGTGAGTGCGTGGAGAGGGGCGGCGATCTGGCTGTACCCCCTGATGAAACAACGATAAAAATTTGCGAAACCTAGGAACCGTTGTAGTTGTTTTCTGGTCTCGGGAATCGGCCAGTCGAGTACCGCCTTGATCTTCTCTGGGTCTGAGCGGACTTGTCCTCCCTCGAGGATGAGCCCCAGAAATGACACTGAGGACTTGTGAAACTCACATTTCTCTGCTTTTACAAACAGCTTGTTTTCCAGCAGGCGTTGGAGGACCTGCCGAACGTGATGTTGATGCTCTGAGTGGTTACGGGAGTAGATGAGGATGTCGTCTAGATAAACAAAAACGAATACGTTAAGAAAGTCTCGGAGGACATCATTGACCAGGGCCTGGAAAACAGCTGGGGCGTTGCACAGGCCAAAAGGCATAACTCGGTACTCGAAGTGTCCCAGAGGGGTCTTAAAAGCTGTTTTCCACTCGTCCCCCCGACGGATCTGCACCAAGTGGTAAGCATTACGAAGATCTAGTTTGGTAAAGACCTTAGCTGACTGGACTGGTTCTAGGGCGGAGGAGAGTAGTGGGAGGGGGTAACAGTTATAGCATTCAAACCCCGATAATCGATACACGGACGCAGAGACCCATCCTTTTTGGACACAAAGAAAAAACCTGCCCCTAACGGGGAGGACGAGGTTCGGATCAGTCCGGCAGCTAAAGACTCCTTTATATACTTTTCAAGGGCCTGACGCTCTGCCTGAGAAATATTATAAAGGCGGCTAACCGGCAACGGGGCACCAGGCAGGAGATCAATTGCACAGTCGTAAGGCCGGTGCGGCGGCAAGGAACAGGCTTGAGATCTGCTGAAAACCTGCTTAAGGTCGTGGTAACACTCGGGTAAGAGTTCTACCAACTCGGGATCTGCCTGGACAGACGGCTGCGGAGTGACCTGACAGGGAGGAACTGCAGACTGCAAACAGACTGCATGACAATCAGAGGACCAGGACTCTACCCGACGGTCCACCCAATTGATGTGAGTGTTATGCCGCTGTAACCAAGGGACACCGAGTACTAATGTGGCATGTCTTACGGGAAAAACAAGAAACGCTAACCGTTCTCTGTGATTACCAGAAACTACTAACTCAAGAGGTCTGGTCCTATGGGTAATACTAGGAAGAACCCCGCCATCTAGTGCTGAGACGTGAAGAGAAGAATTAAGCGGAACAGTCTCGAGTCCGGCCCGACGGACGAAAGCACTATCTATTAAATTAAAATCACAACCTGAATCCACCAGGGCGGACAACGAAAAGGAGTCACGAGAGGAGACTATAGTCGCCCTTAAACAAAGTCGCGGAGGGGAAGAAGACGTTAACTGAGGTTGGTCCGTCGGCTCCTCCGCTAAAGCCGGCGGACCTGATCTTTTGGCCGCTCAGGGCATTCCCTAATGAAATGGGCGGGGGAGGCACAGTATAAACACAGCCTCGTAGTCATTCGCTGCTGCCTCTGCTCTGGGGTCAACCGGACCCGGCCCAATTGCATGGGCTCTGGAGGCGGAGGAAGAGGCTCCGCTGGACTAGGTGGTCTTCGCTCGGGGAGTTGTGAACGGAAGACGAGAGGCCCGAGGGGACGACTCTTAGAGCGGGAGCGGAGGCGATTGTCTAAACAGATGGCTAATGCAATAAACTCGTTGAGAGTGGCGGGTTCCTCCTGACGTGCTAGCTCATCCTTAAGGGACTCATCTAGCGCCTGAAAAAATACAGTCTTTAAAGCGCGCTGCTCCCAGCCTGCCGCAGCAGCCACTGTGCGGAACTCGACAGCGAAGTCCGCAAGGCGTCTTCCCCGCTGCCGGAGAGCTAAAAGTCACCTGGAGTCCTGAACCTGATCTACTTCAGCCACAAAAACCATCTTAAACTCAGATAGGAACTCGTTAAAAGTGCAGGCAAACTGCTGGCAATCGGGGAATCGGGCCTCTGCCCACCTGAGAGCGCGGCCTGTGAGTAGGCGTAAAATAAAAGAAATCTTAGCCTCATCTGGGGCAAACAAACGAGGGGATCGATTAAAAACTAGGGAGCATTGGAACAGAAATCCCCCACAATCACCACTGTCTCCGGAGAATTTCTCCGGAGCGGGGGAGGAAGTCTCGGGACCGGGTGGTGACGTCACCGTAGGCGGAGCTGGGTCGGGGGCGGAACTAGGAGGGGCCGAGACAGCGGGCTGCTGGCTAGCACTTAGCATAACAGTTAGCTGGTTGATCTGACCGGCTAAGCTCTGTAGATGGCCCTGCAGGCCCAGAACGGTGGATTCTAAGCCCCGAATCTGATCCTGTTGGGCCGCTAACGCCCCACCGAGTGTGTCTGCTGGGTCGCTCTGGTGGCCAGAGTGTTCTTCTGTCATATTTGCCTTGAGGTGTCGGGCCCACATGCAGAAAACGCACTCGGTAACACAGGTCAGATTCAAAGGATTTTATTGAGCTCGGGTAAACACGGAGCGCAGCGCTAATCTGCGGGACGGGGAACGATGACGGCTCGAACTACCCCGGGACCAGGGAACCGGACCAGTCTAAGGAGGTAAGGGGACGTGATTAGTTGTGGACAATAAGTGAGAGAAATAAGCTAAAATCGTAAGCTTACCAAGTGGATTGGATAACCGAACGGGGAGGTGGTGAGGAGGACTCAGCTAGGTTGTCTTGAGCAGGTGTTCGGACCGTCGGAGAGCGGGGCGAGGGGGTCCGAGCAGCACCGAGGACATCCAGGGATCCAGAACAGCGAGAGGAACCGGAGAGAGAGTTGGTGAGCCTTGCGTTCAGAGTGAAGGTACGTCTGATGGTACCAGGTGGGCTCGAGAGTCACGAGAGGTTCGCAGGCAGCAAGCTGCAAGCTGCACAGCTCTGCTAACTGAGTCCTGACAACGGCTAACCATAGTGTTAATTCTGTAGTATTGGCCTAATCCTGCTTCGCTACTAAAGGCCCATTTTTACCCCGGTTGAAGATTTAACAATAAATGAGGAAACATTGTGATCAGAGGTAAAACATTGTAATATACATATTTAATTTATCAGAAATTAAATATGGAGACAGAGTTTACATTACCAATCAAGATGTTTTCCCCGCGCGGTCGAGAAGTCTGTCTGAATTAAGTTTTGCCGAGACATTCCTTTTATCAACTTTAACTCCTCCTGCATGGCTCAGAGGGAGGATGACTGACCTCCTCTCCTTCTGACCACCCCCCTCAGGGCAATAAACCGCCCTGAGGGGGGGGGTTTAAATTATTAACAGTTGTCATGTTCACAGGAAAAGCGGGCTTTGCCTGCACGAGGAAGCCATGCATTTTGTCTTCTAGTGGCGCTGCAGAGAAATAACAGTTTCTAATGTTTCTACGAGTACGACGTGCACGGATATCGTAACTAAAATGTTGTCATGTAAACATGGGAAAAAAAATCCCGTTTTCATTAGGTCATTGCCGTGTAAACAGGGCGTAAATCCAATTGGACTGCCACAAGCTCTTAAATTAATCTTGTTCTGGACTTTGATGGTGCCATTTTAAAACAACACACATACTTTGTAGATTAAACATACTTTGTAGTAAATTAGCAATTGTATCTCTGGCTGTGTGTTTAGGGTTGTCCTGCAGTAAGGTGAAGTCCAGCAGGACAAGCTCTAGCCACCTTCCCATCAGCTCTGACCAGCTTCCCTGTACCTGCTCTTGTTAAGAGAGATGTGCAGCGTTACATTTTTGCCAAACATTCCGCATTCCAATATAGTCCACTAATAAACGTTTGGGTATTATCTGAACAGAGCTACATGACTGGTGGCAGCTGAAAACAAGACTTCTTTTGGATTTCTTTCACCTTCTTGTTACTCTTCCATAAAGGCCAGATTTGTGGAGTGCACAGCTAATTATTAATCTGTCAATAGATTGTCCAGGTTAAAATGTGGATCCATACAACTCCTCCAGAATAACATGGAACTCTTACAATTAAGGCTCTCCCTGCTTTGCTTTACAGATAATCTACATTATTTACAGACAAAGGACTGGACAGTGTGCTGTGAGAAGATGGAACCTCATCCTAACCTTTCTGCTGTGTTTCTTGGTCTTCATGCTGCTGTTTGTTCTCTAATGTTCTTTAAAGAACATCTGAGGCCTTCACAGAACAGATGGATTAATGCAGAGATTAAATTACACACAAATGGACTATATTTTGGGAAATTTGGGTTGCAGTAGATTTTAGTTTTGGGCTTCAGAATATAGAGGCTTAAATATAAGCACTATTAGGATTATTATTGGTGAAACGTGTTGTAAACCATGTATTTTACGTTATTATTTGTGTTGGTCTATCACATACAGCCACAATAACATTCACTAAAGGTTGTGGATGCAAAATAAGTGAAAATGTTGAAGGGTCATATATAGTTCAGCTTTAGAATTGAGGGGAAGAACTGCCTAGCTCCTAAATATGCCGCCTGTAGTTGGTTTCCTATGCCGTTTTCCTTTAATCATTGCAAGCACAAAACCAGAATACTAATCAAAAGCAACCTTTTTATGTGGAAGGGAATGTGCTTGAACAGCCTGATGTTCCAGCTTTAATTAGACTGCACCTACAATATTTAGTTAGGTGTTGCCTGTTACTTGTTGTGATTATGAATTATGACATGGCTGCCGACAGCTGCAAGAATGGCGTAACACACACAGATGAACATTTGTAATGAACAGCTGCTGTTTTAACAAAGACGTTGGCTCAGTGGATGCCGCCATGCTGCTGTGTGTCAAAGCCCAAACCTTCCACTATTTGCAGCATATAGTTGTTCTACTGTTGTACACAGTGTGAATGTCACTCAGCATTCAGAGGAATTCCCACCATATGCTAAATTGTAAGAGTGGTAGAACAACATGTGAACCTTGGGCTTTATCTTGATACCTTGCTAGATGATTTTACAGCCTAATGTAAACAAGGACTTTTGACGTGACGCTGCTATAAATAATTCATTTCATGAATGAATGCGCAGGGGATGGCAAAAGGTCACAGAAAGTTTACACAGTGATATGTGGCAGATGGAGGGCAAAAAACCAAGAGTGAATAATTTAGAAGGGACAGTGGGGTGATAGAAGGGCAACACAGAATTAATCTGGTTTACAGCTTTGTCTGTCTAAACAGCCTGCCTATCTCTTACAAGAGAGGCTGGGTTTGATTTAACCTTCAGTTAACTCTGATAAAGTCCGGGTTGTTTAGTCCACATCTGCTGTGGATTTAACCCTAAAATGTCAAACATACAGCGCTATAAAAATGTATCCGCCCCCTTCACGGATTTGCTTCAATGTTTATTTTAGCTAATGAAAGAAGTTTTTATGTCAAAGAAAAGCTGAGGAAAACCTAAAAGCAGTTTTCAAATTATGATTTTATTATTCAAAGGGAAGAAGTTTTCCAGTTTGCTTAGATACATCTAGGCCTGATTACTGCCAGACTTTTTAAAATCAGGAAATCACTTAAATAGAAGCATGAAGTAGGCAACAACAAAAAAAAGAAAAATCTAAAACAGCAACAGATCATGCCTTTTTGCTTCCTACTGTGGTCCATTGGAGTCATGGTTCGGTTTAGGAAGGATCCAAATGCAGAGAGTTGAAGTGATATGTTCTTTTAATAAGAAAAATAAACAGAACTCATCTATACAGAATATTGGTACGAAAAAAAGGGCAGGGCAATGAGGTAATGGGAAACCTGAAGTCAACGGAAGAAACCAGCAAAGGACTAAGAAAACCAGGGTTCCCGCCAGCACATTTCAGCACTGAAAGTTGTCAAAATTATGCTGAAATTAGACCGTTATGCTCATTGCTACGTGCTAAGTTAACAGTAAGATGCAGATGTTTGAGAGCAACATAGAAAGGTCAGTAAAGCTGTTGAACGTGCATCAGCAAAGTTGTAAACCTCCCGGACAACATAAGCTAACGCTAGCTGTTATAGCTTGACTAACAGCGCAGTGACGGGGTTCTGTCTGGGCTCCCCCTTCAAGCTGCACTACACAATGATCCGCAACGTGAATGCATACCACCCCCCACCCCTCGCACCGCGGCTGCCAGTGTCCCGCTTTACGCTGAAAAAAAATCCTTTTGAGGGCCCTGAAAACCAATGAGCTTGTATGCTGTGGGGATGTGGGGCTAATGACATGGACCTCAGGTGTGTAAATCAAGTACTTTCATGATTGAAAACCCGCCGATACAATTTATATCTTCATATAGAGTTTAATATTACTGAAAAAATTTTTTTCTTTAACTGAACTGCTGCAAGTTCTCAATAGGTGGTTATTTTAATCTTGCAATAATAATGATATGTAGAAAACACATCTTCACAAAAGCATCCAGTAAGCAGTTTGCTGTTTAAAGAGTAGAATATTCTGACTGGCACCTCGTGTGTCAGGATTTAAAGGGTTACTGCAAAGAGCATCGAAGCTCGCTTCAAAGCAATGACAGCAAACCCAACATCAGTCATGGTAAGAAATTATTATTGAGTTATAGAGCCAGCCTGTCAAACCGTTATCTGACAAGACCGATCACAGCTTGAACCGCAGTATTATATGCCTCGTGGATTTAAACTGGCATATCTACACCCTGTGGCAAGAAGAAACAAAGCTGTCTGTTGTGCTGTTAAATCTAAGGCAGCTCATCGATTCTCCATAGTAGCACAGCGGCTAGGCAAGAATAACTGTCAGCTTTTCCCCTTCACAAAGAGCAGTAGAACACAGCCATGGCATTAAATTCAAAATGCCAATCTCTAAAGCGAGTGGCAGAGTTCATTTTCCTCAGACATGTGCTTTGTGGCCGTGTTTGTGTGTTACGAGGTTGTACCTGCATGTGTCCATGTCTGCTTAAGGCAGCCGGCATGAGCTTGTAACTGCACTGAAGAACTCTGGACACATGTCAAGTCCTTTCATGTTTTATGAAGGTGCCGGCCCAGGGCTTGTTCACAGTGTGAGCTAAAGGCACAACAAGGGCACCCGTCACTTGATAGCACGGCTTTTGTGCTCTGTGTTCTCCCTTTTCTCCCAGCCTTCTTTCAAAAATAAGTCCTATAAAGATGGTGTTGAGGAGGACACAGGATGATAGAAGAAAAAAGCAACAGCCTTTTACCTCTCACCTTTGCTTCCTGCTACCTCAGTAGGGACCAGAGATCATGAGAGAGCACAACAGTTTAACTTAGTGAGGGATGCTCAGATTTCCTGAGCCACGGCATGCTGGAGTTGGTTTCACATTTAAAATCCCCTGAAGAATGCACATCGGCATCCAGCTTTTCAACGAGCTTGGCTATTCATCTGAGGTCAATTGTAAGGTCAAATCATTGCTTTTATAGTAAAATCCACATTACTCTCCGTTATTATTGAGATCATTATACATTATTACATTTTAATTAGTAGTGTCACATTGGGTTGGTCATTAGCTGCTGTTTGAAAATGTTCTCAGCCTGTTTGAGTCTCATCTGATGTCTGACAGCACTAAGAAAGACAGCACATCCACCCCCCAGTATAAATATGCAGGCCAGTTTCTCTCTCAGAAAGCTCGAAACAACTACAGTCACCTCTGAGATGTTAGCGTACAGTGCTGTGACAGTATGGGTATGCCTGGTGGAGGAGAAAACGTCTCCTCTTGTTGCTTCGGTTACCGCAGAGCTGAGCTGCTTCCTTAACAGAATCAGACCTGACTGAGCCAAAACAAAACAACTATTTAACACAAAAAGAAGAAACATATACCCTAAAAACATCACAAATTACTTATTTCATCTTCTTCAATCAGTCAAAGTTTCTTACAATAATTTCTAACAAAGTTTTCCTTTGTTCTTCCGTCGCTTTTTAACTCATTTTCTGTCCAACCTCCATACTGCAGTTTTAGTCCAGGATTCAGTCAGACCAAGACCTGAGAAAATCAAGTTTGAGTACTTTATAAATGGATCCTTTGTATGATTTAAACAATGATGAACATAAGCTGAAGGGTGTGATGGGGCCCTAAGATCTAAAGATGCAGTTCGGGCATCTGAGTAGAGCATCACTTCCAGGAGACAGAGAGTGAGTAAACTTCCTTTTAACTTTAAAAACAACATTTGTCAGAGAAAATTAGCAAACTCTGTTTGCCTTTCAAAAATATCCACTTTTATGTGGTCAACCTCCCAGTCTCTTTCTTATTAGTGATTTATGAACAGGTTAACAGAGCCCAGAGAAACCTACAGTGATTTAGATTAGGTTCTTTTTTGTGACTTCCTGGAGCAGTCACTGATGAACTCTTGGAGAAAGTTGGAAAAGCTGATCACTCCCCACTTTTCCTTGTTTCTTATGGATAACGGTTCGCCCTCTGGTTCGTAGAAGTCCCTTAGGAATGGCTTTGTAACACTTTCCAGATGATGATTGATGAGTTTTTCCTTACCTGTTCTTGAATCTCTTTAGATTGAGATTGTGTAGTTATTTTTTAGATACTTTGGCCTATTTCACCTTAAATCTACAGGTCTGGTAGTATTCATGCCATTAAAATGACAAGTGAAGATAACAAGTAGGGATAAAATTCTTAAAATTACATTAAAAATGTATACAGTAAGAGCTTAATTGATCATCTGAGGTCATTTCTAAGGTCTAATCACTATGTGTATTGGAAACTCCACATTATCCTCCATGATTGTTAGGACCAATACTCCTTGATATTTAAACTGACATTGGGTCCACTGTTAGCTAGTGTTGGAAAACATTCAGCATGTTTGAAGCTCATCTGTAATATACTTCTGATGTAAATACAGAGATCGGCTTCACAGCAAGGCTTGAAGGCACAACTTGCTGCTTATTTCTTGTGAGTGCCTGCTAATTGCACTCAGAGGCTGTGGCACACCAATAAGGAAGCAGTCTGTTAGCTTGTAACAGCTGCTGTTTTGAGTGTGTTATGAAAATGCAGTAAACGAACCAATTTTCTGCTGTAATTTTTTAAAAATCCAAACAAAATCTGTCTCCAGATGAGATTAGCTTTAAGAGCTGGAATAAAAAAAAATCTTCATTTTATTTATTTATTTTGTAGCTGGTCTTCTTCAAGCCAGTTTCAGATTTGTTTAAGAATGGATGGAGGCAGTCCATAAAAATAGAAACACTTTAAAAATGCATGTGCATACCTGTGTGTGTGTGTGTGTGTGTGTGTGTGTGTGTGTGTGTGTGTGTGTGTGTGTGTGTGTGTGCGTGCGTTCGAATCAGAAAGAAACTGTACCAGAATAGGAGCAAAATTAAGGGTATACTATTCTAATAATCCCACTTAAAACACAACCACCTCAGATTGTTTAAACGGAGACCAGGATGCACATGCAGCATTTATGTGTTCTAGAGCTCTTAGAGGAAACCGTAACAGAGTTCAACTTCATGTGTTAATTCTGCATCGACATTTAAAACTTATTAACTTTGTAACAATGCATTTGACATAAACTGATAAAAAGTCAGGTACTGTAAAAGAACAAATGTTCTGATGGTGGCCAATAATTATCGAAATTAAAACACTGTAACATCACTGGAAACTACTTAGTTTACACAATATTTACAGTATAGAGCTACATTACTAATATTTAGGTAAAAACCTCAGTAACAAGTAGTAATGACAGCCTTTACAGCTCCCTGACACTATGTCCATAGCTTCTGACTGACCTGATTAATCACATCCAGGGGACTGCCCTAGTCCCAACAGTGTTTAGCTCAGACAGCTGACAGACACTGACAGATGCCTTTAACAGAACTGCTTGACCAAGTCACACCAATAAAAAGCATTATTTTACTCACCGAAACTGTAAAAGGAATGGAGCGCAGGATTTCTTCCTCTGGAATTACTTTGTCATCTCCACTCCGCAGATTGAGCTGGCTTTAACATGTCCAAGTCTTGGCTACCCTGTTATCCTCCACCTGTCTGTTATAATGATATAAGGCACACCTTAATGCACTGGTCATTAGGGTTGAGAAATTCCCCTTGCCCAGGTCCACTTTCACACAGTTCTCCTGGTGCGTCCCACCCCTGCCCTACTTAATCTCTTCCCACTCCGAAAAAGGTTTCATATCCATGTATCCAGCACCATCTTCCCCAAAAAGAAGGAATTTAAAACAGAAAATTTCATTTATTTTAAGCAGCCACTTCTTATCAGTTTATTAATCATCGTCTTATGTGGCTCGTTTTAGTGATAACGGTCTTCGGGTTGTTGAGGATGAAGACACTTGATTTTGTGTTTCTCATCCAAGCTGAGAGGTGCAAAAAGATGTTCTTAGAAGGAATCTACCTTGTTCATCTGCTAACGTGGAGGAAGAACAGCTCCTGCTCATCCTCTGTGCTCATTCCATGTCAATTTGCATTGGTTAACTAAATGATAGGCTAACCAATACATCCTTTAACATGCAATGGCACTGACGAGGGGCAAGGAAAAGGCAGTCCAACCCAACAGTACTGCTCCCGAGTCTTAACACCACTGTAAGATCCTTCCAGTTCTTAGATGACATTCTGGTTTGTGGATGTATAGAGGAGAGGTATTTTTCTGGTTTACAAGTGTGCATGGGCTAATAAATGATACACACATTTATCCATGTAGTGTTTGATTAAGGTGGGATTGAGGGTTTGCTTAGAGTAAGGGATAGAGTCATATTCAAGTATTAGGGCATGAAAGTAAGGAATCCACTAAATAGAAAATGCCTGAGATTTGTGAGGGCATGAGAACGGGGCCTGTAGCCAGATTACTGTCGCCCTATCAAGTATTAAAGTCACGCTATTAAGGTTCATGTGTCAACATTTGAACATGCTCAACTGGATTTTTCCAAGTTGACTATCTTCAGGATTCTCTATGGGAAACCAACAAAGAACAGACTGAAAAGTATTTACAGACCATATTCTTTGAGCTGCAGACTAATAATGGAATGCATTCTGCACATTCTGATATATGAAGAAATATAAATCTGTTGATGGTATATTTATATTTTGATTATCCTCCTTTGCATCTAATGTGGCTAAAGGCTGTGCCTCCACTGCCACAAATGACCGCTTTTCACTAAGCAGAACACTAACACCATCATATATAGTAAGCGCTCGAAATCAGGAATTGCCTTATTTTAAAATACCTCGCATTATTGTTGGTAACAAAATATGTTAATTATCCCTGTGGTCTACTAAATATTCTTCCTGTGTTGGCTTCCACATGCCTGCATTGTGGTTCTATTCTTATTTTTTCTTGTTTTTTAGCTTTGGTGATAATTTCAGATAAGAAAACCTCAAACATAAGTTTACAGGAGTCATCATGACTCCCCTCCTGACAGACCTTCTGCATGGCTTCAAAGCATCTTCACTATTGTCCTATTGAGAAATTCTTTCACACCATGTTTCTTGCTCAAATTCATGATGATTGACTTGCTTGTAGCACAGTGTGCCACATTACATTCGCTCCATGGAAGTGCCTGAAAGAATTGCTTGGAGCAGTAAAAACAGCACCCAGCCAGTGGCTCTGTAGCAGAGCTCAGGGCAGAGAAATGACATGCCGTACATCTGTTTCTGAGCATCCTCTCAGTGTCTGTGCAAATGAGCAGACTGGTGCTTATGTTCTGTGTCTGAAGGACAGAGCAGGCTCCTTAGGCACAGAGCGAATACCTAATAGGAAAAGAACAAGATGACATTAATAAGACTCTTTCAAGAAGCTCTTGCAGGGAGTTTTAAAATCCCATGACATGTGTTCTTGTTAGTGCATTAATCTGTAACAGCCCTGAAAGCAACTCTTAACAACACAAGAACATTATCATGTGACAGTACATCACAATGACTGAAAAAGGATTTTGAAGAAATGCAGCTGGCTTTTGTCGCTCCTGTAAATGCAGGTTGTTGCCATTTCTAATCTATGCTAACATGTTTAAAGCATTTATTGTGCATAATATGCTCTGAGTTTTGCTTGATCATAACTGCGGATTCGTGGCTCATAAATACTGTGTTGCTTAACACACTCATGGGTTTAATACACTAAAAACAAAGTGCCAGAGGATTTCTGGCCACAGCACTAAAGCAACAGCAATTATTTCATTAGCAGGGTTAGTTTAGGGTCTGGTTGGTTGGCATAGGACAATCTACAGTCATGGCCAAAACTTTTGGCAGTCATATATAGTAGTTGTTTTGCCAATCATGAGGCATTTTCTAGCAACAGTTGAGTTTGATTTTAGATTTTGTGTAACTTATTCATTGCAAAGGGCTTTATCAGCCCAGGTTTGCAAAAACAACATATATTTTCCCTGGCAAAAAATGATCAGCAATGTTATTTTTAGCATAGTCAAACCATGAAAACAGGTTAAGCTGCAAAAGCATCCAGAATAAAATCCCTACATCAATCTATTTAGCAGACTGGATGGTCACATCTGCACATCAAATGTGCAGATGTGACTGGAATTCTTATTTTGTTGTGTAGCAGTTGTTACCTCCAAAGATAAGGATGCAGCCCTTGTTGCTTTTTATAAAATGCCTTGCATCTTAGTAAACTCCTAAGAATACTCAACTTGAATAAAGCACTTTGTCGCAGCAGTTGTTGTTTTAAAGTGCTTTATAAATAAAGTAGTAGTAGTCGTAGTAACTGTGGACTTCAGAAAACCATAGTGGACCAGAACTAGCATACAGTATACCATGGCAGCCCAAATCATCACTGACTGTGGAAACTCTGCTCTAGTCTTCAAGCAACATGGATTTTGAGTCTCTCCAACCTTCCTCCAGACTCTGGAACGTTTATTTCTAAATGAAATGCCAAATTTACTTTCTTCTGAAGACAGGACTATCGACCACTAAGCAATAGCCATGTTTGATTTTCTCCTTAGCCCAGGTAAACTGCTTGTAGCCCACTTGTGTAGGCTTCATCTATGCATAGTGGCTCTTGATCGGCTAACTCCAGCCTCAGTCCACTGCTTGTAAAACTCCTCCAGATTCTTGAGTGGATTTTGCATGACAGTCCTGTCAAGACTTCAGTTATCCCTGTTTCTGGTGTTCCCCACTTTTGGATACAGCTCTCTGTTTCTCTCCCTTTTTGACCCCTAGCACTCTCAGATTTACCAGATAATATTTTTGCAGACAGCTTTTTCTAACTTAACACAAATTCATAGCACATTGTTCAGTGCGTCCAACTAAAAGCAGAACTGACTGCTCAACACATTTCTTCAGCCTTCTCCCATGCACGTGCACAACACTGGTGTAATTTCAACTTGTCTCCACAGGGGGCAATCTTGTGCAAAAACTGTGGAATTTGCGCAATGTACCTTTAAATGAAATTAAAACATACTCCAGAAATACAACAGGACGGATGTGGCTTTCAGCATTGGCATCCATGTTGATGTATAAGGATTTATCGTTGATACTGAAATGTGTAAATAAACTGTAGGTCATTGAACTTTTCTTGAGGAAAAAAAGGAGGATTGAATGTGTGTTAAAGATGCATAGCCACATTATATGCTTATAAGAAAAGACCAAAAACCATTTGATCATGATAAAATAAGGTTATATACACCAAGTGTCCATCCTGATAATTTTTTTCATAGTCCTTTTTTAGCATAAATAGAAACAGAGCAACGGGCGAGATGAGCAGATATAAATAGATGTGGCGCCATCTACCAGCTATATCACAGAACTATCAGAAAGCCAGATGGTGACTTGTAAATCACTACTGAATAATGTCAGACCGAGCCTGACCCCTCTGCAATGCCTCGCAGTAAAGCGGCAGCTCGATGGGATCGAAGACCAACCGTTATTAATTAAATAAACCCATGTACAGCAACTCTAAGAGCCTCATATCAGAACATCATGGAGAAAGAAAATTCCCATTCAAAACTGGAAACAGGGACACAACATCAAGGTAGGAACCAATCAATCAATCAATCAATCAATCAATCAATCAATCAATCAATCAATCAATCAATCAATCAATCAATCAATCAATCAATCAATCTATTTAAAATGTTGTTTGTACTTAAGACTGTAAAGGCTAATAAGAGCATTGCTGTCACTATTATTACAGTACAATTAAGGACGTTTACTCACGTCAATCAACTCTGTGGTCAAATGTGAGTGATGGGCAGTTTTAGCTTCTGCTTCAGTGAACACCAACGTTCATACTGTATTCCAGCGCTATTCTAGTCTTTTCCCTCTTGGAATCTTTTATTTTATTTTTTTTTTTGCTTTTTTCCCCCCCACTGGATCTTGGACCTTTGTTCATTGTTTCCACACTTCGATGGGAGATGCTATTAGCCGTTAGCTGCTTCTTTATTTATCCCCTGCGCACATGCGCATTGTCGTACCTCCAATGTTATGAATATACACAAAGGGCTTAAATTACTGACAAATCAAGCAAAAACTAAGTGTAAAACACCAAAATAACAACTAATACGCCAGCAGGATGTGATAATCTTTCCTAAAAACTTTGTATGCAACCAGAGTGAGTTACTCATGTATAAATGAAAAAAAGTCAAATAACGTGGCTATGTACCTTTAACATATGTGCTCTAAGGACAGCTGTTTTTGTGAGTCTATGTAAATAATGTGGTGCATTAGCATAGTTTTGTAATTATAGTTGACGCACTCATAGAGACTGGTTTCATTGTTGCATGTAGGCCAATTCTCAAGAACAAATTAACAAGACTTGTTTCATTTTACTTTGAAAAATAAATTGGTTTTGTGACGGCCTTGTTAATGTCTTTCTATTTTTAAACTGTGACTTTGAAATTTAGCATAAAATCTTGTTAAAGCTTGCCTAGTTTTGTTGGACTTGTCAAAACATTTCGTAAAATAATTTTAATTTACCTTTTATTTTTAAGTTTAGACAGAACTGTGTATAGTAATTACTGATGCAGGTTTATTGATTTTTTAAATGCTCTGGAAAATAGCTTGTGCATGTTGTCCATGATTAAGGTGATGCAATGGCCAGTAGTGATGACCATAAGTGTGGTTCTGTGTATTATTTCTCAGCTGTGGCATCATAAATAATGGTATAATGAGAGTTTTATTTAAGACTGACTAAGAAGAACATCACTGAAGGGCCACTGTGGACTTCTAATAAAATTGAAAATGACAGAGGAAAAAAAACTTTTGCTTTCACACAAATTTCAGCCCTTGTTTATGAACCACTTAGGCAAGGTTTTGATGTGGCTCAGAGTAAGTGATCAAGGGCTGCAAGTATTGTAATTTTTTCTGTCCTAGCTGCAGCTAATTGCTACATGATGTGAGCTAGTTTCTGTGTGTGCGCATTATCTTTATTATCAAAGATAACTTGAAATCTCATTTTGAGCAAACTATACCCACCAAAGGCTCATAGAGGATGGATAGGTCTTTGTCCTTTTTGATGTTTTGCAACATTCTGTTTAATGTGAGTGTAATTAGTATAATAACCCAAATACAAAAATAATTAAAAGAGAATATGAGTTCCGAAGAGGCTTGTTTATCAGATTAAAAGTACCTTTTGAAAGTGACCTTTAAGCAGGTATTAAACACACTTTTTATTAAGCCCACATCTCTATATTAAAAAGGTTTTTTAGTGGTAACACGTATAATTCTAATAACCATTATTGAAAGTGGTGTTTTCATTAGCAAGCATAAAATCCTCATAATTAACAGAAAGACTGGAAAACATCAGCCTGTGTGTAATTAATCAATATAACAGAGTAAAATTAGTTACTGAAATGAATGAACATTTCAATAATTCTCATTTATGAAATATATCTGTTTATGTTTTGTGCATTAGTAACTTATTTTACACACAATTTTACATTATCTGTGGTAATTAAAATAAGCAAAAAAAAAACAAAAAAAAAAAACGGGCTTCATCTGACACATCTGTTCTGCTGTGAGCATCAGTCTGTTTTCACCCTCAGGACTTTCAGCCAGACCTAAACTTGCTATAGCATTGGCAGAGAGCAGTCTGGGATGGTTGTACAACTTTTGGAGTGAAAAGAAACAGTCTTTTTAACAAGCCTATCTGATACATGAGTCAGCCAAAACGGGCTGTGACCACCTCGCTTGGTATTTCAGATGCGAAACAACAGTAGGTCTGTTTTAACCCCCTGGAGCTTCATGGTCCCTTCAGACACACCCAGAAGGTGAAAAGGTGTCGAACATTAATGGTTATCACGTCCTATAAAGTTGATGTAGACTATTTGCTCATTGTAAATTATATGAAATGTTTCTGGAAATGTTGAAATAAGAAACAGAGCAATGGAAACACTGTTTGGATTTTTTTTAACCACATTTACAGACTCTAGACGTTTCTCTGTGTTCTGTTTAAAACATGTTCTTCTTTCTTGCTGAAAAGGAAATCTTCTCCTCGCTTTGTTAAAAGTATAAATCTTCCATGGCAGTTGTGTGTGTGTGTAGAAGGATAAAAGCACCAGCCGGGCATGCTCAGCTATTTTGATTTGTAGTAATGTGTCTCAGTCAGCGTACAGTGGGCGCAGTCTCCTAATCGATGCCATCAAGCAGAAGTTAAAGAAATCAGTTAAACACACTTCACTGGATTAAATGCCATCCTTCAGCCCGTTGAAGCCCAGCTGTCTGTCAGTCTGCCATGCAGAGTGTGCTGCTTGCTTGGATGTGTGACAGCTGTGACACCAGCTCTTTCTAGCTTAATGCATAACCCAGTGGGGGAACTCCAGCAGAGAGCATTGCACATGAATTATTTTCTGTGACTTCGCGACATCACAGAAGTGCACGACTTTCAAGTTGAAGACACAAATTAGCAGAGGCAAATAGGCTCTTGACATTCTCCTGCAGCTGAGTTTTATTTACAGACGCAGCAGCATGTCCCCCATTTTCTCTCAGTTGTTTGTCAGGCGCTGTGCACCTACGGCTCTGTTGCTGCATTGTGTGGAAAGACCTGCCGGTGACGGGCAAAGCTTCTCGGGAATCAACAGGGAGCTCTGACTGATCTTCTGGAAGAGAAATTAAACTCTGAGCTCTATAAAAATGTGTCTGGGGAGGCAGGCAAGCAGAGACTCGGGGGGGGGGGGGGGGTCCCTTCGTCTCCTCCTGAGGATGGTGCCTAAAACGAGAATGTATTAGGAGTGAGGTGTTTCTGTGATTCTATAGCCGATAACCTGGGACAGTGGGAGGGGCTGTTCTTCAAAAGGCTCTATAAGATTTAAACCATAGCAACAAAGGAAAGGATTGAGTCTTGTATGTTTCAGAAAGGCATTTGCTGAAGTCAGTGTTTTGGCTGTTTCCTCCTCTTTACCTTATACACCTTTTCACCAGGAATTAAGGCATATATAAGGGCATAAATATGCTCCACAAGATATGACAACCATAGGACACAATCAACAAAACAAACTAAAGCAGTAGCGTTCTTACATAATTCATGAATTGTTCCCATCAGAAGAAAGCAATCAATATTACTCCCCATCCACCTTTTCGTTTCATTGTAGTCTAGCCGATATTGGTTAACCGCTACACAGAGCTTTTTCATGCAGCTATAGCCAAACTTAAAGATGGATAAAAACATTTTATATTTCAGGCTTAATCTGTTTTAACACCACAGTCGGTGTGTGAGTGTGTGTGTGTGTGTGTGTGTGTGTGTGTGTGTGTGTGTGTGTGTGTGTGTGTGTGTGTGTGTATGTACAGAATTACCGGAGCTGCTGTAGAATTACTCAAGCAGCACATCAACAACTCAACCAGCAAGGTGCTAAAAACCTAGAATAACATCAAGCACTGCTGGCCTTACTTGTCTCAGTTAAGGTCCATATTCATGATCAGAGGATGGTGTGATGATCAGGGGCTGCTTTGCCATTTCGAGACCTGGAATTGGTGGAACCATGAAATCTGCTCTCCCAGAAAGCCCTGAAGCAGAATGCCATCAGTCCGTGACCCAATGATTAACCCTACTTGGGTAACAAAATTATTCGCACATCGTCAAGTCCACCTCTGAATGGCTCAGTTAAAAAACAAATTAATAAAGGTTTAGTAGTGTTAATTGAAAATCTTTTCAGCTTCAACCTGTTTGTTTGAATGGCGGTTTATTGCAAACAAAGTGACTACGAAATTATTTATTTTGTATCTCCAAATATGCGATAACTTTAATGTTTAAAAGGCTACATGCAGTGCAATGCGAACGTATTCATTATATATATATATATATATATATATATATATATATATATATATATATATATATATATATATATATATATATAGTATTATTATTATTATATATACACACACATCTACCTACCTACCTACATACATACATACAC
This sequence comes from Fundulus diaphanus, assembly GCA_037039145.1. Lineage (NCBI taxonomy): Eukaryota > Metazoa > Chordata > Actinopteri > Cyprinodontiformes > Fundulidae > Fundulus > Fundulus diaphanus. The sequence continues at coordinate 4,524,421 of CM073136.1, forward strand.
ACACATGAAATTTTTAAGTACGGTTTGCATTTCTATTCAGCCCCTATACCCTGATGCCTTAAATAAAATCAAATGCAAATGGTTGTTTTCAGAAGTCAGCAAATTTTAAAATGAAGAGCTTCCTGTGTATAATTTCATCTCAGTATAAATCCAGCTGTTCTGGGAGGAAACATCAGAGAACAAACTGCTTCAAGAAACAGAAACAGAAAGTTCAAAAAAGGGTTTGGTTGGGCATCTCAAAGAGAAGCATTCAATTCAGCGTTCGAAGAGGAAAAGAGTATTGCACAACAGCAAACCTTCAAAGACATGACCATTCACTTTCACCAACAGGCCGGGCAAGGAGAGCATAAATCAAAGAAGAGGCCTATGGGATCTCGGGAGGAGCTGCAGAGAGCCATTGTTCATGTGAGATAATCTGCAGACCAGACAAGTCCTGCATATCACAAATCTGACCTTTTAGCATGACAACAAACCTAAAACATACTTCTGCAGTTGTAAAGTGACAAGATGTGAGTTGTGTAGTTTTTGCCAGAATGTAATTTCCTGTACATCATCCAACTCCTATCCTATAATTTATGTCACACTGATTCTTGGCAGAATTAACTGTAGTGTATTTTACATGAAATGTATATCTAAATAGTTTTAGTCCAAGCTCAAATATGATTAGTTTCCATCCAGGAAAAAAACGCCTTTCCATCCCCACTTTTTCTCATGTTGCTTGCTCATATATGCCCATACCAGCACCAGGAAAACACATTCACAGTAATTGTGTTGTCAGATCACCTTAAACTGTTGTTACTTTCCCAACTGCCATCGTGTCAGCATTGTGCTCCTCGTCGGTGCCAGGGCCCTGTCTCAAAAACTGTAGATCAGCTTTTGCAGCCACCTAGTATGAAACGAGCGACGCTGTCAGAGCCATATGTTTCAGAAGCCAAACGCAGAGCCGTTGGGATGGTTAGTATGCATGAGCTTGCGGTGGAAGACTGATAGATGTCTACTGCAGGCTTTTTGCTGCCTCCACTCCTGCATGTCCCTATCATTCCTAATGACTCACTCAGGACCTGATCTGAAAATAAAATCCCAGTGGATGGTTGGGAATATGCCATTAAACAAGTGATGGCACATTATGCTGCGGGTCAGTCAAAGCCATTAGAGGAATTGCATTAGTTCTTAGGTTCATTACCTCTGTGAGGGCTGGACTCACAGCCTCACTGGAACATTTGGTTCTGTTTAGGGCCGGGTCACATACGTTCTTTGCCCTATTAAGCACATAATATAATAATAATAATAATAATGCTTCAAATGAAGAGTGTACTTTATAGAATCAAATAATTGCAATATAACTAAACTGGGAAACCAGAATAGAAAGAGGACTACATTAAACCGTCTCCCCTCCTTCGGCTGCCCTGCCTCCATCTGCCTAAGTTGCTCCGTGTTTCAGCAGTTTTGTTCTTCTGGTTTGCTTGTCATTTCTCCACCCCTGCCTCAGTGTTTAAGCTCACTGGTTTTCATGGTTCTCTTCTGGTTTTTCCTCTGCTTCTGGATCCTGTTAAACTGACGTTTTCTCCATTACCCTATCGTTTCCCTGCCTTGAATTATTTTCCACCAGTTGTTTATCCTGTGACTACTCCGGTATTTATTTATTTTTTTATTAAAAACTTTCTTTTTGCCACTACCATGCTCTGCACTTGGGTCCTCCTTCAACCAAATCATGAAACTGTGAAGAGCAATTTTACATTCTTGTCACAGATTCTAAATTGGTCTCAGGTCTGGACTTTGGCCAGACCATTCTCACACATGGACATGCTTTAGTCTAAAACATTTGATTGTGGCTCCAACTGTATGTTTAAGGGTCGTTGTTTTGCTGGAGTGTGAACCTTCATCCCAGGCTTTTTGTCTTTTGCTGTCTGTAACAGGTTTTCCACCAGTTCTGGCCTATTTGTAGCTCTGTTCATCTCACCATCAACCCATTTTCCATTTCCCTGTCTTTTTTCTATCTGTCAAGGAAACACTTCCCCAGAGTATTAAGTTGCCATCACCATGTTTTACTGTGAGAATGTTGTTTTCACTGTGATGTGTAGTGTTAGTTTTCCATTAAACAGGGCAGCATGTTTTCCTTACCAGAAAACCTTGTTTACGGTGGATCCAAACCTTTGAGGATTTACCAACATGCCTAGTAGCATAATTTAAGCAGAACATCCAGTCACTTTGTTTCAGCATTAACTTTGATCTCAGTATTCTTCCAGGAAGCCCAGATTTGTGAAGTGTATAAGTTGCCCTGGCAACAGATCCCCGCTGCCCCCCAGGAGCTAGTAATTTCATCTACTTGAACTTAATTTGATGTAGAGGTGTCAGAGTTAAGGGGGCTAAATACAAATATAGACCACAGTTTTCACATTTGTTGTTTGTAAAACAAAAAAAACAAAAACTGATTACAACCATGTGTCCTTTTCCTGCCACTTCAGAGTTACACATTACTTTTAATTGGTCTATGACATAAAATTCTAAAACCATGAAACGCAGTACATTTTTTGATTGTAGAGAGACAAAATGCGAAAAGGTTCAAGAGGGTGAATACTTTTGCAAGAACCCGGATCTATAATATCACAGCTCTGACGCTTTCCAGGCGAAGGAACCTTTTTCCACCGGGTTTTAAAGCAGCTGTCAGGAGTCTCAGTTAAAATGTGAATATGTCAATTGCAGAGTGGTTCTAATGTTCAGATGTTTGGAGCTGCAGAGGGTGTCACCCTTTTTTCATAAAGCCAGCTCAAAAGTACACAAGTAATATTTCCCTCTCTGTCAATCATGCTATCAGCATTAAAGCCAGTCGCAGCAGAGTTTTGATGCTGGCATTTTGGATATTTATAAGGTTCTGATGTGTAGCTCCAATGTTACAATCTCTACTGTAAGGGGGGGACATGTGAAAAATAGAGACCTCATACCGAGATTGCTTCAGACAGGTCGAAGTTCCACAAAGCAACAACATAGAATAATGTATAATCCAAAGCAAATGAGCTACATTTGGAACTAACACCCACACAGCAGAAAATATATTCACTGGCAGTACAAACCTTCTGGGGCCATGATCATGCGTGTTGTTTCTACTTCAGGTTTCTCAGTCTCCTTATTTCAGGCCTGTTGCATCACATGTGCGGCATATCACACAGAGAGTTGTTTCCTTTGTACATGCTCATGTCTGCTGTCAATCTTAGCAGGATTCTCCGCAGAGAAGGACCTGGGGGGAAAGTTAAACAGGTTGTTTAAAGCAAACTTCAGCAGGAATTATTTTCCAATCCAAAATCCAAAATGAAGTTGTGACAGTGAGGTATTCTGTAGAACCAGGCTGCATCACTGTACGGGTTATATTACTTTGCAAATATTTCCAAGAGTTTTATTCCTCTCTAGGTTGGAATCAAAGAATGAGGGGAGTGTGATGTTAAAGCTGCGCCAAACATTTTATTATCATAGGAAATGTATGCAAAGCTATTCCCCGGCAGCAGCTCCACGGATCCATTTACAATCCTAAGCTACATAGTAACATGAGCCTGGAAATACCTCATGGAGATACTTACAGAAGTGTTTTGTGAATGCATCAGTTGCACTCAAGGCTAGGATGAAACTTTTAACAGAGCTGAGTCTCTCACAGGAAAGATGAGGGGTATATGGAAAGAATCCCAATTTATTTTGTAGATTAAAATATATGTAATCATTGAAATAGTTTTACAGATATAAAAAATGTTTTCTGCAACTATTGTCCCATTGGACAGTAGTCCCATTGGTCCTAGTGTGTGTGTGTGTGTGTGTGTGTGTGTGTGTGTGTGTGTGTGTGTGTGTGTGTGTGTGTGTGTGTGTGTGTGGGTGTGTGTGTTGCTGAGTGAGTTCTCCTGCTCCCTAAAGAGCTCCACTGGAGGGTGTGGCCTAAATTCATTAGATGCTCACCTGTTACCTATTATCCCATCAAGCTGCTGGGTATATATGGAGCTGCCAGAGCATCACTGTTTGCCCGATGGTTCCACATAGTGGTAACACAAGCTATCCAGAGTCCTGTCTGAAACAGTTCAGCTCCTTGCTGTCTTCCTCGTATCTGAGCTGCTCTGTCTGGCTACGTCCAAGTTGCTTACACCTTCAAGCTCCTGAGGATTGATCTCCATACCACTCTGCCTGTCAGAACTCAGTAACTGCTCCTTCCCACGGTTGTCTCCTGGCTACTTCTAAATTCAGCACTAACCTGCCTGCCCGCTCTCCACCATCATCAGGACTCACCGGCTCGGACCAGCCCTCACTCCCCATCAGGATCACCTTTCCCCTGTCAGCACGCCCGCCTGTTACTGTAAACCCAACAAATCATTACTCTAGCTCATCGGTATCGCCTAACTCCTTCTCTGACTTCTTCTTTCCACCTCCAGAAAGTTCCTAAACCCCCCCAGAATCCCTCCAAACAGCACATCTGGCTCACTCACTCTCTCCTCAAAAAAATGTAAATCTCAAGATCGCACCTTGGTGTTCTGCATGTGGATCAGGAAGCTATCCTCTAACAAGACAGAGGACATTTAAGTGTATCTGGACACATGATGTAGATTGATTTGAAAAAAATGACTTGTAACTTGTTTCATGATTTGTTGACTTGAAGCAGGCTGTACATGCATGGTTCTCCTCCAACATCTCACAGTGTACAGTGGGGAAAGGTTTCTTCTGATGTCAGACTGGTAGATGGCTACAAGAGGAGACTGGCTGAGGTTATTTCAGCCGAAGGTGCTAACACAGGCTTTTAGAGGGAGGGTTGTCCCAACGTTTCTCTTTTGTTAAGAAACATCTTTTTGTTGAAAACTTTTGTTTAATAAGTAAACAAGGTAAACTTTTGGTATTTACTTGCAATTGAAACTTTTTTTTTAATCAGGGATAATGTATATTTGATACATTGATATTTGAACTTTCTAATACGCATACATGGTATTTCCAGATTTATAAACTAAATGTGATTACCTTTTATGACAAATGACAAATATATTTATAATGCTCCTTCATTCCCACTGCTGTTAGATTGTTGAATTCTTCTTTATAATGATTTGCACATTTGCATACCTACAATGATTGCCATTCCAGCATGGTCACCTTGTGTACATATGCATAGACATGTGCATGTCAGTGTATGCATATACATATTAATTTTTTTGTTTTGTCTTATCTCTATATCTCTGCTTCTGTCATAATTTTATTTCCATATTTCTTAATTATTTTACAAGAGCTAATGTAACGGATGAATTTCTCCATTGTGAGATCAATAAAGTCTCATCTCTTTCTCTTTTGTCTTTGTTTTTTTAGTCAGAGCCTTGGAACAAAACTTTGCTAAAATCTACATTGTGAATGTGTAGTTGACAATAAAGTCTGTCTTATGAACAGATTCTCTAGACACAGTTTCAAGTTGAGTCAAATTAGGGTTTGAGTGTTGCTTTCTGCAGTCCGTACAGCCCTTTTGGCTTCTTTGGCCTGCAGCACTCTCTGGTGCAGCTTGCAGCCAAGTCGGCCTCCAAGTCATAGGCCATGGTCATCAGATGGTGAAGGATGGGCAGCCAATTCCACATTGGGAGCCAAACACAGCCATATTTGGATAACTTCTGCTTTAAACTGTTGATTTAACCACATTATGTTGATTTAACTACATTTATCTACATTTCAGCCCTCATCTCTGATTATGAAATGGAGGGAGGGATTGAAAGAGTAAAGGTTTTGTCAATCTACTAGTAAATTGTTGATAAGCATCTCTTGATAGAATGGGCGGCAAGGGGGAAGGGGTGGTTAGGGCAAACCTTTACTCTAAAGCTTTGATTGTCATGCTTTATGTCTTGCAAGGACACAAAATATACAACTTACAAGATATGGGAAAATCAGAAATGTCAATAGGATATGGATGGTAAGTGACAAGAGAACTGAGAGGAGTAACTGAAAGTGATTACTGGAGTGAGGAACAGGTGAGTTTAATAAACCAAACCCTCCACAGCTATAGGCAAGGCAAGGCAAATTTATTTGTATAGCACATTTCAGTACAGAGACAATGCAAAGTGCTTTACATGATTAAAATACAGAAAAAAACAGAATAAAAGTGAGTAGGAATAAAATGTAGAAACAAAATAGAACATATAAACTAAAAGCAAACATTGAAAACAGTTGGACTAAAAAAGTTGAACTAATGATGTTTCAGTAATACAGTTCAAAAAAAAAATTAAAACAGTTTAACTTGAACATTCAAAGGCAATTTTAAACAGATGAGTTTTTAATCTTGATTTAAAGGAACTCAGGCTTTCAGCACTTTTACAGTTTTCTGGAAGTTTGTTCCAGATCAGTGGAGCATAGGAACTAAATGCTGCTTCTCCGTGTTTAGTTCTGGTTCTAGGTATGCAGAGAAGGCTGCAGCCAGAAGACCTGAGTGGTCTGGATGGTTGATACACCGATAACAAGTCTGTGATGTATTTAGGTGCTAAGCCATTCAGGGATTTATAGACTAACAGAAGTATTTTAAAGTCTATTCTCTGAGATACAGGGAGCCAGTGGAAGGACTTTAGAACTGGGGTGATGTTCTCTACTTTCTTAGTCTTAGTGAGGACGCGGGCAGCAGCGTTCTGGATCAGCTGCAGCTGTCTGATCCACTTTTTAGGCAGACCTGTGAAAACACTGTTGCAGTAATCAATTCTACTAAAAATAAACACATGGATTAGTCTTTCCAGATCCTTCTGAGACATCAGTCCTTTAATCCTGGAAATGTTCTTCAGGTGATAAAAAGCCGATCTTGTAATTGTCTTTAGATGCTTTTGGAGGTTCAGGTCTGAGTCCATCACTACTCCCAGATTTCGGGCTTGATCAGTGGTTTTTAGCTGAAGCAGCTGAAGCTGTGTGCTAACCTTTGATCTCTTCTCTATTGGACCAAATATTATTACTTCAGTTTGGTTTTTATTCAATTGAAGAAAAATTTGTCTCATCCAGGCATTGATTTCTTCTAGCCATTTACTCAGTGCTTGAACTGGTTCATAGTCACCTGGTGACATGGTGATGTAGAGCTGTGTGTCGTCTGCATAGTTATGGTAGCTGATGTTGTTGTTTTTTATTATCTGAGCTAGAGGGAGCATGTAGATATTGAAGAGGAGGGGAACCAGGATGGACCCTTGGGGAACCCCACATGTGATTTTTGTCGTCTGGGATGTAAAGTTACCTACTGTTCATAAATACAGATAAAATAATGACAATAGTCAAATGGTCTAACTGTCATTTCAATGGCATATGAAGACACTTTAGAAGTAATAAAGGGATCGCATTTTCTAAAATTTGTGCTTGTTTTGGCAGAGCCTGGGTCATACATCATGCAAACTGTACAGTAAGTACATTAGTGGGTTACCCCCCCCCCCCAAACTTTCATAGGGCATCAACTCTCACATTATACGCATTCGGCACTGGGGCATACCAATTTAAATCAACATATAGGTCAGGCTACCACAGATTGTTATGGCTCCCACATACTTGCACGGAAATGGGTCTGCAGAGTCTGCACAGAACAATACATGTAGAACTCAACTTTTACGTACTCAAACGCGGAGTCATACAACAAACTGCTCGGTGGAAAGAAGTCTTCGCATTAAACTGTTTTATATGTGACACTGAGCTTGATACAATGAGCTGTTCCAAGCAGGCTACTCTCCATTCCCCCACTTCCTCTCACTGACAGAAAGTGTAGTAAATGTAGGAATTTGTCACAAAAAATGCAGGCAATTGGTACGATAGAGTATGAACTGTTAAATGTCCACGGACAGTCCATGTGGAGTCTGCTCACATTATACCCACAGTACGCCCGAGTATGTAGGAACCGGTACGATATCCTCTAAGATTCCTCTAGATGAGCCCCAGATGTCATACAACTTGTATACTACATCAATGTGTCACTGTTACAGAACTGGTGCACCTGCAATAACCCAAAAATAATGTTACTTTGTCTCATGCTACAATATACTTTGTAGCATGAGACAAAGTATAAAAAGATTCTTTTTTCACCTCAGCATCCTGAAACGGTTGAAATCTCCTTCTCAGATGTTCAGCCAGTGTTTAAAGATGATGGTAAGATAAACATTTACCAATATGACAATGGCTCAGTTAAAAGTACTAAATTACACACAACTGATTCCAGTACACTATTCATAATAGGACAAGACAATACCAACGTAAGTTCTTCAATACACTAGCATGCTTTGCCAGATTGGAAACAATGCCAGCAGCTTTAGAGCAATGAAACAGATTGGTTTGATCTCATTTTAACATTTTCTTTACACTTTTTTCCCCTGTCAGAATATACATCAGATGACACTTCCTAAATCACATAGCTTTAGTAGTAGGAATGTCTTGTTTAACCTTGAGCATTTAAGTGGTCAGGAGTGCTGTTATTGACTGATCATTCTGGTGTTGGCTCCTCTGCAGAAGGACATATAGAACAGGCCAGAACTAAAAGATAATAACGAGCTGTCATGCTGTGTGGTGTGTGTACCACCCAACTGTATACTAATCTTTTACTACCTTTTATCTTCTTTAGTGCTGACAGTCATCTACAGTTTATTTTTCATTCTCACTGTGCTTAGATTGCCAGTGGTCAGCATGTTATCTTTTCCAAAGCAAAAAGTGGTTTTGGCTCCAATCTATCAAACCACTGGTGTCAACACAGAGAAGACAAAAGAAATATTAACCTTTTTATTCAACTCCCAGCAGGTTGGTGAAAGGGATCAGAGCATAGCTTACCAAAAACAGGAAAAGACCCTGACAAATGACTTTGGGTGACTTGACAGGAATTCAAAAACTATGTGCATCCATGGTCCCTCCCAGATCTGGTTATCACCAGTGTTTATGAAAATTAGAACCTTGCATTTTAAACTGATATGCTATCACATAGACTAAGTAAACAGTTATACAGAAAGTAAGTTAAAGGGATGCTTAAGAAATCTTTTCGTGCTTCAGTTTAAATGCCTTTGTTATTGAAATATGTATGAAAAAAAACGATATTTGAAAGGCTTCAATTACTAAACATAGCCCAGGCTTTGACATTTCCAAGCATTCCATATTTCCATTCCTCTGCAGTGATGCAACACTCAACAATGTGGAGGGGTTTAGTTAGGCTGAGGGACCTGGCCTCCTTCCTTCTGCCTCTTTGTTTCCTCCTCTGTCACCCCTTCCCCACCTCTTTGGTGCTATCATTACACACACACACACACACACACACACACACACACACACACACACACACACACACACACACACACACACACCGCACGCATGCACACAAACACACAGTTTGTTGGACTGAAGCCATAGACCTTTTACAGATAGGGGTGGGGGGGTGGGCAAGAAACCGCAGGCTGTAGCTTGACAGACAAGTGGTGAAATGCAGACAGGGTAATTGTGAAGAAGGGATAATTTGACAGGTGCTTGGTTATGATAGCTGGCAATTCTCTTAATCTATAACAATAACAGACACATTTGCACACAGACACGCTAAGTGCAAACAAACATAGCAGAAAGCAACCCTTAATAACACTGTTCATGTATGTTTTGTAATCTTTTCTTCTCTTAAAAATGTTACAATGTCCATAAAATTGACTGCAAAACAGACATTTTGTTGCAAATTTACAGTGCATTGTTGTAAAGTGAAAGGAAATGGATGCATGCTTTTCCATTTTTGTAAAAATAAAAAAAAGTGTGGCATGTAGTAACATTCAGCCCCCCTGAATTAGATTTTGAAACCATTCTTCATTTCAATTAGAGTTAAGTAATCCAGTAGAGAAAACTTATTTTTCACACTCCTTTTATTTATATTAATGCCCGTGTGCTCTTTTATTTGAAAAAAAGTTTATTTTAAAAAGAGGAAATGTGATCCTCTCTAATTGTATTTCCGATTTCACGATCTGCTGCACTTTGATAATGAATAAGGCAGGCCATTAGACACGCCGTGCTGAACTTTATGGGTCGTTTTGTTGATGGGAGCAGATGTACGTTCAAAATAATATAAGGAAGAAGTTCTTTTGCATTATTTTTATTAGGCGAAGTTTCTTCATGTTAAAGGTACCTTTTTATGGGTTAATCCGGTGCGGTTTATATATGACTATCGTTGTGTTTAAGGACTTTATGTATTACAATTCACTCAGAAATCTGTTGAAAACAAAAGCAATGAAGCCGCTCTGCTCAATGGATATTCGGAGCATCACGGTACACTGATCAGACCCCTGAGCTGTCCACAAGACTGCCTGACCGTATTGTCTAAACTAGAAGTGCATTCATTGAAAGACCCCCACATTCTCGGGCATAGTTCACTCTGTGGATGTCCGTGCGGACAGGTATGTGCACAGCTTAATTTTTACGTCTTCTTGGTGGCAAGAAGTCTTTACATCAAACTGTTTTATATGTGACACTGAGCTTGATACACTGAGCTGATCCAAGCAGGCGGTCACAAGGACCCTCGGCATGACAGTCGCTCTCTGTTCTCACTGACAGGTGTGCGGTGGGAGCCTGCTGGAAAAGAAACGGCTCTAGGTGTTCAAGCTAGCTAATCACACATTTTACCATCCATTCCGCTGCTCCATCCCACTGGCAGCGCAGGCAGTCTGAAATTATATGCTGAGTCAGGGGTTACAGTTACAAGTCCTTGTAGGCCAGCTTTTACCAGCTTTGCACATCTAGAGACAAATAAGATTGAGAAAGTATGTGAACATTAAGTTGCAACTCATGCTGCACATTCTCAACTGTATTTAAGTCTGAGCTTTGACAAGGCCATTCTAACACATTAACCTGAATGAGCCAATATAGCTCTAGCTGTGAGTTTAGGGAGGTTGTCCTGTTGGAAGATGAACCTCCGACCCGGTGTCAAGCCTTTTGCAAGCTTTAACACATTTTTTTTCTAATAGTTTTACATTGTATTTAGCTCTATCCAACTTCAAACCAAATCCAGTTTCCTTGTCTCTGCTGAAGAAAAGCATCCCCACAGCATGATACTGCCACCATCATGTTTCAGGGTGGGGAAGGTGTGTTAGGTGTGATGTCCTGCTTACTCCCTTGAAAAAGTTTTACATGTAGGACAAGAAGGAATAGTTTTGATCTTATTTGACTAAAAGTTCATATTTTTCTTATAACACAAATTTTCTTCTTGCCACTCCTGTAGTATTTGTGTCAGATCTGGGTGTGTTTTGTATTTGATTTCTCTTCTATGAAGCTGCAGGGTTTCCAGGTAGGGCTCCAGCTGAAACCCTGAATAAGGGGGCAGCCAAAAGCTCTCACAATCATGCCCTTCAGAATAAACACAATCCCGGAACCGGTCCACCTTTGTTCACTTTACTCCCTCCTTCTGTCAGATTTAAACTTATTCACTGGGTCAACACAGCAAAATTCTCTTGCTACCTGGAGCCAGCCATACCATTGCACGCATCTACCATAATTTTTGGTCGCCATTCATTCCTAAAGATGTCAGAAAATATTTCCTCGTGTGTTCTGTCTGTGCCCGACATAAATCCAGAAATCAACCTCCTGTTGGTCTGCTCCAACCTCTGTCAGTACGAAAATGTATCTGGCTTCACATCACTCTCAGTTTTGTTACTGAACCCCACCCCCAGAAGCAGGCCTGCCATACAATGGGCTTCACCACCAACAGCAGGCAGAGCAGGTGAAGTGTCTTGCCCAAGGACACAACGACTAAGATGGATGGAGTGGGAGTTCAAACCAGCAACTTGCCAGTTACAGAATGTACTCCTAGCTCCTGTCGCCCATATTCCTATTACTGTTCTGACAAGATTCACCATTTAGTCCCTCTGCTCATCTCTGGCCTTTTCCTCACAGTGATCAACCGTTCAGTGTTATCAGACTCCTCCTGGACCAGTAATTGTAACTCAATAAACTTGTTAAACTTTGACCATTGTCTCATGTGAATTCTCTTACAGCTGGCCTTGAACAATGTGAGTATACAACTAACAATTGTCTTTTTGTCAGATTTTTCCTCCTGGATCATCACTCCCTCTGGAGTTACTTTTTGCCTCTTGAATGCTTTTCTTGCCATGCCTGCCTGTCAGTTACAGTGAACAGCCATGTCTTGATTTTGGATCTAATAGGGCTCTGTAAGATGCCCAAACCGTTCTCCCTGACATGTTTGCTGTGTTCCTTGGTCTTCATGGTGTTATTTATTTTGTAATGTTCTCTAGCAAACCTTGGAGGCCTTCACAGAGTAGTTGGATTTATACTGAGATTAGATTAAGACCCTCATCTATGGTCACGAGCTTTGGGTCGTGACCGAAAGAACGAGATCCCGGATACAAGCGGCTGAAATGAGTTTTCTCCGTAGTGTGTCTGGGCTCTCCCTTAGATATAGGGTGAGGAGCTCAGTCATCCGGGGAGGACTCAGAGTAGAGCCGCTGCTCCTCCACGTCGAGAGGAGCCAGTTGAGGTGGCTCGGGCATCTGGTCAGGATGCCTCCTGGACGCCTCCCTGGTGAGGTGTTCCGGGCACGTCCCACCGGGAGGAGGCCCAGGGGAAGACCCAGGACACGCTGGAGGGACTATGTCTCTCGGCTGGCCTGGGAACGCCTTGGGATTCCCCTGGAGGAGCTGGCCCAAGTGGCTGGGGAGAGGGACGTCTGGGCCTCCCTACTGACGCTGCTACCCCCGCGACCCGACCCCGGATAAGCGGAAGAAGACGGACGGATTAGATTAAAAACAGGTGAACTCAATTTTTGTAATAAGGTGAAGGAAACTGGTTGCATCTCATTTTATTTAGGAGCATCAGAGCAAAGGGGCATGGAAACATATGCACTACACATTTTTTAAGTTGTCATAATTTTTATTTTATTTTTTTTTTAAATTCATGTCGTTGCTTTTTTGTCTTCTATATCACAGTTATGGACTACTTTGTGTCAGTCTATCATACAAAATCTGAAAGTATATCGCCGATTGCGCTCATAACTGGTTAAAATGTGAACTTTTTAATGGATATGATGTCTAAAGCACTGTAAACATTATTTCTACAATCATAGTTTGTCTGAGGTTTCAGTTCTGATTTCACCACCTCTGATAGCAAAATTCATCATGTTCAGGTCTTCTCGGATGCTTTCTTTGAACAATGTTGGCACATCAATCCTCAAGGACTAAAGGAATGGGCACTGCATACCCACCAAATATTTCATCTAACTCCTTTTCTCCCTGTTTCTGGAGAAAAAGTGAAGCCGTCTCACTTGGGTTTCTGTCTGCTGCGCTCAAGGACACGGATGAAACTGAATAAAACATTACAAACATCTTGTCGCTACAAAGTACGGGCTGAGAATAAGAGTGGAAATAGAAATATCTCACCTCTGCTTCTCTGTCATTAGACCAATCAAAGTTCTGTATATTTAAACTTTTATTCCAGGCTTGGCTGTTATAAATGAAAGGGTTTGCAAACGTGGCAGAGAGTGAAAAGTTCCCAACCCGTCTGCTTTTATCACAGCATTGTGACATCTTTAGCGTATAAATTATAACTGTAGATCCATAGATTATTTAAGCAATTTCCCAGCCTTGTCAGCGCTCTGTTAATGGTTATGCTTTATGTCTCAGTAATCACAATGTAATCATCTTCTGATCTTAATCAAACACTGATCTTATCCCTTGTTGAACATTCTCCTTCCACCCCTGGCGCTCTGAGCTCTTTACCCGCTAACTCACTTCATTTGTTCTTCCACATGAGACAGAGAAGCTTTCACCCACTCAGACCGCACACATTCCCATCTCAACTAAAGCATCACTGTGTGTGGCTTTACAATAAGACCTTTTGGCTGCATTGCCAAGCTGACATTCTGTAGTAAGACTTAAAACTTTCTATAGATACAAATAGATACATTGCTGCATTCCCCCTTAAAGATTAAATATATAGTTTTGCTTTTCAATCTCACTCAAATGTGAGAGTACATTTTACCACTAAACAAAACAATACAATAAATCAGCTTTTAAATCATGATTTCATTTATGTGGAGGAAAGCTATTCAAACTGAATTAGCTGGATATGAAAAAGTTTCCCTCCTTCTTAAATCAGGTATTACCTTAAATCATGTATTTAAGGCAATACATACTTTTAATTTTAATACATGGGGGTAGGGGTGACCATATTACTTGCTCCTAATCATCTCATTTGCTGAATCGTAAGAGGAGCTGCTGCTGATCAGTCGTTGCCTGAGTGTTAACCTACATGCAGTGTCCGAAATTAACTTTCTGATTCACCTTCCTGATGTAAAAATCAACCGGCCAGGCATATGTTTTACCGGCCAAAATATTAATCCTGACCAGACCTCAATTTTTGTCAAAAATTAAGAGTGAGATTATGTTAATTTTCGGGAGCGTGGTTGGGGGCGTGGCTGTCTGGACCCTGGAAGAGAAATCTTTGTTTCCTGACTTTAATAAGAAAATATTGTAGTTGATTATAAAAGGCACAATAAGAATTATCACATTTACATCCAGGCAATAAAAACACTACAGATTATCATTATTCTATCCGTGTTGGTCTAATTTGTGAATGAGGCAGAGTTTCATCAAGCCTATACGGTTCAACATTTTTCCCTCAGCTGCAACATTTAAAGCACTCAGGGGTTCGCGCTGCGTCTTTACACTGATCCAGCTGCTGGAGTTTACCCTCGTGCGAGGGATAAACAGTGGGGAAAATGCATAAATAAAGACTGTAAAGGGCTCCTTTAGAGGGAAGAGAATGAATAATGGGTCTGAGCTGAAGCCCCTGATTTTACAAGTTCCTTAAAAAGTCCGCACCTATATTACATGTAACGTAATTTTGCGCACCTGAATTCAAGCGCAAGGAAGCACCACTGGCTCTGTGTCGTTAAATACAAAAGAGCATGAAACACAGCTACTGACTCTCCTATTGATTTTAATTGGGACATTTTGGTACGAGTTGAAGGACATTAAACGTAGTGATTCACGTTTTGAAGGCTAGCCGCTGATAAAAGCACCTGGCTCCGAGGGAAGGGAGGAGAGAGGCACAGTTACAGCGCTGAGGCACTGTAACTGTGCCTCTCTCCTCCCTTCCCTCGGAGCGCACGTAGTTAAATGCAGTATTAATAAAAACGAAACTTATAAACAGATTAATGGGCGTTTTAGACTGTATCTGGTTAGCAGATCTGTTTTCTGATCCAGCGTGCAGCCATGACTGGTTTTGAATGAAGGCTTTATCTGGGTGCCACTCTCCCCAGAAATAAGATGTGAAAGAAGCTGAACCAGCTCCGCAGAAGGCGGGTCTAGACTGAGCTCTGTGAACGGATCATCCGCAGCCCAGATGGGCTTTGTTATTTTTATTTTACTTTTAATTTATTTGATACAAAGATTTACTCGCCATGTGGCAGCTAGCCCTCTGAAATTCACTCGCCAAACGGGAAATTTACTCGCATTTGGCGAGTGGCGAGTGTTAATTTCGGACCCTGCCTACATGGTTACATCCTGACTCAGCGTGCTCAGAAACCCTTGCGGATGGTTTCCTTTATCAAAAATCTCACAGCTCTCCTGCCACAAACCTCTGGACATATGTCTCCATGATCAGCAGTGCTCGTTTATTTCTCAGACCTTTGAGCTAGCCTGTCCGCCCTCCTATGCTCACCCTGGAGCTCCACCGTTCAAACCAGTGAGACTTCGTCAGACGCCTGGGACATAACTAACCTCTCTCTGGCACTTCTTCAACAAAACCTCACTAAGATACATTTTATTTTTTTACCTCTGCAGGCAGACAAGGCTAAAGTTTGTGGCAGGTCTCTAAGGCAGGCTTGATATCTGACAAGCTGACAGACAGTCCAGGTTGTGTCCAGAATACAGAAGCCCATGAGGTGTCCAAAGGGGGGGGGGCATGACAGGGAAATCCAGACGAACAAGAACTTGGTCAAAAACAAGCTAGGCTGGCAAGGAATGGACATCTACTCACTAGGAAGCTTTCAATAATCCGGCTAGAGGAGACTGTGGGAGCCCAGAATATAAAGGATGATGAACAGGTGCAGGCGGTTAACTTGATTGCTGCTGGCGGAGGATATAAACTAACCACAGATGCATGGAATAAACTGTCGTGAAGCAGGAGAGTTACACACCAGAACATGACATCCTAAGTACACATTTCTTTAATAAACTGTTTAGATTTTGTCTTTTGTCTCCTTACAGTTACTTGCATGTGGGTTAGATAATTCCCAAACACCATGACAACATGAATTCTGTTCTAAACCAGAACATTTGGAAGGGCAATGTCTGGTCATCAGATACTTACGTTAAGCTCAAGAGCCCTTGGTTTATGCAACAAGATAGTGATCAGAAGCACACCAGCAAATCCACCTATGAATAGTTAAAAAAAAGGGTTTGAGTGGCTTTATCACTGTTTGGATTTAGATCCACCAGGCCCTTGCACTAAATTTTTTAAGTTCTCAAACTTATTTTCTGATTTGGTGTGAAATACTAATATGGTCATTATAGTTGGGGATATTAACACCCATGCTGTCACTAAAAGTCATAGCCTAAGTGTAGTCTTTAATGTGATCTTACACTCGATTGGCCTTGCTCAACATCTACTTAGAGCTACCTATTTTTGTCTTCATACTTGTGCTGACATTTATTGATTGTGAAGAAATAATAGTATTTCCTCATAATCCTGTCATGTTTGACCAATTATAAACCTCTTGATCAAGGACCTAGTACTTCCATTACTGCTTTACTTATATCTCACATGGACATTAGTCCTGGATCAGTGCTGTGATGTTGTTTGTGTGTATGCTCTGTCTTCCAAAGCCCCAGTCGTCATGGCAGATGGCCGTTTACAATGATTCTTGTTCTGCTGAAGATTTCTTCCTGTTAAAAGGGGAGTTTTCCTTTTCATTGGTGCAACATGGATGCTCTGTATGAGGAATTGCTACAAAGTCAATGGCATAATGCAAGTGACTGTCCACTGACAGTACCTGCTCATCCAGCAGGAGTCAATGACTCGATGCAATCTGTTGGACTTCCTTAGATAGAAAACCTTTTAACCAGTTTATCTGTAAGATTGACATTGTAAAGTGCTTTGAGATTATATTTTGTTTTGAAATGGCACTATATAAATAAACTGAATTGTGTCATGGTTTGAGGTGGCAAAGGACCAAAGTGGCAATAGGACATTGGCAGGTGCATATTGCTTGATATATTTTAAAGAGAAGACTTTGTAACACAGTGAAGTCAGGTAGCTACAGGAACAGAAACAGTGGAGATACTAAATATAGTGGCTGCTGATGAATCAGAGAAGAGTGTAAATCTCAGAAAAAGAGCCACTAACCTTTTCAGGATCCAGGAGGAGGAATAAGTTCTGATCTGGCGTCCTTGAGGCTCCATTTGGATGCTGGGAATGACGGTCAGATAGATAATAAAAGCTTTAAGTTCAGCACAGGAATGAAAAGCTGAGGCTTGAGAGGGATTCGCAAAACAGTCCAGGGTCATAAACATGAAGATAGAATCAGGAAGATGAATCCAAGAGCTAGACAAAAGGTGTGAATTGTGAAGCACGCACTTGGTCTTGGACCAGAAATCATAAGCCGGTGAGGTGTCAGACAAGGGCAAGGTAGGGAAATCCAAGAAACGAGAATGAGGTCATCAAGAGGCAAGAGAGGTAAAGAACTCTGGACATTTACTCACACAATGGCTTTCAAATAATCAGACACTGACTGCAGAACTGCAGTATAGAAAGGCAAGAGAACAGGTGAAATGTGTGCGACTGATTGCACTGCCGCATGAAGAGGATCACCGGTGCAGCAGATCATCTTGATTGCAGAGCGCAGAAGGAATGTGAGATGATCTTCTCAGTCAGCCGGGCCAGAATCATAACAGAATTAAAATCCAATTGAGATGCTGTAGCGTCAAATTAAAAAGAGGCAGTTTATGTTTAAAAACAAATGTGCAAAGAGTGAGACAAAATTCCTCCATTGTGATGGATGCTGTTGCTGCAAGTGGTGATACCACCAGTTGTTAAGTTAAGGGGTAATTACTTTTTCATAAAGGGCCAGGTTGGGCAAGGATAGGTTTTTCTCTAAATAAATAAAACCACTACTTGTCTGATATTGTAATTTCTTTTAAGATCTGTAACAATTAAGTGTCACAAAAAAGGCATTTTTTTTTTGTTTTACGGCACTGTAGGTTCATATTAAGCATAACATTTTCAACCTCATTCACCGAATTTTCTAACATTTCTGTTGCTGACCTTACAAGCACGTTGATCTCAAACACGTTGAGATCTTGAGGACCATATCAGTTAAAGGAAGAGCTGGAGATAGCTTTCATTTGGCTTTGAGAAACGCAGTTAAGACAAATAAAAAGTGTGGAAATTTTATGCTCATGGTATTTAAACATGTTTTTCACTGATATGCAAAGCATTGTGACCCCGCTTTGTCTACCCTTTTGATCCATTGTTTAATGGCGGGCTACATAAGAGCTACCCTTTCTGAGGCAAATCTGCCTGGACAGACCCAGGGAGCCTTTTAACTGTTTAAATGATTATGTCATGGTGTTACAGCATGTCAAACGGATACAGTACAGACTTCCACCTTGCAGTGTGTTACACAATATCCCAGGATGGTATCTAACTGGGTATCATTCTATTGAAAACATCACCCCCGACAAACTTCTTGCAATGGCCTAAAAAATGACAGGTACAAAGCCTTGCAAAACTATTTGCACCCATGAACTATTTCGCGTTATGCCATTTTCCAGCAATAAACTTCAAAATACTTTACTGGGATTGTATGTGATAAACCAACACAAAATAGAGTAAAGGTAAATGAAAGAGATACAACAAGTAGGTGGAAGAAAGAGCTCTGGTCTGAAGAGACCCAAAATGATTTCTTTTGTCCCGAGTGATGCTTTTTTTGTTTTTAAGAAACAGACAGGCTGCTCAGAGTTGATGGAAACATGGATGAAGCTCAGAAGAGGACAATCCTAAAAAGGCCAAAATTTCTTTAGGTTGACAAGGTTGACAGAGACACACCCCAAATGAATGCAGATAAGCATGGTTCCAAAAGGATTGACCTAGGAAAGCTGAGGAAGATGCACCCATCAGCCTCTTGCACATTGGCTTGCTGCCAAACATTTTTGATTAATAAAAATAAACTATTATTATATTATTGATTATCAAAAAATGATTTCCTACCACTTCAAAATGTTGTGCTTCTGTGTGTTGATTTCATTCTTGATAAAATAAATTGTAGTTTGTAGTTATAACATGACTTGTATGAATACTTTTGTTTCTCATATTTTTCAGATACTGAGGAGTTGTTGTTAATCAAAGCCTTCTTTTCAGTCAGTTTGTTCATGGCTCCCACCTTCTTCCATTTATTAATGTTCCATGTGGGCTCATTGTAGCCTTCAGGACTACCCATTTCCTGTGGGGCTGTGAGATCGTGCATGTAACTGCAAGCTGTGATGACAACCCCCAGCTCAGAGATAGAGAGTAAAAAAAAGAACGTCCCCTGTGGCAATCGCACTATGTTTTATCTGTCACAGCTGGTTAATAGACCCTAATTTATCTTTGAGACACAATTTCCAAATTGCCTATGTACACACTCAAAATTAGCTCTTTATGCAACACTTTTCTCCTGTCGATCTCCTTCCAGTCTGGTATGGGAGCGATGTTTTTAGTTAAACTCCCTGCTGCATTGCTTCATTATTTACAATGGCTTTGAAAGGAAACAATGGGCTTTTACAAAGACGAACAGTTAACGTTAACACTGAAACAGAGAAAATGCTTTGTGTTGTTTTGATGCGGTTTCATTTTGATTCCTAAATTGCTGGTTTCTCCAAGCTCAATCGTTTCTAGCTGAGGGATTTGGGTTTAAACAAAAGCAGCAGCAGATGATGTCAAACAGAGGAGCCACAGTTGATGATGGGTTTGGGTTTTTGCTTTGAGAAAAGTCACTAACAGAACAAAATTACACACCTTTTTTCCTCTTTTACATTTCATACCTTTTGTGTTTATTCACAGTTCATTTAAATGCACTCATCTTGGCATAAAGGTGTGATAACTTGGGATTTTTAATTATTTATTTGACCTGATCATTTTTAAAGGTGTACAGCACACAACCTCTTTACATTTAAAGAACAAAAAATTTAATTACAAATGTGTAAGTGATTGTGAGGTTTTGCTCGTCTAAGCAGGTTTTGGATTATGCATAAAATATCAAATATAGACTATTTCTCTTTGGGGCATTACAGAGGCCATTTAAGCTTTTGAACATAATCCATGAGGTTGGGGCCATTCCAGATGCTTCCAAAGCCACTTATAATATATGTTTGGGATTATAGTCCCAGTTGTGTTCAAGGTTCAAACATCCAGCAGTTGTCCTCAGTCTTCATTATTCTATCCACTTTATTCACCGCTACCCTTGTCAGTAAAATGGACTCTATGCATGATGCTACCACCGCCATGCTTTATGGTTGGGGCAGTGTTCCTCGGTTTGAAAGCCTCATCTTCACTCCCGGCACATTTAACTTGTCATTGTGGCCAAACAGCAAGATCTTTGTCTTAACTGACCATAAATATTTTTCTTTTCCGCTTGAAAGCACTGATTTTAAAGCGGGGTTTCTTTCTTGGTCCATGATGGCCTCACTTCACCGCTGGCTGTGACACTGCTGAAAAACCATCTTCCAATGTATGAGTCTTCCAGGCTTGGTGCGGATTACGAGGTTTCTAGGGCAAAAAGACAACAGGAACATGGTAAGACAAGGTATCACGCAGAAACACGGAGAACACTTGGGTTTGGTCTGTACCACGCAGAAGCGCAAACGAACTGACGCCCTCCTCCTGGTTCCAGCTCCTTATAAAGGGTGGTAATCAGCTCTGATGTGTCACACCTGCCTGTCCAGCCCTGCAGAGGAGGAAGAGAAGGGAAAGACAGGCCTTCACCTAGACCACAGAGTATGACACAGACATGCACTGATGGGTGCAAAAAGAGGGTGGCTTATCTACAACTTGCATGGGGCATTTAACCAAATATTTATGGGGTGTGTGTACAGTATATACAAATTGGCCTGTGGGTTTTAAAAGAATTTAGAAAAAATTCAAACTTGTTCATCCAGTTTTCTGTAAACTCCACTGAAGCAGCATCTTGAAGGGTTCTTTTAGTCTAACAGCTGAAATGCATAATTTAAAGGCCAAAATTAATAAAACATGCATTCTAATGATACATTCATGCAAGCCCCTGACTGGTACTCTTAGTGTTTGAGGTCTTTAATATCTCAACATTAATCATAAACCCTTATGAACTATTACTATACATCTGAGATTAATATAAAAAGAGAAAATCCCCGTATTGAAAAATCTGATAAAAATAGGATTTTTCTCTTTTTTTTGTCTGCAGCAACTGCCATGTAAATAAATAATCCCTCTTAGCAGTCCTGCTGTTGAGATATTCGTACATTTAATTAGTATTAATATGCAGACAAGAGAAATATTGATTAAAGAGGAAATGAAAGCCTTCTTATATTACTTGAATAGGTTTCAGTAGTGTACATTTTTTAGGTTTATACAAATGTCCTGATACAACCTCCCCCAACAAAGAAAGCCTGCGAGAGCCGAGGGTGAATGTGCACCTGAATCATCAGCCATTCTACCCCATGTGGTGCTCCTGGTGCAGCTGAGACTAAGGTTATGAGGGAATTTTTCATCTGATTTGAGATTTGCACTTCAGGTTCATTGCATGGGTGATTTTTTTTTTTTTTTTACCGTTACATTGACTACCAAGCCAGCGGAAACAAAATCTGTGAACCGTGTACCTGTTTACTCAGACGGACAGCAAGGCCAAAAAAAAACCTTGCTTCCCTCCCAGCGTCCCAGCAAGGGTCCTCAAGGTGTGATGCCAAGTACAGACAGATGAAAACAGATTTTCCAGCCAGTTTCTTCTCGTGGGTTCAAACTGAGTTCTGTGGTTAGGAAACCACTAAAATTTCTACTTTTTAAATCAATAATGAATGATTCTGGCAGGGTTGTGAAGGCAGCCTGGGTCCCATCTCAGTGGCATATGGGGTACAGGGTACACTGTGGAAATGGTGCCAGTTTATCACAGAGCAACGAAGAGACACAAGACCAATGCATTCAAATGGAGAACAGGCAATCTCCACTCTCGGCCATGATTTCAACACAGGACTTTCCTTCAGCTAAGTAACAATGGTCAAAGCAACTTTAGCTGGCCGCCCTGATTGTAGTCTATACATTTCCAAATGCATCGAATCTGGACTATCATTGACTGCTTCATTTTGTTTCCAAAACTCAAAAATCAACAACGTTTATCACTCTTTTTCAGAAAAGACTCAAGTCTTAAATCTTCTGAACAGATGTTATTTAATTTTTTATTTCTATTTATTTTTTTACTTTTCAATATATACAAGAATACTTTTAACATATAACATAATAGGGAAACATAATATGTATATATTCAAAGGAGTAGGTAGTAGTGTAAACTTATATTTTGCGACTCTTTATCCATTCATTCTTATCTTTTACATTATCTGTAAGAAATCTTTTCTGTAACATCACTGATGAAGAATGTCTCCCAACCCATGCATGGAGCTGTTACAGAACTGGAGAGCTCTGTCAGTGACAGACTGCTGCATCCCAGATGCTCAAAGGAGCGCTTCTGCAGGTCTGTTAGACTTTATAATCTCTGCTGCTCACAAGAAACTGATCTGATTCTGATTCTGATCTGATCTAAAATATTGGAATTTATTATTTGCGAGACAAATATGAACAAAGTGACTGTGACAAAATGGACAAAACCACCGACAAGTGCTGGTTTCTCTTTGTGATGTGTCCCCTTTACATATGAAGTAGGCATGGGCCAGATTCTCCAACATACGGCCAAGTTCATAGTCTGTTACATGATTACAACATGCTACAGGTTCCACAGGTTCTTGATCCGATTGAGAAATTATTTACACTCGCCCTCAAGCTAATGACTAGTTGCACACTTTTTAACTTCTCTGGGAATATTTGACATATTTCATTTACATTGTTTTGTAAAGTGGCTGCTATCTGTCTTTTTAAATGAACATTTAAATCTTGGCAGGTGCTAACGACTATTTGCCCGCTTTTAGCTTCTCAGGAGCTCACGTTGGTGCTTTCAACTTGAACATTATGTCTTGATTTGAGTCTATGTTTTGTGTGATTTCTGAGCCACTGCCTCACCAAAACTTCATTATGGTTGTTACACAATGACAGTAAAAACTCTTGATTGTGTATATCATAGTATCAGTTTTATTTAATATATGATTTAGAATTGATCGGTGTTGGCAGGAAGATTTAAACTCTTTCCACTCATAGCTTCAAACTTGGAATAAACTACAAGATTGTCAATACAATTCAATTCAGTTCAATTCAGTTCAAAAATACTTTGTTATTCTCAGAGGGGAAATAAATAATAATGGTCTTGTTCCACATTGAGGTTTTATAGTAAATAGTACTGTACTCAACAATTTAATTTTGGTGATTGTTCTCCATAGTACAGTCATATTCAGTAAATCTGAATCTGCCTTCCAATGAGGTTTGTCTGAAATATATAACATTTTTATATTTAAAATATATTTTGAAGATAACAGGCTTTTAGCTTGTTTTCTATTGGTCTGATGTAATATCCAATTTCTAAATGTTGTGTTTTCATTAGCTGTAAGCAGAAAATTACAATAAACAGAAATACACTTGAAAACATCAGTCTGTGTGCAAATAATCTGCATAGTGTCATGTGTTTCACTTGGTGAATTCAGTTAGTGAAATGAATAAACTTTTGGATGTTATTCTAATTTATTGAATAAGACTGTATATAACAGAGCTTTTATGGTGCATCAAATCTTCCTCTTACGTTTACTCATCCCTTTCCGTGTATTTCCATCTCTGTTTTCACGCCACGCTGGGTAGATCTTTGTTTGAAGTAAATCTCTGAAACATGTTTAAAATATATCTTGCTGCATGTCTTGAAGTTGCTACTTGTGAATCTCACTGAAACAGCAATAATATTGCATTTTTTCAAATTAGTATAATTATAAGCTAATACAAGCTGCACTCTGCTTCACTTGCACATTACTACACATGATTTAAAGCTGTTTGTACTTTATGCATTTTCTAATTGCAAACCATATAAACAGGATCCAAGCAGAATCCTTTACTTCCTCTTTGGAAAATAGAAAACATAAACACTACAATTTTTCTTCCAGGATTTGTCGCTGCTGGGCGAAATCTTCTGATCCACAATTATTGCCCAGTCCACTGTTTTTCTTTTTCTTTTTTTTCTCAGTAAACTGTTTCCTTATTTCCATTACAGGTTGTTTATGGGCGCCTAATGAAACATGCAGTAAAACCACAGTCACCCCTGTGGTTCTGTTCTGATGACTCCAGCTCCCACCATAATGGGCTGCTTCGCAAGGTGGGCCACTAAATTAATGACTGTAAAACGACTCATCTCCAGTAATGCAAGCCGGCAACTTATTACAGTAGCAGAGAAATAGGAAATAAAATGGAGCTGTAGTGCATTGCTCTTCTTCTGCTCCCTGCAGGACATTTTCCTTTCCTGGAGTTAGAAAAGGAAGAAAAGCAAACCTTCTTGTGTCACTTACAATCCACTTCAGTTGCAGGTTAACAAATTCTATTGGAATGATCATGTGCATTGCTTTAAAATGATGCAGTGGGGAAAAGGGGGAAGGTTGCCTGTAAGGTGGGTGCGTAAACTCCACACTTTGCCTCCCCCTTTGCTCCTTAATGTGAGGGGACATGGGCAGAGTAATTGGAAAATATCACAGCTTTCAACTACAGGAAGACCCCCAACCTATACTTTTGTACACAAGTTCCCTTCCTCCGTTGTTCAACAAAACACAGTTTCAACCGGATGACATGAGGGCAAGGGTATTTTTTTTTTATTTAAAGCCAAGGTTCTTTGGCAGTAATTATTAGCTTGGTAAATACAAATGTAGCCTATCAAATGGATCAGAAACAAGAAGGATTACTAGTGGCTGCCTGCAGTCCTGTGTAAAAAGTACTTGCCCCCTTATAGAGTTCACATTTACATGTTTCAGATCAACAAACAAATATAAAAAGAATCTTCATTTGTTAAGGAACAAGGCAATTAAAACCAACCTGGTCCTAAACCTATTACCTGGTCATGGCACTCTGCAATGCTGCCATTGAGTATTTCCGAAAACTTCCAGTGAGTCTTATATATTGCTGTGGAGGAAGTTTGGCCTGAATTGTCATATATCTTTAATCTGGATAGTCAGTTCGTTCTGTCATCGTTTAAAGAAGAAGACTCTGACTGAGAGCGACTACGGAGGCATGTGGTTAGGTTAAAAAGTTTATTGTAGAAAATGGGTCTGTACAAGAGGCTGTGTGGTCTGGTCTGGTTCTTCTGGGTTCTGCCTCTACTTTAAAGATATGTGACAATTCAGCCACATCAGAGGGTTTTCGAGAACAAGCACGCTGGTTAAGGTCAGAATTAAGTGTAGACCTTCAACAGGCTGCTCCAAAATGTTACATTTTGTTTTGTTTTTGGACCATGTACTTGTAGAATTGCTTGCTTGGCTTGGATGATTTTCATGCTGCATAATCAAACCTTAGGTCACAAACTGAAATATTGTCCCAGAATTCTCCCATGGATGTCATCTGTGCCCGATCTCTCTTTGTTAAAGCAGCTGCAGGGAACTTCTGTATACATTTTTATTTTTTCACACATATGTTAAAACTGTCACTATGTCCTGGCAGTTAAATATGAGACAGATAACTTGTTGAAAAAAATCAAGCTCTGGCTCCTCCCAGTGGTCCTACTGCCTTAGCAGAAATACACTGCTCCCGGTTAGGAACAACCAATCAGAGCCAGGAGGAATGTCTGGCTCTGATTGGTTGTTAGCAGTATCACTCACCCTTGTGTACACACTGCTCACACCTCCTCCCCCGAACAGCGCTACTGTCATTTAAGATCAAGACTGCCGGCGGGCTGCAGCTATGAGAAGAAATGGCGGAGAAACAACCTGCTTTACAGGAAAACTGCCAGTTTCTGGAGTGGCTGCTGCTCAGAAAGCAAAGAAAGGTAAACATCGGCACAGTAGGGGAGGATCTGTGAAGGGAGGGCAGCAGCACAGTAGTGCAATGATTCTGTTTCTCTGTCCTGGCTGAGATTCCTGCCTGCAGTGATGGTGATGTCACTCCCTGCCTGCTCAGCTCGGCTCCAGTAATAGCGCTGAGCAGCAACCTCTGCAGCATGCCTATTACAGGAGCTGCTGCACCTGCTGTACTGACTATATATTCTTGTCTTTCGCAGAGTGTTGCTGCCAGATTCTCGAAAGCCATCGTGTGAGTAAACCATCTTGCGTTCTGTGCTTGCCTGCCTGTTATTGACCAGTTTGAGCTCTGTGGGTTTCTGCCTGTTTGCCTTGTCCCTGTTGCACTCTAAAGTTGGCCTCTGATTCTGGACACCAAAAATCTGAACTGGCTTTGTGACCTAGCCTGTCTACCTTTGCCCTTGGCATACCCCACCTGTTATTCATCTTATTATGCATGACCCAGTCCTGGACTATGGACTCCCCTTCGGCCTCTGCTCCACTGTCTGCCTGCCTGAAACGGATCAGTCACCCAATCAAACTGCTTGCTCATCTGGAGCCCTGGGACCTATCTATCAGGGCCTGTGCAACCTTCCGGCTTCTGAGAAGGTTAATGGCTTGTATTCAGTGTTCACTACATCTCACTGAGTTGGTCTTGGCCACTAACCTTTCTCTCCTTCTTACAATGGCTCCAGAGTGCGCTCCAGCCGGTTTCCGATCCTGTAACACCAGTTTTTCAATGAACCTTTTGAAGCATTCCTGTTGTCCGGCTGAAACATAAGGTCTCCAGTTTTTTATCATTACTAACAGAGAGCAAGACAGAGGGACCTGTAAGGTGTGCTTGTTCAAATTTTCAGGCTAAGACCATGGTTTTCTCTGCAGCTTTAAATCAGGAATGCTGACCATAACTGAGTTCAGTGAGATCTGCACTGCGTTAGATGTTCTTGGTACATTTCCAACCTCTTGGATCAGTCAGTGATGTCTTTTTGGTAGACTGGCTCTTTAAAACCTTCCCATTTTGAAAGCACACCAATTGCCGTTGGTCTAATTTTTTTTCAGTGTCCAAATACTAAATTCCCTAACCTCACCGTTCCTCTGCAGCCGCTCCATGACTTCATTATATTGGAATTGAGAACACATGTTTCTATCTGGCCTGAGTTATTTCAACCTGAACAACGCAGCCATGACTCTTCATCTTTCGCTTCATGAGGCTGAAATTGATGCTAAATATATAATGATCTGGTTAACGCAGAATGTTTCTGGGATTAATCTGTACACGTGCTACACTCAAAGAAGTCTGTGTTTTTTTTTTATTGAGCCACCAATCTTGGGTTAATAATCCCACTAGTATTGTAAGAATGGAGTTGCAATTTTTACATTGATCAAGGTAAACCTAGAACCATGAAGTGTTATTTTCTCTTTCCATTCCCTTTTTTCTATCTCTCCCTGAGGCTATATTTGGAAGCTCTTTTATGGGCACAGATGTCAAATTGAAAATTGTTGTGCAGAAGTACAAGCATAGAAGAATACCACTGTTACACAAAGATTTGCAAATATTCATCTTCTGAAATGTTGGCAATAAAGGTCTATGACATTTTGGAGTTGAAATGTGCACTGAAGGGTCAGATTTGCTATTTCAAATGGGTGGACTTGCACTGAAGGCCTTCAGGACAGCACATATCAAAAGCTGCTGTAAAAAAGAAGAACAAGTCTGATGTCATTCACAATGCTCTTTACTTCACCTTGTCAGCATCAAGCACTTGTGTGGCATATAGCTGTTCCATGTTTGCACTGGAAAGGACTCAGCTCCGCTTTGAAATGGTACATTTTAGGTGTGGTGCATTTAAAAGCCCCTTTCTAACAAAGGTTTGATGTGCTTTAAAGTACCAACACAGTTTGAATATATTATTCAACACGTTTAAAAAAATACTGAAACAGAGTGCATAAGGTGTGTGTTTTTCATCAGGTAAGAAAAAGAACTGGACTATTTGTTTGAAGTAAGATGTCAGGGACAAAACCTTTGGCATCAAAACAAAATAGTGTTTAGTGTTCAAGCCAAGCCACCTATTTTGATTGCAGTGCATCTAATAAAAACTCAGGAATAAAGAACCTGAAATATGATTACTATTCGCCTCAAAAAGGAATCTGAATAGGAGTCTGCACTCTAAACCTAATGTTGAATAACCATAATTTTTTGGACCTGTTATTAAAAACAGAGACAAGAACAATCCCAAAAAAACATTAGCAGCTTTAAATAAAAAGGTCAAAACTCAACCCTGAAATGTTTCATTGCCTGACATAATCAATTTCCATTGATTGTTAGCTTAAATAAAACACTCAAGCCAAAGGAATATCCTAAATGAATAAATATGTTTTAATTTTGTAATATTCTGGGTTCTGTTATGGTTTATGTTATTATATTAAGTTATTTCACTCTCCTGCCTTAGGTTCTCTGGCTGCTTTGAGTTTTGTCTTGTCTAGATTCTTGTTTAGCTTGTTTACTGTTTTAGTTCTGTAGTGTAGTTCTGTTATGTCATCAGTTTTAGTCTTAGCTTTATCTTCTGTTTTAGGTTTGTACTTCAGGGTTGTTTTGGTTCTTATCAAGTCTGGTGTAGTTTCTGTTCCTGTCCCCTTGTCCAGTCAGCTTTTTAGTTTCTTTCCTCCTTGATCACTTCCACCTGGTTTTGGTTAATTAGTCCCTACGTGCTCACCTGTCCACCCACCTATTTATACCTGCCTTAGTTCTCTGCACTTTGCCAGAATGTCTCTACTCATACCTATGGTACGAGCCTTCCAGCAGTTGTTGATATTTCAAACCAGCTTGCCTGCCTTCCTGTTGTCCGACCAGTTATTCTGTTCTGCCTGATTCCGTCCTGTTCCTGTCTGCCTGTCCGAAACCCTCTGGTTGGGTTTCGTGGATCAGATCCTGCCTGTCTGAGAATCACTGTGTTCGGACTCTCCCGTGAAGCTCTGGGGAAGCTGTCAGTTGTCTGGACCGAGACTGGACCCGCTGTTGTGACCCACTGCTGGAACTGTGCTTTAACCCATCAGGACTTCCCTCTGTTTACTCTGCTCATCGCAGCCAACCCTGCCTGTTTTTTCCCGCAATTCTGGCTGTCTCTGTTTGCCTGCCTCCATCTGTAAATAAACCCCTTTTCAAGCATTTTCTCCGTGTTTCGGCTAAATACTGGGTTTTGTTTAAGCAAAAACATTACAAATATAGCTGAAGTGTGGGCAATACTATTCTCACCAACCCAGACCATAACATCCAATATGGCTGCCTTGCAAGTAAAATTTCAATTAAAAGAAAAAAATGTATTGCCACTATCAACATTTTGTATCTCAAGTGTCTCACACATTTTACAACCTGGATTAGTGAACATGTTGCAACACTGTTTGAAAGTTTAAAAAAAAATTGAGAGTTACAATTTTATTAGCATGTTTTCCTGTATGTAATTAGCATGAGCATTAGTTTTAAAATCTTAATGTCCAACCATGGGTTTTGGGTTTAAAACATGGCAGAAACTAAAAAAAAAATAGCCCAGTTTGTTATATTACACAACTTTTCTACCATACTACCTTTATATTAACACATGACCATGTGTGACTTTTATGATGAAAACAGACTCATGTAACATTTATATTTTGCCTTATCCCTTAAACTGACAATGACCCATTACATGTTCAATCCCACTTTAAATTTAGCCTGTTTCATAAATGCTTTACTATAGTAACCAGTGAGCCAACTCTGGGTTAAGTTGTGCGAAAAAAAAGAATAAATAATGTGACGAACGTCTCCTTTACCTCATTCCTGTAGTGGTAAATGTGGGTTTCACTCTATCCAAAGCCTAAACAGTCAACAGTGATTGATTGTGTAAGCCAGCAGAGGAACCACGAGCTAAGAGGATTTTGACAGTCCCCATATATTAAGACCAGAGAGCTTTTTCAGTCCCTGCTGTCATCATTACAAGAACAAGCCTCACCCAAACTGATCTTTTTGCCTACAATAAATCACTCTAACTTAACTTTTTGTAATAAGAACAATTCAGACTGTGTGCTGCTGCTATGTTTTCAATCCGACGGTGGAGACACTGATATTATTCATAATGTAGGTCATCTTTCGCACAGCAGTTCACGTGTCGCAATTTACTGGTGAATCTGTCATGCGCTTGTCATGTATTACGGGCACGTTAAGGGCATTAAGCACTTGTAAGGCCTTCAGGGACAAGTCATTAGTGATGAATATTAAACCTCCCACATGCGCTGTGTTAGAGACACTAAAGTCCCCACTATACCTTTGATGAATAGCATCATCTAATCATATTTGCCACAGGAACATAACAGTGAAGAACAAAGCTTCATCTCCTGTAACTCTGCACAGCTTCTGACGAGAATATCTGAGCATTATTGTCCCGCACTTACAGTGTAAGTAATAGGGCCTATTATAGGGGCTCATAGACAGACCTGTAGGAGGAGGATATTAGAATCTGAGGCTACCTGGAAAATCTTTGTTTCTACAAGTACCCAGCAATTCACCACACATTACGCCCATAGTGCCATTACATGCCACTTGAGTCTCCCTCCTGACAAGCAGAGATAATAAGGATGAAGAGACCCAAATAAGATAAAGGTAAAAGCTAGACACAAGTAGGTGAGAATGTTTTTATTTTGCAAATCAGATCCTCTAATTACCACCATCTGTTCTCTGAAGAGGGAAGAGAGTGAAGTGTTGCGTTTTGAATTGGCAATTAAAGATAAATAAGCAGTGTAACAGGAGGAATCTATTATTTTTCCTATGAGGGTAACACATGCGGAAACATTGTGTTTGACACCTTTTGGTTTATTTAAGAAACATGCTTTCTTGTTCTTCAGTTCCTTTTCTCCCCCCTCATACAGTCTCTGTTAAACTGATGGTGATAATAGCTTTGAATTTATACATCTCTTGTGATTTCACAACAATTGTTCCAAAGCTTAAGAAGGTATTTGTCCTGATGCAGATTTCTTCTGCTTATTCTTTTTTTTTGTCGCACTTTGATGTTTCTGATAATCAAATTTTAATATCAGACTAACATAATCTGCTTTAAGCTGTTTTGAAATATAATATTTTAATGAAGCGAGAAAACAAACCACCCAGGACATATGTTAAAAGTAACTGCCCCCTGCATCTAATAACTAGTTTTACCACCATTGGCGACAAAGAACACAATCAACTATGTCTAATACCTGATAATGAGGCCTGTAGTGCTTTAGATGTCATTATGGGTTCTTTTGTGACCTGCTGGATAAGTCATAGGTGTGCACTTGGAGCAATTTTGGAAGGCTAGTCCCTCCTGAGAAGGTTCATCACTTTTCAGTGTTAAGTATGATGGCTCTCACTGTGATTTGCTATGAGGTCCAAAGCCTGTGAGCCTTGCCATAATTCTAGAAATCAACGATAAGTTCATGAAATCTTTGAATTTGAGGTATCATGTGTTTTTTGTTAAGATCGTTTAGCTGACCTGATATTGTCAGCTGGGTTGTATTTGAATGCATTCTTAACTCAACAGGTCTGAAAGAAATCTGACCCTGGTATGGCCAGTGAAGTTGAAGTCAAGTTTCCTAAAAATGTTGTTCGACATTTCGAATTCATGACTGAACAAGAGGGCATATTTCTTTCACGCCAGGCCCTGGAGGGATGTTGTTGTGTGCCAGTCAGTGAATCTTTGGAGGCAGACAAAGTTTCCACAAAGGTGTAATTAAAGCTGATTATAGCAAGGCAGATGGGAGGAGAGAGCAGCACATTTGTCTTCCTCTCAAATGAGCTGAGTGTAGGGGGAGCAAAGAATTTGCTGCCTCTCAGGTGCCGGGTCCCTGCCACGCCACTTTGTCATGAGGACACTCCTCACAGAAGATCAGACAGGGTCAAGTGCACGGGTATCAATTGCCACTATTCTTATGGATGAGCGGGCGGGGGGACTCACCGTTTCACCATGCCGTGTGTACTGAGGCCATTTCAGCAAGCTCTGAGCTATGCTGTTTGGCTCCAATATGAGAAACTGTGCAGAAGTTCCACAACCCACCCTTGGTCCTCCGTTCACATTGGACCTTGTTAAAGGACCACTATGCCTTCTGTTCATGAGATGTAAAACACAAATTACACATTAATGTAGTATTGCTGGGTTCTATTAGTAAGAGTAAGTGATGTTTGATCTATCTGTCTGTCTGATAAGTTACAAAGTAAAGGGAATTTTTCTTCCTACACGGTGCAACTTATACAAGAATCTGCACTGTGTGCATCACAAGTAAGTGTCAGGCTCAGAACAGGTGGACTCAGTATTCAAGGCAGACAAACAGTTCAAGTTTAACAGTTTATTGAAATCAGACCCGCAGCGGGAGACGTCAGCGTTCTCAGCGGGATCCTCTGCAGGAGGAGACAGCAGGTTAGTGACCACGCTTATCTGGGAGTGTTTGCACACAAACGTGTCGGTCACTAACCTGGTCTTAATGTCCAGTTCCGATCCAGTAGATCCTAGGCGACGGGTCGTTAATCCAGTACGGATAACCGGGAGGGCGAAGCCAAAGGCGAAGTCGGGGACGTGGTCGAAGGTCGGAGCCGGGAGGTCAAAGTGAGGTACCGAAGGATAATCCAGGACGGAGTCGGGTCACAGTTCCAGGTTCGATACACAGAGGGCAGAGATCCAGCGGGTAGTCAGGTCAGGCAGAAGTCAGATCGGGCAAACAGAATCAGACGGGAACAAGCAGGCTCAGAAGTCGAAAGGCAAACAGGTCAGGATCAGGAATCAGAATAACAAACGCTGGAATAAGTCTCACACAAGGGTCGAAATAAACTGGCACTGTTGTCTTGTCTAGGAGCTGGCTAAATACTGGTGAGGACAGGTGGAACAGATCTGAAGTAATGAGGAATGGGTGGAGCTAAACAGGTGTGTGACATGAGAGAGACTAGACAACAGTGCCAAAATCATGACAGTAAATACAAAGGTCACATCAGTATGTTGCTACAAATGCAACTCATAAATCTACCACTTTAATCAGCTGGTGCAAATCTGTAGAATTAAAGTTTTATTTGTAGGAGAAAGTATTAAGCTATCCATCCATCAGTTGCCCATACCCATTTATCTTGTAGTGGGGCTGGTGCCTATCTCCAGCGGTCATTGGGCGAGAGGCTGGGTACACCCTGGAAAGGTCGCCAATGGTATTATGATAATAAATGGAAAAAAGAAAAATACCAGGCACACATTCTGCCACAGTCCAAACCCTGACTAACCGTGCCTCTTCTCTCATCTTTTTATAGAGAAATGAGTCCCAGTTAATTGCCAAGGAAAATGTAACCGCTACTTAAGTGAGCATTTGTTGCTAACCAATGACATGAGTGAAATAATTTCCTTGAAGAAAGCTACATAAAGTGGGAATATAGATTTGTTCCGGGCATGAATGTATTTTATGGATTTTAAATAACTGCGCTCTTACATAATCATGTTTGTCTCCCTCATTCTCTCAAAAGCAACATCAATACAACATCAACTGCAGCATCAATACAGCACAACTCACAAACTATGAATAAGCCAATGTCCTTTAGTTTCTAAAAACTTTATTACCTATTTGTTAAATATGTAGTTACCTGCCAGAATATTGCTGTAATGCAAGGAAACCCATCTTTCTAAGGTAAATCTTTTCTTCAAATGCCGAAAGGAGAGTCTGAAAGTATTCCGTGTTTACTCTGAGCTACATTATTTACCCCTGCCTTTCCTGAGGTCAGACTTCTGTTGGTGTTTGTTACATGAGGTGGAGAAGTTATCCAGCCCTGGGTGTCCCTGCAGCAAAAAGCTTAGTGTGCATCCATCGCAAAAATGATGAGCTGACAATCAAACTGCAGCATTCACCCGCCAGACAAATTCTTCATCCATATGTTGGCAACATAAAAAACATAAATCAATCAGACTTTTCTCGACATGCACCAATGTCTGGATTCCTTTTAGGTCTAACATCTGAGATTGTACCGCATCTTCGTTGAAATAGGTAACTTGGCTGACACTATCAGAAAATTGAGGAATTACAAGATCATCAATGCAGATTATTTGATTTTTAAACATCTAACTCAAAGACAA
This sequence comes from Fundulus diaphanus, assembly GCA_037039145.1. Taxonomy (NCBI): domain Eukaryota; kingdom Metazoa; phylum Chordata; class Actinopteri; order Cyprinodontiformes; family Fundulidae; genus Fundulus; species Fundulus diaphanus. Next base: position 4,558,634 of record CM073136.1, read on the forward strand.
AGCAGGCAAGTATATGCTGTTAAAGTGCTTACAAAGAGAAATTTTGGAGGTTTTCAGTTTTGATGCAGTATTAGATTTAAAAAAAATGTCTAGCAAAATCTTGCCGAAAACACTCAAGGACCTAAGCTTCCACAAGTAGGGGGGACAGTCTCCTCTGTTCCTTCAACTTCACTGTTTCATCTTCAGTCTAGTCTGTTGTCCAGGTAACGCTGAGGTGTTAATACTCCTTCCCCACATCCACTGTGTCTGCTTTTCAGGTAATCATAAATCCAGCCAATTCTTGTGTCCACCTGTGTCTTCTGGAGTTTCTGACAAGGTCAACCAGGCTGAATTGTGTTAAATGAACTAGAGAAATGCACAAACATGATCCTCACAGTGCTGCTTGCTTTGTCCAGATAGCAGGGGTGTTCTTTGAATCAGGTGCATGATGGCATCTTCAGCTCCAACTCCAGGATGATGAGCAAACTGCAGTGGGTCTCCAAAGGTGTTTTTAGTCAGCAATGAGCGATGGCATTCGTCAGACTGGCTTGTTTTGCTTTCCACTACTCTGAGATTTCCTTTCCTTTTCTAAAAACTGACAGTTATATAACATATTTCTAGTACAGGTAAGATAACTATTACTCATAGCATTACCCGACTGTTCCTTTCATAAACCACTACTGTTATTAAGTTGTTAGTTTTCACAAACAGTTTCAAAAACTTACTCCCTATAAACTCTATTTTTGACACACGTGGGTGGAAAATAAACATTTCTTCCAGATTTATAAAGCCTTGCAGCGACTGCATGTCATTAGAAACTCTGTATCTTGTTAGAAAATACATCACTAGTGGAGTCAGACACCAGTGCCGTAGTTCCTGGTGCTGTTACTCTGCTCATCTGAAGACGTGACTGAAGAAACAACACAATTTGGACAGAATAGGAAGTTACCCTACATAGCAACACTGGTGCATCGCCAGTATCACTGGAACAACCACTATGTCCCTTACCTTTACCTGTTTTTGAACTACATCAAGGTACATGCTGTCATTGGAGGTGTGTAGCTGCTTTGTTTTAGCAGTTATATTGGTGGGAGGGGGTGTAATTTGCCTGTCATACACTGATCAGACTCAATCAATGGAAAGGTGTTTATATATATATATATATATATATATATATATATATATATATATATATATATATATATATATATATATATATATATATATATATATATATATATATATATATGTGTGTGTGTGTGTGTGTGTGTGTGGGGGGGGGGGGTAAACAGAGACAGTTTCATTGAGGAGTTCACACTTATTGTTACTTTTTAGATTTTTTTTTGACAGATATAAATGGCAAATAAAATATTCCACAGTCATAACTCCCCCTGTATACTATTATCTCGTTAGAAAGCTCAGGCTATGCCCGTGGTTACATGGTGTTGTTAATGTACTCGTGTAAACGGTGACCCTACGTGTGGCCAGAAGCAGCACTATTTGCGCCGAGGAGGAAGCGCTCAGCCTGTAAAGCGGCACTGCGGCATCGCCGGTATCACTGCGCCCCGGTCTCCCTTCTCCGGGATCCTGAAGCTCGGATCTGGGGAAAGGAGGAGGAGGTGCCCTATGGTTTTGCTTTGCGGGATTTATTTCGCCAGCTCCAGACCTTGTTGTGCGTTATCATTTTTTTCCACCCCCCCTCTTCTGACCAAAGGCCTTCAACTTGTCCGGACGGTCCTTTCCTCACTCGCAAGGGTTTGCATTTCTTGGTTTTGCATGACGTGTGTTGGAGCTCAAAAGAGGCTTGCTTTTGTTGTGTGTTCTTATAGTGGAAAAATGAGGCTTGGAGAGGGAGCCGGAGCAGGAGGCAGTGTCAGTCCGCTGCTGCTGCCGCTGCTGTGGGCTGGACTGAGCTACAGAGCCAGAGAGCTGTACTGACAGCACAGGCGGACAAAAGGGGACTGTGAGCGAAGACGAGGCAAAGAGTCTCCACAGAGAAGGGAAAGCCAGGGAGAGTGCTGGAACACAGTTTGTTTCAAAAAAGCAATATATCCTGAGAGCTGCGCGTGCAGTAGGCGCGTGTCACCAGATGAGTGTCGGCACGAGGCTTCGGGGTTAAACGCATAGTTTGAAGAATTGTGACGTTACAGTAAAGGTGAATTAGGTGTGTGTTTTTATTTTATTTTTTAGATTGGCCCAAGTGCATGAACAAATGTCCCGAAATGGGTCCTGCATCTTTAAACATTTGCATGATGGTTTATTAGATGCGCCTTTTGTTATAGAATCCTTTTTTTTTAAATGGTAAAACTGAACATTTCCTACTTTGCAGGGTGTAGCAGTGTGTGTGTGTGTGTGTGCATGCGCTGCAGAATTCCAGATGAGCTGCATTGCATTGTCTCCTTGGACACACAGGCTGTCATGTAAAGTTGGAGATGATGGTTGACGGAGACAAATCGGTTCTGGTTTGTCTGGTGATGCAGAAAGTCTCCTCTTTGTTCCAAGCTGTTGCTGTGAGGGACTGTTCAGAAAAGCTTTAAGTTTGAGGATTCAGTCATCTGCTGCTCCCTACTATTTGAGTGATGTAATGGATCAGAACTGTTGTTCTTGGATGCACTAAACAGATGGACAATGTCTGATTGTATTTTGTGGCTTTCTTACTCCACCATTGGTTAATTCTTGAGAATGACTCAAAATAGGCCTGCAAGCTGTTGAATGTTGCAGAGTAATCTTAAAAAAAATCCAGATGCCTTCAGTGTCCAGACAGTGAAGGTATGCACTGCTGAGCTGTGTTGTTCAGTGCAGAATGACATCACAGAAGGGTCATGGCATTTGTCCGGATTTATTTTCTCATTAATTCGTCATTTTATTGCTTGCTGACAGAAATGCAACTTAAACGACAGATGCCGTCAATAAATGTGTAATATCTGTGTTGTGTAGTTGTTTTCTGTCAACCCCAAGTCAGATGTGTTTTATTCAAGAGTGACTTTTAAACTGGCCGCCAGTTAATGTTCAGGGTCCATTAATCCATGAGGTTTTTCTTTGATATCTTCTGAGTTTACATCTTTATTTTCAGAAAATTCTTTTAAGAAGTTCCAAAGCCTTTGTGACATATAAAGATACAGGACACTGATAGTTATCTAAAATATAACATTTTAGGCAAACTAATTGCTGCACGTGTTTTACTTTACTTAAGAACTTCTGCCAGTACAGTTATTTCTATTTTGGGCATGCACAATTATTAAATTCCCACAAAACCTTGAGTAATAATGACCTTGAGTAAAAATACTATAGTATCCAGGTATCCATAAAAAATACAGATATTGTATGCTATGATAAAATATCAAATATCTTTTATCTAAAACAGAAATTGTGTCTCTAAAATAATAATTGATCACTATGTTTTCATAACATAGTGATATCTGTGATATTAAAACAGTATATATATATATATATATATATATATATATATATATATATATATATATATATATATATATATATATATATATAGTGTAGTTTTTAAAAGATTGTTCTGCAAAAATCCCTGGCTGCTGTTCATTACATAGTAACAAAAGGTATAACAATCTGATATCACATTGGTTAATTTGTCAGCCTGTCTCCCTGGGCAGTGAGTCTGCAGCCAGGCTTCTTAACAGACATGCTGCTTCCACCTTTCCAACTGCAATTTTTAGCAGCATTATTTTAATTAGAGTGATGGGTGCCGCTCGTTTAGTTTCCACACCTTCCAGAACTGGATTTGTTTCCAAACTGCCAAATTAGTTGTTTATTTCAGCCAGCATCAGTATGGACCATGTGGCTTGTAATGTGCAGCAACAGGTTGGGGAGGGGGCAGTGCTGGATTGCTGTATGGTCCATACGGCAGGGGAAAACGTTCACAGTGACTTGATGCATTGTTTGGTATCTCATTAAAATGATTCTAAACCACACAAATGGCATGCTAATGTTTCTTAGCAGTTTTGAAACCATATCTTTTAAAAAACCTTGGTAAACACCAAGCTTTCAGCTCGCTAACAGTGGCATGTCATAAATACAAGCAAATGTGTATTAGAACCTTTGGAGAAGCATCCACATCCTTTTTTTCTGTTTCCAGACTGTTCCTTAGTAGAAACACAAACTTTTTTTGCAAAACACATGAAGCCATGACATAGTTTCAGTGTTGTTTCATGGAGAGAACCTCACTTGGTGTCTCTGAGGCATTGCAGATGTGGGTTATCAGTTTAAATGGTTATGCTTTGGCCAGGTTTTTAGCCAAAGGTTGTTTGATCAATTATGGTTTCGCTAGCAAGTATTCATACATGCCTAATTGTTTTAACTCTATAGAATGAGAGACGTCCAACACATATTTAATAAGTACCATTCTATATGGAAAACAGAAAACATCCAAATTTATTGAGCACTATTCAGCACAGCACCTCTCTTCTATGACTCTTATCAACAGAGCAAAACTGATGAACCCCAATACACAATCTTTTGGCAGCTTTGGTTTAAATCGCTTGCCTTGCAAGGGTGCATGTACATGAGGTGGGGGAAACTGAAATCGAACCCCACAACTATGACTTCTGATTGCCAGCTAGCAAGTCCTCTGACTAAGCCTCGGTTGCTCTGACTATTATGTTACGACCCACCTTTCCTTTTTGCGTTTTGCTCTGCAATGCCAGCTTAATCTTTGAAAGCTCACATGCCTGCAGGACTTGTGTGTCATTGATTGGTGATATATGAATGACCAGGGGCAGAGAATCTCATCTTTGGGGATCAATGAACAAACTTTTTCTGAGAAAGAAGCTGCAAATTAGGATCCAGTTTGGTAAAGAGACCACACCCCCCACCCCAAAAAAACAGGAAAAAGCATCGACATATTGCAATCTTTACTGTGAGCTGAAAGACCTGGTAGTGTAGCACAATGAAGTTTACTCACTAGATGTGATTTGAGCAGTCCTCATAAAACATTCATACTGCATTGTGCACGTTAGCCGAAGCCTTGAGCGTAGCGTGCAGCCCCTTTAAAACAGTGACTGCTTGACTAAATGCATTGTTGACCTTTGCCAAGTGCACATGTATCAATTGCATGCTCTCTCTCTCACTTTGTCTGTCTTGATTTTTGCAGGTACAAGTTAGCCGTCCCTGGGCTGGAGGTGTCAGTCCGAGAAGAAAAATGTGGCAGCACCTGCTCAGCTTACTTTGGCGGGATAAGTTCACTGAACAGACATTTGCTTTGACTTGAAAAGCCCCTCCTCTGAGGGAATTGGGAGCTTGGTGAGAGCATGATGGATTTGATGGACTGCCTTTTGGGATCGTTGAGTGGAACCTAGATTGATTGAGTGACTTGATGCAGTTTGGAATTTCCTTTACAAGGCTTTGTCCCTTGGATATTACCCAATTGCCTTGGATCCGACCGACTGACAACAATCTTAAGGATATTGCGGAGATTCTCCTCTAGAGTCTTTTCACTCCAGGGTCTGAGTCCTTCTGGGAGGTGGGTTCAATTGGATATTCGCCATGAAGGACGTGGACGGACCTCGATCCAACGGCCCGCGGAAAAAGAGGAAGTCGAGGTCGGAGCGGGATCGGGAGAGGAGATCGAATGGGACGAAGAGCAGCCACATTAAAGGCTCAGTGTTTGGCCTTTCCTCTGACTCTGAGCGGGAGGCTGAACGGGAGCCCTCCTCGTCCCGACCTCGACCCCCGCGGAGGAAGCGAAAGGAATCTACGTCTGCTGAGGAGGACATCATCGATGGCTTCTCCATCACAGGCTTTGTCACCCTGGAGGCTCTGGAGGTGAGTCATTGACTTTCAGTCTTGTTGTGCTTTTTAAATTGCTTTTATCTTTGCCTTTAAAATGAACCTGAGAGTGAGCCTTTTAAAGTTCAAGATAAGATGTGCCCCTGTACTTGGCTGTCCCAGCGTGTTGGCTTCTCTCTTTGGGTGCTGTGTGAGCTGGTGTTGAGCAGATGTTGCTTTAAATGTACCGTTGTAGCCAGAGATCGCTATCTGTGTCAGAAAAAGGCTGCTATTGTTGCTGGTATACGGCTCTGGGTATGCTTTCACAACTTCTCTAGCAGATAAGGAGCTGTGCAGCTATGGCAGTGGTGGGTCTTTGTGCACTTCGAAGAGAAAAAGCAATTTGATCCACACAACGACAATTTATTCTGAGTGGGAGTGATTTATTGTATGCTGGCTATCCATTTTCCTCGAAATCCAAACGCAGCCAAGGCTGTGTTCCAGAGGTCTGAATTATTACTTGTAAAGCATAACTGTTACATTTTTCTATTATAAATACGTGATGCCCAAAGGAGCCATGTTTTAGTCAGACACTGGGCCTCCATCAGTCACTAGAGCATCTTGAATACCCTTTCTTGTGTGTAAGAATCTCCACATTGTAGAAAATATTTACAAATAAATCTGTTGTTTTGGTGATAAACTGTGATGCTTTCAAATATATCAGACTTGTTAATCTGCTGACTGTGTAATGAATGATGTGGTGAAGAACCCAGAATTCAGCCAAACACTGTAGAAATGCTTTTGACGGAGTTTTAATGGAGGGAAGGTGAGGAGAGGGAATCAAAACAGTCAAACAGAACAGGGTCCAAAAAGGGTAAGGCAGACATCCAGACAACTTGACAGGGAACCGGCAACAGAACTGGGCAGAACAAAACAGATCAGGTTACAGACAGGATCAATGTGCTGGGAGCTCTTACCAAACTGAGGCAGCAGACACATGGGTGACAAGTGTGACGAACCGACGGGGAGCAGAGAACTAAGGCAGGTTTAAATAGGCGGATAGAACAGGTGAGCGGAGGGAAACTAATCAAGGACAGGTGGGAGTGATTAAGGGAGCAGACAGGACACTAGAAAATAACCCTAAGACAAAACCAAGCAAACCAAGCACAGAACTAAAAGCAGAGCTAAAACAGGGACCAGATAACTAACACAATAAAGGGGCTAAACTAGAATCCAAAAACGGAAATAAATCCAAGGGTGAAAAGAGCTACTTTAACCAAATAATAAACATAAACCAGAACAGAACGTGACAGAGCCCCTCCCTCAAGGACGGATTCCAGACGTCCTTCGAACTGAAAATAAAACAGATTAGACCGGGTGGGTGGAGGGGGTTACAGGACGGAGGGACACAGTCCATACAAAACAACCCGACACGGTGAACAGATACAAAATCCAAAAAAGACCAATCAAATCCTGAACCAAAAACAACCCAGACAGGGTGAACTAACTAAGCGAAAAGTCTCAAGAAAAAGTGTTTTAGAAACAAAAGTCTGGTAGGCGGCCCGGAGGATGACCCCCAAGATTCAGAAGCTCTGGCGGTCGTCTCGGAGGACGGCCGCGGCGTCTCTGGAAGTCAGGCGGACGTCTCGGGGGACGGCCCCGGCGTCTCTGGAAGTCAGGCGGACGTCCCAGAGGGCGACCCCGGCGAACCAGAGTCCGAGACGAGCGTTGCGGTGGGAGACGTCGGCGGAGCGGGACCCTCAGAGACCGTCGGCGGAGCGGAACCGTCAGCACCTGAGGCCTGGAGAGAGAAAAAGCGAACAACGGCACCGGGCTAAGGGCCGGAGACGGCAGGCTACAGGCTAGGGAAGGCGGCACCGGACTGCAAACTAGGGAAGCCTGGCTACAGGCGGCTATAAGGGAAGCCTGGCTACAGGCGGCTATAAGGGAAGCCTGGCTACAGGCGGCTATAAGGGAAGCCTGGCTACAGGCGGCTATAAGGGAAGCCTGGCTACAGGCGACTGACGGGAGAGCCTGGCTACAGGCGACTGACGGGAGAGCCTGGCTACAGGCGACTGACGGGAGAGCCTGGCTACAGGCGACTGACGGGAGAGCCTGACTACAGGCGACTGGTGCGGGAGCCTGACTACAGGCGACTGGTGCGGGAGCCTGACTACAGGCGACTGGTGCGGGAGCCTGACTACAGGCTTCAGGAGGCCCTGGGCTACAGGCTTCAGGAGGCCCCGGGCTACAGGCTTCAGGAGGCCCCGGGCTACAGGCTTCAGGAGGCCCCGGGCTACAGGCTTCAGGAGGCCCCGGGCTACAGGCTTCAGGAGGCCCCGGGCTACAGGCTTCAGGAGGCCCCGGGCTACAGGCTTCAGGAGGCCCCGGGCTACAGGCTTCAGGAGGCCCCGGGCTACAGGCTTCAGGAGGCCCCGGGCTACAGGCTTCAGGAGGCCCCGGGCTACAGGCTTCAGGAGGCCCCGGGCTACAGGCTTCAGGAGGCCCCGGCCTACAGGCTTCAGGAGGCCCCGGCCTACAGGCTTCAGGAGGCCCCGGGCTACAGGCTTCAGGAGGCCCCGGGCTACAGGCTTCAGGAGGCCCCGGGCTACAGGCTTCAGGAGGCCCCGGGCTACAGGCTATGGATGACGGTGCTTTAAAGCTGCGGGGAGCCGGCACTGGAGGCTGGGCTTTAAAGCTGCGGGGAGCCGGCACTGGAGGCTGGGCTTTAAAGCTGCGGGGAGCCGGCACTGGAGGCTGGGCTTTAAAGCTGCGGGGAGCCGGCACTGGAGGCTGGGCTTTAAAGCTGCGGGGAGCCGGCACTGGAGGCTGGGCTTTAAAGCTGCGGGGAGCTGGCACTGGAGGCTGGGCTTTAAAGCTGCGGGGAGCTGGCACTGGAGACTGTCCATTAAAGCTGCGAGGAGCAGGCACTGGAGACGTTTCATCCAAACAATCCTCCGAAAACTGGCTGAACACAGGCTGCTGCTGGGGCCTGGACACCATCCTCAGACGTCTTATATACGCCCCTGCTTCCACCGCAGAGTAGAGCAACTCGGCCGCCCATTGCTTTGCCGAGGGGGTCTGCATGCTGGCCATAACCCCCGTCTCAAAAAGCATGGCTACTCCTGAGCGGAGAGGGAGTGTTGGCGACAGATTCTTCATTTTTGGTCGGTTCGTACTGTAATGAATGATGTGGTGAAGAACCCAGAATTCAGCCAAACACTGTAGAAATGCTTTTGACGGAGTTTTAATGGAGGGAAGGTGAGGAGAGGGAATCAAAACAGTCAAACAGAACAGGGTCCAAAAAGGGTAAGGCAGACATCCAGACAACTTGACAGGGAACCGGCAACAGAACTGGGCAGAACAAAACAGATCAGGTTACAGACAGGATCAATGTGCTGGGAGCTCTTACCAAACTGAGGCAGCAGACACATGGGTGACAAGTGTGACGAACCGACGGGGAGCAGAGAACTAAGGCAGGTTTAAATAGGCGGATAGAACAGGTGAGCGGAGGGAAACTAATCAAGGACAGGTGGGAGTGATTAAGGGAGCAGACAGGACACTAGAAAATAACCCTAAGACAAAACCAAGCAAACCAAGCACAGAACTAAAAGCAGAGCTAAAACAGGGACCAGATAACTAACACAATAAAGGGGCTAAACTAGAATCCAAAAACGGAAATAAATCCAAGGGTGAAAAGAGCTACTTTAACCAAATAATAAACATAAACCAGAACAGAACGTGACAGACTGCAAAGGTCAATTGCGTCAGGGCCCTGTAAAGGAGGCGCTGTATTTGTAGCTATCGATCATAATTCACCAATTAGGCTTTTTTTTTGTACAATACCAATATCCGGTTTTCTTGAATGGTCTGACCGGCTGATTTCAGTTTTAACTGATTCTGATTCTTTTTCAGAGGAATGGAGCAGATGACAAGATTTAAAAAAAAGAATCCTTAGATTATCCCTATTTTTGCATAAATACAAGTCTGGTTAATTTGATCTCATTTATATCAAAATCAAACTTGCTCCAAAGTACCTTCTGTTGGTTGATGTGTTCCTAGAACAAACATAGTGAGCGTTCATAATTTGATGCATTTAATGAACAGTAAAATAAAAAGATTTTTCCGTATTTTACCTGCCGACTACCAAACAGATTAGATCCTTGGGAAGTTGTCCGGTTTCAGTCTCTGGCCATTCAGTGCATCTCTAGCTATGGTTTGTTAAATCATGCTCATACTTGTGTTTATTGAAGTTCATGAGGAGATATTTACTAGAAGACAGAGTCTAATTTAACAACCACAGGGACGTGTATGTGATTGTCAGTAAGTGGTTCAGTAGGTTTAACGAAATACACTACTGTTGCTAGTGGTAATTAAATTTTATCTTAAGCTTCCTTTTTTTTACCACACTCTCATTTGATCTCTAGACTCTCTTCCGATCTGGCTTTTTTTGTGTGTTAAAACACTGGGTTCCTCCTAAAGGCAAACTTCAGGGACGTATAATACAGTTTGAGTCGCAGCTTGTGATACACAGTATGCAGCTAAAAAGTAATATATCAATATAACACTTTCTTGGTTAGAACTGCGACCCTTATTTAAGATATTTACATTCCAGTTGGTTCAGTCTATCTGTTTGCCAGCTTAATCCACACTTCACACAGCTTAGGGTCTGTCGTTACTTTCTCTTTATTCAGAGTGACAGTATTGAAAAGAAGCCATTCCCTGCTTACTTTCTTTTCCTCCTTGTTTTTCTGTATATTTATTGTTGATGTTTTTCTACCTCAGGGCAGTAGAGAACTGTGCTGTGCACCTTTTGAGTGCATGGGCTCAACACAGTGTAAGTAAAAGAGACTGCATTTTGTGTTGTTGTTCTTGATTTTAGTGTTCTTTAGAAAGGACTGGAGACTACAGTATATGATTATTCACAATAGTCTTTGTGAATAGAATTTTGTGATTAGTCTGACAAAAACAAAGATCCTTAGTATACATCCAAAAATAAAGCCTTTTTTTTCTTGGAAAAATTGCAGCTGAATAGAACTGAGAAACGGATACAGTAGAGTCAACTAATACCTAATTGGTCTGATCTAAAGAAAACTTTAAATCAAATGATTACACAGTAGCAATATTCTTTTGGTTCAAGTAAAAGCTAAAGGAAAGCAATTAGGCTGGAAAGCCTTTCAATAATTACATGGAGTAGATTTTTTTCTGTTCAGAAAGCGTTGGAACTAATCTTTAACCACAACTCTTCTTCCAGTATGTTGATGAACAAAACTGATCCCGCTGTCTTTAGTATGCCTGTTAGACTGGCATGAGCGTTGGGAAGTCCATTCTTAGTTCGACACATTTTTTGTTAAAAATAGAAAAAGACAACACCTAAAGTCGCTTCTCATCTGCATTACTGCAACTCCCACCTGCCTGGTCTTCCCCTCAAACCTATGCATACCCTATCTATACCCGAACCAGCTCAGAACTCTACCCCCCAGATCGTTACCAGAACAGCGTCTTCCCATCACATTGCTTCTGTTCTTCACTGACGTCCTTCACATTCACAGACTAAGCCGGACTCTTAGATCCTCTTTATCTATCAGCCTCATTGATCCTCCACCTCACATGTCCACCATGAGGTACAGAACCTTCAGCCGCTCCGCCCCCTGAGTCCGGACCTCCCTCCCACCTGACATCCCCAACCTTGACTCGCTGGCCGTGTTTTAATCCTGTCTCAGACAGGTCTTTTAAAACTGGCCTTCAGTTCGTGACCCATGTCTTGCCACTGTGTTAACCTTCTTTGAAGTATCCTATTTTATTGGACATTTTCAGTTTTTATTTTCTGACTGTGATTTATGTCTTTGCTTTTGTGTGCTGACCTTGAGTGTCCAGTAATGTGTCTACACATAACAGCTATTTCCCTTTCTTACAATCATTATTATTGTTAACATTATTATTACTATTGTTGTTATTTCTTGGTGACATGTTCAGCAATGCTTTACCTGTAATGAAATTTAACACAGAGTGAAATTGAGGGAAAGAAAGTTGGCAAACTTGTTAAAGTCAGTGGTTCGGCCACATTGTTTGCGTTAAAATAATGTACTGTGATTATGCCTTTAAAATTTTATATACTGTATATATTTACCAAGAGAGACTATTGAGCTTTTATTGCTTGTGTTGCCTAAGCAGAGGAGAGACAGACATCAGCGTATTTGACTACAAAGTCACGTTCTCCCATCCTGGTTGTCTGTTACCTTCATATGGACTCATCTTTATGACTAGCTGCTTCAGGTGTAACTTCTCTCTCTGCGGCAGCAATTGGACCAGACAGGAACCGGGTCAGAGGCCCCGACGAACAGGGAGACAAACTATGTACAAGAGTTCTTAACTATACCTTTTATTCAACACAAACTCAGGTTAAAGTCGAAGTTTCTAACACGAAGTGTGAAAGTCGGTGAAATCAGCGGCGTGTGGTGTGCCTGAGTGGAGGATGTATGCATGTGGAAGTGTTGAAATGTGCAAGCAAAATAATCCTAAGTAGAAAGAAGAACAAAAACCCTGTGGAGGAAAGCAGAGAGAGGTTAGTTGGCAGTCAGAATTCAAAAAGCTTGGGTCATAAGTTCTCAAGTATCCCATATCAGTAACCAGAGCTGCATATAAGAGCTGACTGCTCATCCTTAACACAAGAGTGCAACTCGTTTAGATTAATTACACACAAATTGGATGTCTCAAGCCTTTATTTCTGTTAATTATGATGATTTTCCTATTACAGATAACGGCAACACAAATTTAAGGTTAGAATATTTTATCAGTTTAATAATAAATATTTTATTACAGAAATGCGTGCTTAATGCAAAGTATGCTCACACATGCTTAAGGGTTGTTATTTTCAAAAGGTATTTTTGATCTGATAAACAAGCCTCATTGGAACGCATATTCTAACTATAGAAAACTATGACAAAGAGTAATAATGTAATAATTTCTTTGTTCTGAAGCGCAAACCTTGGCTCAGATTTTACTAGGGCACAGTATCTCTGGCCTTGTCAGAGTTTTTAAATCAGAATTTTTTTTTTGTGTTGTTTCTAAACTGTTTCTTATAAGGACTATGCTGTTTTAAATATCTCTTCTTTGACTTAAAATCTGAGGTGCTATAGTTAATGGGAGGCCTGTATGGTGCACTGTCACTGGTCACGGAAATACACAAAAAGCACAAAAGAAGGTGTTGATCATGAAGGAAAAGCTGATAGACCAATGCATCTAGGGTTGAGTGTTAGGATTTGAGACGGGTCTATGACATCATTGCTTTAAAAAGTTTCTTATTGGCCCTTAAACCAGTGTTTATATGTGGACAAAAGGCCAAGAACGGGGAAAAAACAACTTTTGCATCGTTGCTTAAGACATGCTGCACCCATCATTGCTAATCAGCTGTCCCATTATGGCGGAACATAATGGCTTCCATATAATTGTGGTTTCCTGGAACAGATAAGTGTGGTTCCACATTATTGTTTTTTTTTTCAGCTACGGGTTCAGGTGCAGGTTCTGCAGCAACCAGCTGAATGAATTTCCTTTTTTCTTGTGTAGAGCCAAAGGAGCTCCTTTTTAGATGGCACAGTGTTGATGGGCTCTTTAGTGTTTAAATGCACACACATAAAATTTCACTAGTCTTTTGAGGGTAAAGTTAAATTCTGATGAGTTCAGACCCCCCCAGAGGTATTGGCCTTTGCTTTCCAGCTGTCACCATAAGCTGCCACCTCAGAGCTGCCCTTCGTATGCATGCTGATATCTTAGCTTGGCACATTTCTTTTGCTGTCCCCACTCTCAAGTATTTGTCAAATGGCTTTCAAGATCATACAATTGCTTTTAGACGATTATGCCTTTATAACTCATTTCTTGCTGTTCAGATGAACTCTCTGAGTTGATATGACATTGTTAGAAACTTTTGAGGTTGTTTTTTTTGTTGCTAAAAGACATTTTTGCTATTGGATTGACTTTACATATTTACATTTATTTATGTAAAGTTCAAGGCAACTTTGAAGGGAAAGGGGCATATTCATAACTTATGCGTATGGATAAAAAAAAATTCAGTTGTGTCGAGTCGTGATCATTAATCTGGCAAACAGTCAAATATCAACAAGCTGATCAAGCTTGTTTTTGATTTCCTGTTGATTTCTAGGCAGTCATCTTCCTCGCCTCGGTCCGCATTAGAGCGTTCTTCTGGGGTTTGGCAGCTTCTGAAAGAGAAGCACATGTCATGGGCTGATTGTTAATCTGAACATTTGATTGTCCAATGTCTAATTAGACAGCTAATAACAAAAAAGAAACTTGAATAGAATCTGAAAACAAAACTGTCGGTAGAATTAATGTTGGAAGCAGCCTCTTTTCATTCAAAGTATTACCCAGTGCTCATTCATTCTGAGTTTAACATATTATTCATTACTTAAAGTTGACTAATCATGAATTAGTCATGAATTGTTTCAAAAGCTTTAACCTAGGGGGACACTAATTAATTGAGAAATACTCTTAATATGTATTCACAAGCATCTAAAAAGACAGCTTTTTGACCATAATACTTAAGGATCAGTAAAAGAACATATTTAAATATTACTAGAACAAAATAGATTATTTTTGCTCAACATAAAGTGATGATTAAGGCCATTTGGAAAAAAAAAAACTTTGTAGAAGCAACTAAATGCTAAGAAATGACAGAATTGGATAATTTCCCGACCATAAAAGAAAATTCTATTTAAAGGTAAATGTGGGCTATGGCTTCATGGATGATTTCATCTTTGAAGTGAGATCCAAAACATGGTGCAGCGACAGATGCACCATGGGTAGTCCTTGGGTAGTTGCTCTTTTTTCATTGCAAAAGCACCTTAGCAGCGACTTGTGCTAGCACTTGTAGACGTCAGCTTTGTGCGTTCAGCTGAGAGAAATTTCCACTCCTCACCCCACTTTGTCTGACCTGAACAGTTTTTTTGCTGTATTAATGAAAGTGATGTTCTTTAACCTTTTAATCTAATGTTGCTCAGTAATTGCAAAAATGTTTTGTTTATTATTTTCATGAATTCTGAACTTATATTTGTGTGTTGTTACTTTGCAACTCTAACATTTTGGCTTCTCATACATTTGACTTGAACTAGCTGTTCGCACCGTGGACACTGAAATACTTCTGAACAGATGATCATTTGTTACGTTTCACATAGAAAGGAGTCACTTCTCTTTGTCGAGTGTGAAGATCATCTTTAATGTTTTAGGAAGGGCTGAAGGTCCGTTGTGAGGCAACCAGGAAGGTGGATTTATGAATGCTGAGATAAACAGAAGCTTCATTACAAACTGAAGCGCTTTTCTAACCACTTCCCAGCATCATGGCTTCAGGCTAGACGGCCTCCTGACAACACCGTGTGTTTTTGCATCTGGTTTTTAAGGTTTAGAAAGATTTCATGATCAGGCTTCCTACATAAATGAGCAAGCAGCCACACATGTTTCGGTTTCAGCTGCATTGCAACCACTCACTTCATTGTATTTAATTTGGACATTTTAGGTTATAGATCAACTAGGTGAGATCTGAAAAGTGTGGCATGCATTAGTATTCAGCCCCCTTTACTTTAATACGCCTAAATAAAATCCAGTGCAATCAATTGTCTTCAAAAGTCATCTAATTAATGAATAAGTTGACCTGTGTGTAATTTAATTTCAGTATAGATGGGGCTGCTCTGTGAAGCGTGAAGATCAAGGAACCCATAGAACATAATGGGCCAGGGTTGTACAACTCCACATACAGGCCTTTTTAAAGTAGTTCTTTTTTCTTTAAAAGGTTAAAGAAAAAATGTTAAAAGCATGTGTCTCCTGTGTCGCTTATTAGCTGCGGCAGAGTGTGTACGTCAGGCGCTCCGCCTCTCACAGCGCACTCAGAAATCCTCTGAGTAATGCTGAGGGAGGAAGTCAGTGTTAAAAAGCTTGATAACACTTGACTGGGTGGGCTGAATCTGACAGCGAACCCGTTATAAGTAAAGCAAATCTTTGGAAAATGAGAATTTTGAGTTGTAGTAAATTGCCAACATGCTTAACTAAATCAGTGCCGCTGGCTTTGTGCACAGTGCTTTACATATTGAACTGGTCTACATCTGTAGGTATTAGGGATGCACAATTAATCACATTTGCAATATAATTGCAATTTAAAAAAAATGCAATTTCCAAATAGTGAATAAGTCCTTTAGGTGTCAGTAATATGTTTAAAGTGGGTTTGCCTCCACATGGAAGGGAAGAGAGCTGCAGCAGTGAGATAATCTAATTTTAATATTTGTTTTAGAGTTTATATAATACTTTTACCAGAAACCTTCAGGAATCTTACCCTAGCTTTAAGTACTGGTCAAACTGTTTAATGCATAGACGTGTTTGGTGGTTGCACTTTATGTTCAACAAGGATTGATGTCCAACTCACAAAGCTTTTCTCTTGACTAATAATATTCTGATTATTAAAAAACAGTTGCATTTTTTGTTTTGAATAGTCCTTGTTTGCAGACATCTTTATCTAAAGGGTATTTTTGTTGTTTGAGCTTAATGCAAAGAAAAGACAAAATTAAATTGCAATTATGGTTGAAGTATATCACAATTTAGATCTTTTGCAAAATCGTACAACCCAAGTAAGTATGTAGGACCCTTTTACTTTACTACCAAAACAACTTATATAGAGAAAAATTTTCTGAATTTTATGTTGTTATTTATTTAAACACATTGTGTTTGATGGTTTAACACTAGTTTAAAACCTTTATGGAGGTTTAGCAGAGCCTAGTGCAGGGGTCACCAACTTGGTGCCCGCAGGCACAATCCACCAGTGAGCTGCATCTAAAACTTTATTTTATTACATTACTCTTCCTGTTTATTCACACTTGCATTTATACAGATTTAAAAATGACAATATCTATAACAAAGCATGAAAAATGTGTTTATTTTACATAAAGTTAAGGTGAACTCTGGCTCTTCTAGTTCAAAGGTCAGTACTGGTAGCCCTTCGTATGACACAACACCAGTGAAGTGGCTCTCAGTTTCAAAAAGGTTGCTGGCACCTGGCCTAGTGTAAAGCCTGGACTTAGCTGGTAAAGATGGGAGATGGAAAACAACAGCACAGGCATCTAGTCTCCCGAGAAGTCATCATCACAACCACATGTTCACAGAAGGTAAGAAGAAGCTGCTCTTACAGCCAGTTCACTGCAGCCTACCATCACTAATGTGGCCAAAAAAAAGGGAAAAGGGGAAAAACCATGACCCCAGTCCGAAAAATGAAAAAAAAAAAAAAAGAGTTACTGGCTCCCACAAGAAAAAACATCTAGTAGTTTTGGTTGACCTCCAGTAGAAACACTTAGAGGATGTGAAAATTACAGTGACAGATACAGCAAACCACTTAGAAGATGTTTCAAGTAGGACCCTGTGATTTCCTCTGTTAGGAAAGTCTGGAAAGAGTTGCAGAATAAGACAGATCATCAAAATCCATTGCAAAAGTTGGAATATTGTCCAGAGGTAATGTTTCTTTCATTTGCTCTGATTTGTGATCAACAATTCAAATGCTGAAACGCTTTCTCCTGTTCATTAAATGCCTCAAGAACTCCTCCCATCATTTTTGGTCCATAAATAAATTAAACAGCATGTACAGTGATGCTTTGAGTTTATTAAAAATGACGTAAAGGTTAGGGACATAGGCTTTGATGCAAAGATGGAGATACTGTAATGTTATTCCTCAATTGTTTGTTGGCTTCAAAGCAAACACTTTTATCAAGCAAATTCTCTCTACTTCGTGCATTACATTTAATTTGCTCAAATAAAAACAAAAACAAAATTAGAGAAAGGCAGAATCCCTAAACCAGACCTTAGAGAGGACCACAAAATCAGTATCGGCCTGGAAAAGCTGGTGCACCAGGCCTTTCCTGAGAGAGTAAACAAAGAACATTCCTCTCACACAGCCACGTAAGGACAATTGGTTTCCATTTAATACTGTGGCATTTTCTGGTCTGTGCTGTTCATGGGACGATTTTGTTCAGCATGCCAGGGTTTTTTTTTATTTCTTTTTTTAGAAACAATTGATTTCTCTGGCACTGCCCCAGAACTCTGCCGGTTGGAGGTCCTACAGACCGGCTGTGAGAAGCAGACTGATTAATAATGCACGGTAAGAGACAAGCTAACGGCAACTCACATGTGTTGGGTAAATGTTTCTGATTAAATGCAAAATTACTACATTTCAAGTAAAGAGACAGCTTTGTAAGCTTTTGTTTGTCAAATAAAACAGGCTGGACAAGGACACGCTCAGGAAGCTGGTTTTATAGAACAGATCATGTTGGATCAAGCTGCCTCAACAGCTGTTTTTGGTCCAGTGAATAGATCCACTCTTTCAGCCTTTTTTATTTTCACCTTCTATGCCTGTGTCAGTTCTTTGTCAGTAATGACAGATCATTTGTCTGTGTGTGTCTTTCAATCCCACTCATACATTTTCTGATAAATTGAATATGGCTGTCAAAGAAACAAACATATGCTGTCCTCCCTGGCTGTAAAAACTAAAGCTGGCGAGGCACTACATGACTTCCCCAGTCTTTACAGATTTCGAAAAGAGTAAGAGTTCACACCACAGACTGGCTTTTGTTTTACGATCTGAAATCCTGAGGATCACACACTAAACAGCTTCTCCTGCTGAGGGATCACGGACTGCAGGACTTTTCAGACAGATGAAAGCAAGCTGAGGGCGTCCAACCTGTGTGGAAACTCTTGTAAGGGGACAGTTTGAAGTTGGAACAGGAGCGATAGCGGAAGAGACTGTCGAGGTGACCCGGACTGGAGAAGGCCTTGGAGTAGTTTCTCCACGCCGCTTTGGCTGTTGGATTTCAACCAGGCAATATTTTTCTGCCAATCCCCCACAGAAATGAAAGATGTCCTTTAGATTATGTTAAGTTTAACCAACAAGTGAATATGGTTTAAATGTTTTTGACTGTACTTTTTGTTATATTCATGTTGAGAGTTTGGAACATTTATTTGAGCTTTTTTCCATGTAAAAATGTTATTTCTATCTCAGCAGACAACAAAATAAGGTTTAGTCTGGGCCGTGCAGATAATCATTAAGACCGTTTGATAATTTTTTTTTTCTATGTTGAAACGTTTTCCTTTAGAAATGTCAATTTATTAAATTAAGTCCCAGTACCTTTATGTGCAAAATGTGAATTATTTGGGTTATTTCAATAAGGTTGTTCATTATTTTTAATCTGTGTTGTTTTTTTGTTTGAGTTTTTATCACTAATTGGTTGTAATTAGTTAGGTGATAGGTCGTATTATGCCCTGTGTTATTTTTGTAATGATGTCTAGTTAGTTACAAATAATGTTTTTTTTTAAAAGTGGTTTCGCAGCTGATGCCGCATCCCAGCCTCTCTTTTCATTGGCTGTCAGCAACCCCCATATGCATCTGGGTCGTTGATCACGACCCGAATGCATCCAGATCTATCTCAAAATATGCAAATATTCTGTAAATGTTACTGAGGTTGGGTCGATTCCCCTCACACACTTGCAGCCTTTCTCACTAACAGAGTTTTGAGCCAACTCGCCCTCCCAACTGACTGCAACTGGCAGACTGATTCGGGTTACTTGATGAAGCACAACTACAGATTTTGGTGTTGTTTTCTCTTAGTGTGCAGTAGTTTAACAGATCCAGGATGTCTTTTATTAGAAAATGAGCTGACTCAGGGTTCTTTATAAACTCTTGTGTATAACTCTGTGTACAATCAGCATTCTGTATGTGTATTGGATTTCTCGGGCTGATAGTGTAGCAGGATGTTTCTCTGCTGATTGAAAACGTTTTTGGCTCAAAGGGAGATATGCGAAGATAAAATAAATTCCCAGCTTTATAGCTGTTTTTATTGAGGTAGGCTACTGGGATGTTGTTTTCTTATCATTTGTTTGCCACCTACATGTATCCCAGGTGATGGAGCATTATCCTTTTTAAGCAGAGGAAACACTGATTATTGGGAAGAACATACTCTACTGAACAACTGTTGGTTCCTTCGTGCTGTATAGCCCTGCTTAAATAAACTGACTTTAAGTGGAACAGACATTTAAACAACCACTAAGTTATCAAATGGCAAATTATTTCAAGCACCACTTTGCTGCTTAATAAGCATGAGCTGGTTTTGTGATTAGTGAACGTTTTGTTCCAGATTTTGAAGCACTGCTTGCTCATTTGGCATTTCAGGTGATACTGTGTGGTTTTTAATAAACAGCCTTTTGGTTAAAAAATATTTTTTACCTTTAAGTAGGAGAGTCTGCTGTGATTAATCTCGGCAAATGGCAGGTTCAACAGTATCTTTGCATCATGGTGTAGCTTTGATTTGCTGATATGTATGAGACAGTTAAATAATTTATTTATTACAACTATACAGGAGCCAACAGGAACCTTTCTGGGATGGATCATTAACTTCATAATAATTTATACAGAGGCAGCATTACACACTGTGGGCGCTAGAGAGAGAGCAGCCGGTGTTAAACAGCACACTGTAACTATGACAGTATGGCTTTCAGCACCACCTAGTAGCGCTAATGTACAGTGCAGCAGTTGATTGGAAATGCATTGGATATTTTTGGTCTCCAACCATCCAATCACGTTCAGGGCCGGTCTATTATAAAAATGACCATTTGATTTCATGGTGCATCTCTAGCTCTTCATAAGAATCCATTGCAAGCACTTTCAGAACCAGAAAATAAGAACAAATTGGCTATTTTGCGGCGCAGAAAATAAAATAAATTAGTTTTGCGCTTTACGGATTAACTCTGTGAAGTCACAACTAGTAATCTCTGATGAAGTTGTCATGAAGTGAGCAAATAGCACCTTTTCATCTCTTTTAAAATTGTATTCAGATGGGACCCCTTTTTGTTTTATCATTTTGTGAGTCCAAACACAGCTGATACAATAACACCCAGTTTGTGGTCTATAGCAGGGGTTTTCAAAGATATGTTTCCACTGACAACTAGCAATGCCACACACAAGACTGCAGTTTTTTTCCACTCTGTGTCTGCTCACCTGACTAAACTGGAAGAAAGGTTTGAGAACTATTTCCCACAAACAAATGCAGAGTTTGACTGGGTTCGAGATCCATTTCACCATCTTGCCACAACATCTGCAGCAAAATGTTTGACTACAAAGGGGCAGGATGAGCTTGTAGAGCTGCAAGCAGACCGGACACTGAAGTTAAAGCACAGTGAACTTTCATTGGACACATTTTGGCTCTGTGTAAGACAGGAGTATCCCTCTATTTCAGAAAGTGCCATCAGTGTGTTAATACAGTTTCCCACCTCCTACTTTTGTGAACTGGCGTTCTCCTCTCTGACATACATGAAAAATAAACTGAGGCAAAGGCTCTCAGTAGAAGAGGATCTCCGTGTTTCACTGTCCACAATCCCCCCTCGCATCAACAGACTGTGCAGTCAGAGACAGGGGCATGTGTCCCATTCAAACTGACATAGACACCATTTTTTGCAATAGTACAAGTATTTGTTTGAGGCCCATACTCGTTATGTTCTGGTTAAATTGGCATAACTTATTTCAAGTGTTTTTGAAACTAAAATATTTATGTTAATATATCACCATTTGGGATATATTTTGTTTGTTAGGAAAATGCTGATCTTTGTTGTTGTTACAATAGGCTTACTATTTTAATAAAACAGTTCTAAAAGTTTCTACATGCTGTTATGCTTGACATTACAAAAATATTGCACAAATGAAGAGTAGAATGTGAAATAAAAGAATGTCAGTTTAGGGGTACCACGGCTGGGTGGAAAAATGTGTAGGGGTACCTTGAGCCAAAAAGGTTTGGGAACCACTGGTCTATAGTCCTAACCTGACCCTAGCTAGACGGATGTCGCTCCGCCTAGCTTCACTCACATCCATCTGGGACCTCTCCCATAGAGAGTGATTTCTCCAACCAATTTTATTGTCTAGCCAATCAGGACGCAGGGCTGGAGTTTCATAGATGTGACGTAGGGGAGAAGCGACCGTGACGTGAGACTGTTTTGATTCAGACAATGGCGGCTCGCATCGAGGAAGCAAGCGTTAACATTGATGCTGCTATTTCTTCCGTGTTGTCCAATCTACCTAATATTGTTACATTAAAAGAACATCAGAGAACGCCTCTGAAGGCTTTTGTTGGTGGAAACCATGTTTTCGCCCTTCTCCCGACCGGATTTGGCAAGTTTTGTTTTCCGGGGCGCGGAATCCATCTTGTCCTGCTCTAGCTTCAACCGTTTGTGTCTGAACCGAAAACGGTTCGTGCCAATCACATTGCAGTATTGAGGTTTAAGGCGGGACATACTAAAGCAAGAGTGGCTGAGCCCACAGCCAAATCAACACAAACATGGAAGCGCAGGAGGATGCATGTGTAACTGCTGCTGCCACATCCGTTTTGTAAGAATCCACGATTTCTTCTTTGATAGTAGAAAACAAGAAGTGCCTTGACTAGCTTACCGTCTTGTGGTTTCTCATAATACTTGCTGCTTACCTTCTAATTTGATACCGTGATTGGCTCAAACCAACCTTTGGTAGGCAAGCATTAAAGGCCGCTACATACTCAACGAGAAACGAGACATTTTTTCTCGCTCCCGCAGCGAATTACGTCATTTTGTTCTCACAGCCCCGTCTTTGAGAGTCTCCCTGCATGTTCTTGACACAACGTCTGGGCAGAACTTTTTTCTCAAGGGGTGTCTGACTACTGTACTGGACAGAATTAGATAGGTGTGTTAGGTTGGAGAAGCAGAAATGTCTCAAACTCGTGCACTATGTAAAGACAGAGCCAAAACAAACTTTTTTCGTGTTCTTCCTGCCCCAACTACGAGAAGAAACGTTTTATTCTCGTGGCGTATGAAGCATCCTTTAGTGTCG
Organism: Fundulus diaphanus; assembly: GCA_037039145.1. NCBI lineage: Eukaryota > Metazoa > Chordata > Actinopteri > Cyprinodontiformes > Fundulidae > Fundulus > Fundulus diaphanus. Next base: position 4,581,240 of record CM073136.1, read on the forward strand.
CTTTGCCCAATCAGCTCAGAGAGTTCTGTTGAAATTCCCTCCTTTCCCCAAACGGATTCAAATGGAGCAGTCCCATATTGATAATGTGCAGAACTAGAGTGCTAAACATTATCTATCTGGATGGCCAGGTTACAGACCTTCTTCCATCGCCTGAACATACCCTCAGTACAGGTCCCATCCCAACAGGTCTCCCTCAAGCCAAACAGCCAGGGGTGGTCTCTGGTTTACTCTTATAAGGCCAGTTTCAGATCATCCTTACGAAAAGTTGCATGGTTACTGGATCTATTTCAGTGACGTGAATTACAAATTGACGAACATGACTTCCTGGTTGCTAGTTTATTGCACAACAATGATCTGAAAGGGACACAAGTCATTGAACAGTTTGCAAGATCTTCCTCGAGATCAAATGTAACTCCATATCTTCTTCAAGTTGTTTCAGACTTCCTCAAATACAAGTCCAAAATGGGCTTTTGGTTCTTCTTCTGCTTTATGGTTTTCATCACCACTGGTCTCCACCAACAAGCTACCTTCCCAGCCACTGGATGCAACTCACTGCCAGCTGGTGATCATTAGACGCCTTTGGGCCTCTCCTCATCTGAATGCCTGAGACATCTATACATGTCTGATTATACATTTATGAAACTGATCATAACCTTTTTGGCCCATGGTGTCATGGTACCAAGTACAGTTATGGACCGTCTTGGATCAAACATGCTGTGCTTATGAAGATCCCATATCTAGGACAGCAATCCAGTAAAAGCTGAATTGATAATGGTCTTAAAGTATGTTGGTGGACTGCTGAGTGTGGCATGATGTGAGGTATTGGATGGATTGCCATTTTGGAAGCTGCTGCTTTGTGTGAAAACTTAAGGAAAATAAACAGATTGTTGTCAGTTCAGGCAAGTCGAAGTGATGTCCCCTCTTTTCCTCTGTAGACCTCTCTATGTAACAGTTAACTTAAGTCTAATTCAATCTGTTGCATTTTTAGTTTCACACTTAGGAGACAAAGATCAACTACAAGGCCATTACCAGTACGCTTTCCCCATTCCTGGCTCTAAGAGGGTGCCCTGGTCCCCCGAATCTAGCTGAGACTTATCTGGAAGGGGTCACATAGTATGACCCAACCCCCTGAGGCCCATTTGACATGGGAGACTTCACAAGGGGCCAAAGACTGAGACAACGAACCTCCAAGTATTATGATAAGGGTGCTCAGCTGTCTTTTCCATGTTAAAGGAGAAGTCCGGTCAACAAGGAAAAATCAGGGTATCATTAGCTATAACTAAAACTAATACGTTCGTGGTTATTTAATGAACTTATCTTTAATCAATAAGAAAATAAAAACATAAATTGTCGTCTGGATCACTGTGTATGGAGGCCGCCCTTACTGCCCATATTTGGGCAGTAAGGGCCGTCTGACATCACATCCTGCGACGTGGAATAGCGGAGCGGCGAAAACATTTCTCCGCTCTTTCCATGCAAAGTCAATAGGAGCCGTTCTACACAGCTGCGATCATCAACAATTTTTCGGATTTCCAGAGGACTTCACCACTGACATTCCCAAGAGCTATTGCTGAAGCAACAATGCCCACGTGCATGGCCATCGGATGTTCCAACACAACTGGTAAAAGTGGAAAAAACATAGCTTATTACAACTTCCTGATTCATGAGCCACCGGGCTCGTCGCTGGATTGCCAACTTGAAGAGAGCGGATTTGCCATCTAACTTCTTGCCAGAGAGAAAACACGTCATATGCAGCAACCATTTCGAAGAAGAATGTTTTGAACATGACATGAGAGCGAGGATTTTCGGTAAGTTATTTTTAAATTTTTAATTTAGAATTTGCGGGGATGGTTACCGACCAGAGGGGCGGAGGGATACCACATGTGATGTGGTATCCCTCCGCCCCAGCATGTGCTGGAACGCTTTTATATTTTAATATTTATACAATAATGACCACCTGCCCTATTTACTAGGGGGCAAATATAACTCAAGTCACTTCAGCGCGATCTCTCCTCCGCTGCAGCGCCTGCAAAGCCGTGCTGCGGCAGAGCGAGCGCGCGTGCACACACACACACACGCACGTGTATATATATATCTTGGGGGGCCCGAATGAGTTTGCACTGGAAATAAGTCCGGTTTCTGTCAAGAAACTTTTAAAAAATCCATATCGCTATCAGACGATGATAGCTCCACGGAACTCCCATCACTGTCACTAAGTACTTCATCACTGCTTAGTACAGAGCACCAGTCGTCACCATGTTGGAAAATAGTGCGTCGTGACAAACAACAGAGCGTTGGGACTTGCTCAACAGCGGGTCCGCTGAGTGACAGTACTATTCTTGAACAAGATGGGTTCCTCCACATAAACATGATTAAATGAAAAATTATTCTTAATTAAAAAACATATAATTTATTGCACAGTATGTAGTAGTTTTATATTTAAAGTACTTTCAGCAGTTTGATTTCTGATTTTGACCGGACTTCTCCTTTAAAGTGGTAGTTGAACAGAGGGGACAATTATTGATGGTTATTCTAAACTGAATTTGATTTAAATACAAAATAATTTAGCACGAGTTCCAGTAATTTTTCTTAGCTTTAGAGCTTTGCACATCCATTTCATGAGATTTGCGTCTACTGGTTGTGTGTTTCAATAAGTGTGTTTTGTAAATGGAAGGTTTGCACAGTGAATCAAAAGGTGCTCTTATGTAAATGCCAGCAGGATCTGTATGGATTTAACACTTCTCAGGGTGTGTGTGTTATGAGAAGGACACACACATACATACACATGCTTGCTTGCATTACTGCACTCTCTTGCAAAGCAGGGTCTTACGAAGGATCTAGTTTTACCAGTGAACAGCAGGTTGTCAGCTGTACAGCAGAGGCAGCGTGAGGAAGCAGCCCAAAGGCTATTCATACAGGTCTTATCACTCAGCAAGCAGACGTAATGATAAGCTATTATGTTTTTCACAAAAGTCTACTCTGTTTTCTCCTCTCTGTGCAGTTACCCTGCAGCACATGCTAGAAGAATCCAAGCCTGTCAATTAAATAGACTGACTGCGTTAGTGAGGTTTAAGACTCTGCTGTTATAGCCTTTGGATTTGGGAGGCTGGGCATAGATGAGTAGTTGGAGTGTTACTACAGTCTGGGCTACGGTATTTTTTCATCTCACAGTTACAACTAGATTCTCCTTGAGTTCATTATCCACTCAGCAAAGTGATTCTTAGCAAAAACAGAAAATGGATACATTGGCAGTTTTTTTTAAGGTCAGCATTTGCCAAAATGTGTAACTATGCCAAACAACTCCATTCCGAGAGGAAATGACTCAAACCCTTTTGACGCATGAGCATGTGTACACAGTTATTTAAACAAAACTGTTGCTAAAACGCCCAGCAGGGAGGTTAGAATTGGTTATTTGATTGTGGTTCAGAGTAGCATAATTGTTTTCTAGTGTAAACTTCTTACCAAATATTGAACAGTCAGCTCTCTGCATGGCAGCATTCTGCTGTAGGAAGATTTTGTCATGTTTGCAGTTGACGTTCCAGGGGAAAACATTTCTGATCAATTGTTTTGTGTTGATTGGCTGGTAAAACTACTTTGACATCTCACCTGACAGCTTCTAGGGTGTTTTTGCACTTTTAGTCAAATTGGACTTTACTATCGTTTCAACCAACTGATATAGCATGAACTTGCGTTTATGATGATGAAACCAATGGTAGAGCTGGTTTTATATATATTTTTTTATATCCTTCAAAGTAGGATAAATATAAAATATGCAATCATCTTAGGGAACACGTGGCTTAAGGCCATATCCAGAGTAGGAAAAGATAAATCCAATATTATTTTCGTTTATGACAGATGGATGTGACTGTCTTGATATTTGAAAAGAAAAAAATCTGTTGTTTGTTAAAAACATTCATATATTTATTGTAACTTTGCAGGAGACTTCAGCAACCTCTCTGTGATCTGCCAGTGATAATTTAGTCGGACCACAGGTCTGTTATAGAGCTGTTTTTACTGCATAGCCCAGCAGTTGAAGTGGATTTCATTATTATTTCATAATAAATATATGGAGGACACAATTAATATTTCAACATATTCTAGGATCCTTTCATGCTTATCATTGTTAGCATTAACATATGTTCATTTCAAGTTTGTAAAACCTTTACATATAAATTTACAGATAGAATTGGAATAATACACTTAACTTCTAGTGGATTATATTCAGCTGTGCTGATATCTGCTAATCTAGCTACTTGTTTAAAAGTAACAGCTTGAATTAACCACCAACCCTTCAGTGAGTCCTGGAACAACTGGAGTTTGTGCTTGGGTGTCGTTATTTCACAGATCAGAAAAACACTGACTGATCCAGTCAGAGCCACTCAAACATAATAATCCCCAATTATTTGTCAACTATTTTCCTCTATTCAATGAATCCGATGTTTTAGAAAAACACAAAGCATCATGTATACACTGGTATTTATAGACACTAATCACATTTATTTTGTCTTTTTGATAGTATACCCTACAGTGGAGTTTCCCTTTCTGTTATGGCCTAGCTTTCAGTGCTGAGCAAATGGGCCTATAACTGCAGCTGTGAGAAAAAGAGTGCTTACTGTTGATATCGCTGGCTCTTGCAGCTGTTTGTCAACTGCTCTTCAGTGTCTGCAGGGCTATCATCATCTTGATGCCCCCTCAGGGATTCAAGCTTCATCCCAGCTCTGGAGTCTGTGTATCTTTAAAATGGTCAATCCTCATCTCTTTTCCTTCTCTGAGTGGCCTTTCCCCCAGTAGTACTCCCATGAAATGAAGCATTGATTGCCCCTGTGCAGACGTTGCACAATACATAATGATATTGCCCTGGTTCCCACCTTTCTCCTTCAAAGGTTAGACAAACCATCATGGCCCATTTAGCTATTAGACCCCTAATAAAAAACATCAGTATATTATATATATATATATATATATATATATATATATATATATATATATATATATATATATATATATATATATATATATATATATATATATATATACTGTATATGTCTGAATGAATGAAATTTTCTTTTTAAATACTTTGTTCTTTACATAGTTGAATGTGCTGATACGAAATCACACACAAATTATCAATGAAAATCAAATTTATTAACCCATGGAGGTCTGGATTTGGAGCCACATTCAATATTAAAGTGGAAAAACACACTTCAGGTGGATCCAACTTTGATGTAATGTCCTTAAAACAAGTCAAAATGAGGCTCAGTAGCGTGTGTGGCCTCCATGTGTCTGTATGACCTCCCTACAACGCCTGGGCATGGTCCTGATGAGGTGGAGGATGGTCTCCTGAGGGATCTCCTCCCAGACCTGGACTAACGCATCCACCAACTCCTGGACAGTCTGTGGTGCAACGTGTTGTTGGTGGATGGAAGGAGACATGATGTCCCAGATGTGCTCAGTTGGATTCAGGTCTGAGGATCGGGCGGGCTAGTCCATAGCATCAATGCTGTCGTCTTGCAGGAACTGCTGACACACTCCAGCCACATGAGGTCTAGCATTGTCTTGCATTAGGAGGAACCGCACCAGCATATGGTCTCACAATGGGTCTGAGTATCTCATCTCTGTACCTAATGGCAGTCAGACTACCTCTGGCGAGCACATGGAGGGCTGTGTGGACCCCCACCATTACTGACTCACTGCCAAACCGGTCATGCTGGAGGATGCTGCAGGCAGCAGAATGTTCTCCATGGTGTCTTCAGACACTGCTGGAGGTCATTCTGCAGGGCTCTGGCAGTGCTCCTCCTGTTCCTCCTTGCACAAAGGCAGAGGTAGCGGTCCTGCTGCAGGGTTGTTGCCCTCCTACGGCCTCCTCCACATCTCCTGATGTACCGGCCTGTCTCCTGGTTGCACCTCCATGCTCTGGACACTACGCTGACAGACACAGCAAACCTTCTTGACAAAGCTCGCATTGATGTGCCATCCTGGATGAGCTGCACTACCTGAGCCCATGTGTGCCGGTAGTAGACTCCGTCTGATGCTACCACTAGAGTGAAAGCACCACCAGCATTCAAAGGTGACCAAAACATCAGGTGGAAAGCAGAGGAACTGAGAAGTGGTCTGTGGTCACCACCTGCAGAACCACTCCTTTATTGAGGGGGTCTTTCTAACTGCCTCCAGTTTCCACCTGGTATCTATTCCATTTACACAACAGCAGGTGAAACTGATTATCAATCAGTGTTACTTCTTTAGTGGCCAGTTTGATTTCACAGAAGTGTGTTTGGCTTGGAGTTACATTGTGTTCTTTAAGCAGTATTTTTTGAGCAGTATATCTATCTATCTATCTATCTATCTATCTATCTATCTATCTATCTATCTATCTATCTATCTATCTATCTATCTATCTATCTATCTATCTATCTATCTATCTATCTATCTATCTATCTATCTATCTATATATATATATATATATATAGATATAGATATAGATATAGATATATAGATACAATGTATTCAATTCAATTCAATTTTATTTATATAGTGCCAATTCATGAAACATGTCATCTCGAGGCACTTTACAAAGTCAAGTTCAATCATATTATACAGATTGGTCAAAAATGTTCCTATATAAGAAAACCAGTTGATTGCTTCAATGTCCCGACAAGCAGCATTCACTCCTGGGGAACCGTAGAGCCACAGGGAGAGTCGTCTGCATTGTCCATGGCTTTGCAGCAATCCCTCATACTGAGCAAGCATGAAGCGACAGTGGAAAGAAAAACCACCCATTAACGGGAAGGAAAAACCTCCAGCAGAACCGGGCTCTGTATGAACGGTCATCTGCCTCGACCGACTGGGGGTTACAGAAGACAGAGCAGAGACACAACAAGAGAGACAAACAAGCACAGAAGCACACATTGTTCCAGTAATCTGTTCTACATTAGATGGTAGTAGCGGGTGAGCCGTCTTCACTGGATGATGTCACAGTTAACAGAATGCCAGACCAGGTGTACCTACTATGAAGAAAAAAGAGAGAGAACAGAAAGTTAAATCAGAAATGACAACACGTAATGCATAATTGAAGAACAATAGAACTCTATAGAGTGAGAAAATTAGATCCTGATGTCCTCCAGCAGCCTAAGCCTATAGCAACATAACTATAGAGGTAGCTCAGGGTAACATGAGCCACTCTAACTAGAAGCTTTGTCACAAAGGAAAGTTTTAAGATTAGTCTTAAAAGTAGACGGGGTGTCTGCCTCACGGACCAAAACTGGGAGTTGGTTCCCCAGCAGAGGAGCCTGATAGCTAAAGGATCTGCCTCCCATTCTACTTTTAGAGACTCTAGGAACCACCAGCAGACCTGCAGTCTGAGAGCGAGGTTTGCATTTTGCATTTGCTCTGATTACGGGGTAATCAGAGCTCTGATATATGATGGAGCTTGATTATTAAGGGCTTTATACGTTAAAAGAAGAATTTTAAATTCTATTCTTGATTTAACAGGAAGCCAATGAAGGGAAGCTAAAATAGGAGAAATATGATCCCTCTTGTTGATTTTCATCAGAACTCTTGCTGCAGCATTTTGGATCAGCTGAAGACTTTGAACTGTATTTTGTGGACTTCCTGATAGTAAAGAATTACAATAGTCCAGCCTTGAAGTAACAAATGCATGGACTAGTTTTTCAGCATCACTCCTGGACAGAATGTTTCTAATTTTGGCGATATTCCTGAGGTGAAAAAAGGAAACTCTGGAAACCTGTTTAATATGGGATTTAAATGACATGTCTTGGTCAAAAATAACACCAAGATCTTTTACTTTATTACCAGATGTATTGATTTAATTACTATTTAGTTTGTGATACAGATTTTTTCATTTGCTTTATTTTAACCAATGACACTCTTCTTGTAAGCATTGTTTGTCCCCTTCCTAACATTTAGCTGTGAGATGTACAGCCTGTTTCAAGTCATCCCACATCACCTCAATGAGATCAAGGTCTGGACTCTGAATCAACCCAGACCTTCCCATTCCTTAGTCGTAACTCAGAGCTTGGTGGATGTACTGGTATATTTAGGGTTGTTGACATGTTGCAGGGTTCAGTTCTGCATAAGGCCTAATATTTTTTACAAATGGTCTCATCTTTTCCTCACTTTTCTTATCATCCTCTTTCTTACCACATGCATTGGCATGATATAGGTAATTTGAGGAGATTTTAGGTTTTTTTGAAGACTCCTTATAGCATCTTATTGTCTGCCCTCAAGTGAACTAGCTTGGACAGTCAGACCTGGACCCGTTGGCAGGTGTTATGAATGTCTTCCCCTTACAGAATATTTTCCATACAGTAGAATAGTTAGTTGAAAATTTGTTTCAGAACTCTTTGAATCACATACAGACTCAAGATTTGCTACAATTTTCTTTCTGGAGACCTCAATCCATATGGTCCATATTGCTTAATGTCAGAGGTTTAACATTCTTCAAAATGCTGAGCATTAATGTCCTCATCACCTGTGTGGGATTTAAGCCATTTGAAGTGGGAATAAATGTGGGAATGTTCTAATTCATTTCTCACCAAAAAATGCTTGTTTTTATAAACTTTTACATAGAGTGTAGACAGGTGTCTTGTTTTTTAAGTGACTTGACAGTTACAGTATTGTTAATTCATAGCAAATATCCATATGTCCAAATTTCAGTATGACAATAAATGAACAAAGAATTATTTAGACATTGTGTAGACAGGCCCAGAAGAAAAAGCTAAATCCACACTTTTTCCATGCAGCATCTGTCTACAATCAGGTCTGCTCTGCTTTTTTAGATCCATTACTGATGAGAAATCTCCTGCTTCTGCTTATAAGTAATTGAATCTTTGTTTTAACTTCAGCCAATCACTGATAGCTATTGAACATGTTCTCCATCATTATAGCATAATTTGCTGTAGTTCACTGCATGAAGTGTACTGATTAAAACGAATTAGAAAAAATGACTGTACTGCAGCTCCAGCAGTTATCATCAGGATCAAGCGGACTGCTATTAAGTGAGGGGTGTCATTGTTTTTAGCGTACGCTGAACTGTGAATAGTTGCCCTTTTTGTTTGTGCCAAATGTCAGGGAAATATTGGTGGATTTTGCCGTCCAGCAACATAATAGTCCTGATTACTGTTTTTGCATTAAAAACCTATCTGCTGTTCCGTTCATTAGGAACAAATGACACACTGTGGTGCAGTGGAGACTGCCAGCCAACTGCCTGGCTAAAAAGCCTACTTCTGAGTGGTCTGGGGACAGGTCATACAGCTCCCATGGACATGCAAAGGAAAACAGACACACAGGTGCACACATAGCGTGTAGCGCCTTGCAAAAGCTTTCACACCCCTTGGTATTTTTCATGTTTTGTTTCCTCACAACCTGGAGTTAAAATGGATTGAGAGTTTGCACCATTTCATTTACAGAACCTGCCTACAACCTTGAAGATGCATTTTTTTCATTGTGGGGCAAACAACAAACAGGATAAAACAACAGAAAAGTTCAGCGTGTGTAACTGTTCACCCCCTAAAGTCAGTGCTTTGTGGAGCCACCCTTGATAGCTGTAAGTGGCTTTGGATCAGTATCTATGAGCTTGCCTCTGAGATTTTTACCCATTTTTCAAGGCTAAACTGCCCCAGCTCCTTCATGTTAAATGCTTTTCACTACTGAACACCAAGTGTCACGTCTAACCATAGATTCTCAATTGGATTGAGGTCTGGACATTGATTAGGCCATTCCAACACAGTTGAAAGTTCAAGTCTCGTCTCATCTGACGAGAGCACCTTCTTTCATACATTTAGGGAGTTGCCCATGTGCCTTATACACAAAATGGGCCTTCTTATTTTTAACACTAAGTAATGGTATTTTTCTTGCCACTCTTCCATAAAGCCCAGCTCTATGGAAGACGGAAGATGTACGGCTTATTGTGGTCCTGTGGACAGATCCTCCAGTCTCTGGTGTAGAGCTCCTTCAGTGTTACCTTTGGTCTCTGTGCTGCTTCTCTGATTAATGTCCTCCTGGCTCAGTCTGTGAGTTCTGGTGGGTGGCCCTCTCTTGGCAGGTTTGTTGTGGTACCATGCCCATTCCATTTCAACAGGAAGGATTTGATGTTGCATCAGAGGAACATCATTATTTTTTACATTTTTTATAACCATGCTCTGACTTGTACTTAACTTTGTCCCTGACTTGTTGGCAGAGCTCCTTGGTCTTCATGGTGTGATGCCTCTTGCTTAGTGGCGCTGCAGCCTGTGGAGCCTTTTAGAAAAGCTGTTTTTATACGGACAGATCCTCTAATACGTAGCATAGAGCTGGACTTAATTTCACTAATTATGTGGCTTTTGAAGGTAACTGGGTGCACCAGAACGTCTTAATGGCTTCATAGCAAAGGAAGTGGATACATATGCACCTGTCAATTTTCAGTTTTTGTTGTTTTTATACTTTTTTAATATAGCTTTTCCCCATTTTTCTAAACCAACTTAGACTATTTTGTACAGATCCATCACATAAAATATTTTTTATTAAATTACAAGTTGGGATGTAACAACATATGTAAAATAGCAATGGGCATGAATATTTTTGCAAGGTACTGTACCCTAGCTGTTTTACTGCAGGCTTTGCATTTTCAGAAATGTTATAAACAAGCTCTGGAGAGAAGGGATGTGACAAAACAAATGTATCTGCCAGAGTTTTACTATTTCCCTGTGTTATTTATTTACTGCTGTACCAGTCTCCAAGTGAAATGTCCATCAGAAGGGTTTGACTGAGGTGGTTTATTTTCAGGAGAGTTTATAGTAACTGAGTGTCAGATCATTGACTGAATGCAAGTATGTATGGTTTTTAATAAAATGTAAATCTAAGTTTTTATTGTCTACTGGCAAGCGTAGACATTTCAGCTGAGCAGTAAAATGTGACTTCACCGCCTGACTACTGAAACTCCACAGATTCATTTCGTGCTACACTTGTGTTCCTTTAATACACAAAAATTATTTTAATGATTGTGATAAAAAAAATTTAACCACAACTTTTTTTTCTTTTCTTTTTTTTTTTTAGAAAAAAGCCAGAGGAAAGGTTGATTTTTGTCATCCCATAATCTGCATGTAGATTATTTGGGACGCAGCTATATAAGCCTTGGAAGTCAAACTTGGTAGCAACATATTGTGATGGGCTGTACACTGGCGCGGTGGTTAGCCTGTTGCTTTTTAGCAAAAAAGGTCCAGGGTTTGAATCCCAGCCTGGTTTCCCTTTGCAAGGAGTTAGCATGTTCTGTCCCTGCATATGTGTTTTCTTCCTGAGTACTCTCACTTCCTCCCACAGTCCAAAAGCATGACTGATATTAACACTTGATCCATGTGAGAGTTTTAGTACCCATTTATATTGTAGAATAAACAATACCAGGTTTGAGCAGCTTATATATTGTCTGGATTTTAGCAGTTTAAAGCTTTCCATATTCTATTTTTACTGATAAAATAAAGGTTCCTTAAGCCTTAGTTGCAAATAATATATATTCAGTGTAGCTGTCATGTTTTACCAATAACTCAGAAATATTATTCAGGAAATTACCTCAAACTGGTAAAGAAGATTTTTGTTTACAAAAAATAAAGAGGTGACTTTATCAAAGAGAAACAGCTGCCAGACCTCAACAGACTGGGTTTTGTTTTTCCCAGAGAGTAGAGGGGAGTGTTAGTGATTGATCCAAAAGAACATTTATGATAATTATGATGCAAAGGATTTAGGGCGGTTGGTGAGTTAGGGATGCATTGCAGATGGCCAGTTTGTTGGAGATCTGAGTAGTAGTGACAGAAGAATAGTGAAATATGAGGCTGCTGGAATACAGGCAGGTAAGTAGGATGGAGCAAACAAACCAGAAAATGATGGTTCAAAGGAAATCCAGCTGAATGATTGACTCTGGAGGGTGACCTGCAGATAATTATTCCAGAACTGTTTAGGTGGGTACACTAAGGTAAGCTGAGTACCTGTGATTAAGTTCAGTGAAGAAAACAAGAGACACAAAAGACAAAAATACTAGAAGGCAAAGGACACCAGGACTTATGGCTTCCAGCACTGGATCATACCCAGGCTGTAAGCTGAGCTTCAAAATTCAAAAAGATGTACCAGGAACATGAGATAAAAATATTGAGAGGGCAATTTTCTGAAAATAGTGTTAATTTTCAAACAGGACCTTCATCAGAGCCAACACCCACCCCCAAAAGAGTCCGAAAAGTATATTACAAACTCTGCTTAGGCATTTTTGGTGCAAATGGTTCCAGTTGTGCTGATGGGAACGTTGTACAATGTGGTAAAGATTGGTTTACAAAGGGCATCAACATTCTAGAACAGATGTTCATTCTTTAAATGTCTAATGCTTTCAGTGTGTCTTATATCATGGGAATAAGTAGGATGGTCCTTAAGAGGGGTCTATCCTACTCATTGATAAAGTCTTTTGGCAGATGGGCGTTGTGAATGGCACATTGCCTTGCTGAGAGACAGAAAAAGTCATCGCCACACAGAACGAGGGCCTCCAGTCAAAAGGGATGCCCACTGCAACATTACCACACAGCTGGCCGTAGTTTAATGCTCCTGCACAACCTGAAGCTCCATTTTTCTGGGAATGAAAAAAGCTTCCAGTTCCTGTTGCAGCTTCCTCCACTGTGCCACAGAAAACTCTCCAGCTAGACCTTTTCTTCATGCCAATAAAGCTGGAAACCATTGGGCTTATCCAAATTATTGAAACCCTTTATTACAACTTTTTACCACTTTCCAACTCTATCTATTAACAGGATGCTGAAAATATTTCCTCTGACTTTTTTATTCTTGGTAAAACCTATGCACAATTCAAGCTTAGAAATATCTAAATTTTTTCTGTCCTGTGGTTTTAATAATCCATAAACTCTTCTTACCTACCTTTCCAGGATTGCACATCTTGTAGAAATAAGATGACATCATTTAGGAGGTTGTCTTTCAATCAATCAAGCTTTTGCTGGAGAAATCCTGTTTAATTATTGTTGTTGAAACTTTAAGTCTTTGAGGCTGAAGCACAAGCGCTGAGAATATAATGCGAACTGTGAAACGAAGGTCCTTCAAGTTGTGACAGAAAATCTACGCTATTACAGACTTCATTAACGGTTTTTAACAGCCTAAGGATTAGCTCTAATATCACCCAATAATGCAATCCAATGTTCAAGGTGGGCTGGAGAATATTATCCACACTGTAAAATAATACAATCTAGTGATGAATGGCACTGGCGTTTCATGCTATATATTGTCTTATGCAAAAGTTGAGCATTTTGACTACATCCAGTTGCACATTATTGGAAAGTCATGTATTAGCTTTGTTATTGTAAAATATTGCAATGATGATATTAGTTGCAATAAATCCATATTTTCCTCACGCCAATGTGACTCAGTTGTCATTTTGATGCTTCCAACTCACTCTGCTCCCTTTAGAATGTTGAGGACTATCATCATGTTGTCTGAGCATCTTTGCCTGAGCTCCCGACAAATGGAACGTAGTAGACAACAAATCTAGCATTTCAGACATTCCTCCTTAAAATAAAATTACTACAATGAAGAAAAAAATGTAACACAAAAATGAATGAGATTTGTGTCGGGTCAATTATGTTTTTGTTGTATGAAAGCATTGATGGCAGTACTCCTTGGAAAGCATGGTTATTTCTCTTTAAATGTAAAGAAAACCTGGATAAGCGGCAGAGAAGAGCGTGTGGGTTACAACTATAAAGAAAACCCTCTTGAATGTCAAACGGCTTTTGGTGGTGGCGGTGGGATGGTGTAGGGTGGCATCTCCCTCACTGGAAAAATAACACAAGTCAGCAATGGAGGTGATCTTAATGTAGATAACTGTCAGGATGAAATTCTGCAACCTGGTGCTGTGCCACAGGGATCAAACTCTGTCCTCCAATAGGTTAATGAGCAAGGTTTATCAGGGACTACCTCCAGATTTTGGGAGTGAAGAGGAGGGAATTGTGTCCTTGTAGTCCTGACTTCAACCGCACTGAACACCTCTTAGTCTGCATGGACATGCTTCTGGTGAGAGAGTCACCAACACAACCATATTGACTGACTCAGAAGAATTGAGTTAAGTTATGCTGGTTGAAAAAATAGGGTGCCGCCTTACAGCAGGAGGAGGTACCAGGCTGCTGTGGTTGTGTACAGTTCTTCCAATCACTAGTGAGGCCCCAGTTTGTTAAATGTGTCTAATTGCCGACAAGTCTTGTTTCTTCACACTTCAATCATTCAGTCCAAACAATGCCACCAAAACCAGAATAGGCTGTTTAGTGATGGCTTGGCAGTTGTATTACTCTGCTATTACTCTGCTGCTGAACCAACAATATATATATGTGTATATATATATATATATATATATATATATATATATATATATATATATATATATATATATATATATATATATATATATATATATATAGTGCACAATATATATTATATATTGTATAGCTTTAATTTAAACCCACTGAACTCTGTACTGAGCTGAAGTGATTGCTGTACATTTGTCTGATCCTCTCTTGCATCTTTCTGCCAGCACAATGCGCATTGAGCTTGTGAAGAGGGTAATTTCCCAAGGGAATTTCATTAAAGTGTTAAGAACAATCTCTGCCATAAGCCCTGAACACAAAAATGAGTGTCCATCATTGTTCTGTCTTCCTCTGATCTGTAAGATGTGATGTTATGACTGAAATCAGTCCAGCAAAGCACTTAGCAGGGCTCTCTTCTCAGGAGTGTCTTGAGCTGAACTTTATTCTTGTTTTCTGTGGCAGACAACAAAGGATCGCTATCTCTGTCAATACAGAAGGACACATTGCTGTGTACGTACAGCACATGGATACAAATCAAATCCTGTTCTGGGTGTTTGAAGCTGAACCGCGTGTCTTTTTCTGAAGATGTTCACACTTTTTTCTAGCTGTTCTTTTGTTTTGGTTCAGTCTGACGGCACCTTGCAGTTTGTTGTTTACGGGAAAATGATCTGGATGTTTTTTTAAGTTTTAACTGTTACAAATGCACCAAGAAGACAGCTGGCAAGCAGAATTGGCCAAGTTGCAGCTTGACCTGTCTGTCCAGTGACTGCGTAGCTGGAAAATCACAAATCAGATCTGTTTTACAGTCAGTAAAGACACCATAGCAAAAATGTGAGGTGTTTAGAAACAAAGTCAGTGAAAGCACCAAATGGGTGAGAACTTACTCAAAAGGAAACTGTTTTCTGCACACTGCAAAAAGGGAACTAAAAGTAAGTAAAAGTTTCTTGAAATGAGTGTATTTGTCCTTGATTTGCAAAGGTATTTCCAGTTCAGTACATCACAGACTTTAGCAGATAACAGGAAGGCTGATTGGAAAAAAACAAAAAGGTTTGATTTGATGCATTTGTGTTTTCAATATGTCTGTTTTGAGAATTCATGGCTTTCGAAATATTGGCAGTCAATCTGGTACTTAAGGTAATTCTGCATACAATTTTCTAAAGGGAACACACACAGGGACTGCTGTATCTGTGCTTATCCTGCTGATCACGGTTAGAAGATGTGACAGACAGTTACAAACCTCTCCTATTTAACTGCTGAGCTGTGTAGCAGCTTCTCTTATACACACGACATGGGACAGTGTGCTCCTATGATAAACAATAATGTTTAAAGTCTTCTAAAGGCTCCAATGTAGCAACCAGCAACTGATTGAGAACACTGGCGTTGGACCCCCATGCCTATATAAATGCCTGGCTTCTGTTTCTAAATTCTTAATGCTGCACAATAACTCATAAACCTCTTTTTTAGCTTTAGGAATTGTTCAGCAATTCCTAAAGCAACATACGGCTGTAGAAAACCCACCAAATTTAAGGCAGTAAAGCAGGGGTTTTCAAAGTGGGTGCCGCGGCACCTAAGGGTACCGCGAGGTCACTACAGGGGTGCCGCAGGATTTTTTCATAGATTGATGATACTATTGAATGATATTGAATGTACAATTTTACATTTTAACAATTTTGTAAATTTATTTTGATGTAAGCAAATATATTCTAAGATGAGGGGCTTCATTTTACGTTTTCTTTACTACTTTGAAAAAATGACAGAAAAATAATTATTAGCAAATAATTCATTTCGGTTGAGGGGGCGTGGTGGTGTCACTTGTACACAACGTCGCTGTGACAGTGTCCGCGGTGGAGGCAAAACAACAATGGACAAGTTTATGAAGCGAACCAGTTCAGATCCTTCGCGTCTGGACACACCCGAAGTAACACCTGAAGAGTCAGCGGGGGCAAAGAGGCCAAAGATAAGACAGTACAATGACAGTTATCTCAAATACGGATTCTTCTGGAGTGGGGATGCTACATGTCCCAGACCTGTATGCCTAATCTGCAGGGAGACGCTAGCAAACAACGCTATGGCACCTAGTAAACTGTCAAGACACTTTAACACAAAGCACCAGGACTATAAAAATAAAGACATTGAATTCTTCAGAAGGCTAAAATCACAAAATGCCACACAGAGTGAACGTATGCTGTCCCATGTTCGTGTGTCAGAGAAAGCACAGAAGGCTAGTTATATGGTAGCTGAAATCATCACAAAAGCAAAAAAGCCGCATACCATTGCAGAATCCCTAATTTTACCGGCATGCAAAAACATTGTTCAAGTAATGCTAGGACCAGACGCTGCCAAAGAAATCGATAAGATTCCGCTCTCTGACAACACCATCAAACGGCGTATTGATGATATGTCCAGTGACATTGAAGCTAGTCTCTGTGACAGACCAAGACAGAGCGGAAAATTTTCACTTGAAATAGATGATTCCACCGATGCAAGTGCCGTTTGTCACCTGATCACTAACGTGAGGTACGTCGATGAGGACCGCATAACAGAAAACTTCTTATTTTGTAAGGCACTGAAAAATCATGCCACGGGTGATGAGATATACAGGGTCACAAATGATTACTTGATGGAAAATGGCCTTAACTGGCAGATGTGCGCAGGTATATGTACTGATGGCGCTGCGTGCATGACGGGCCGAGTTAAAGGCTTTGTGACGAAAGCAAAAGAGAGAAATCCCACCATAAGAGTGACACACTGCATGCTCCACAGGGAGAGTCTTACTGCAAAAACGATGCCCCCTGATCTCACTGAGGTTTTGGATCAAGCGGTCAAAATTGTCAACTACATTAAGTCCCGCCCGCTTAAGACACGACTATTTGGCACCCTCTGCAGTGAAATGGGATCTGAACATCTGGGTCTCTTATTACACACTGAGGTCCGATGGTTATCAAGGGGTAAAGCATTGGCCCATGTTTATGAACTAAGAGAAGAACTACTGGCTTTTGCTAGTGAGCATGACATTCCTTTTCAAGAGCAGAGTAATGATGACTTGTGGTGGCTCAAACTAGCTTACCTGGCTGAAATCTTTGGACACATGAATGAGCTAAATGCAAAAATGCAGGGTAAAAATGAAACCCTTCTCACAGCAACAGACAAATTCAATGGCTTCAGGGCAAAATTAGGACAGTGGCAACAGAGAGTGGCTAAAAAAATATTGATATGTTTCCACTGACAACTAGCAATGCCACACACAAGACTGCAGTTTTTTTCCACTCTGTGTCTGCTCACCTGACTAAACTGGAAGAAAGGTTTGAGAACTATTTCCCACAAACAAATACAGAGTTTGACTGGGTTCGAGATCCATTTCACAATCTTGCCACAACATCTGCAGCAAAATGTTTGACTACAAAGGGGCAGGATGAGCTTGTAGAGCAGCAAGCAGACCGGACACTGAAGTTAAAGCACAGTGAACTTTCATTGGACACATTTTGGCTCTGTGTAAGACAGGAGTATCCCTCTATTTCAGAAAGTGCCATCAGTGTGTTAATACAGTTTCCCACCTCCTACCTTTGTAAACTGGCTTTCTCCTCTCTGACATACATGAAAAATAAGCTGAGGCAAAGGCTCTCAGTAGAAGAGGATCTCCGTGTTTCACTGTCCACAATCCCCCCTCGCATCAAAAGACTGTGCAGTCAGAGACAGGGGCATGTGTCCCATTCAAACTGACATAGACACCATTTTTTGCAATAGTACAAGTATTTGTTTGAGGCCCATACTCGTTATGTTCTGGTTAAATTGGCATAACTTATTTCAAGTGTTTTTGAAACTAAAATATTTATGTTAATATATCACCATTTGGGATATATTTTGTTTGTTAGGAAAATGCTGATCTTTGTTGTTGTTACAATAGGCTTACTATTTTAATAAAACAGTTCTAAAAGTTTCTACATGCTGTTATGCTTGACATTACAAAAATATTGCACAAATGAAGAGTAGAATGTGAAATAAAAGAATGTCAGTTTAGGGGTACCACGGCTGGGTGGAAAAATGTGTAGGGGTACCTTGAGCCAAAAAAGTTTGGGAACCACTGCAGTAAAGGGATGATGGGTTCTGTCCAGTTGCGGTTTCTTATTAATCTGACTGCCAGGTAAGGTAGTGGTAAGCGATCGAGAGATGGATGAGACTGCTGATTTACATTTAGATCAAAGCGTCAGTCGTACCTGTTGTCTTCTTTCTGCTAATCAGATGTTCCAGTAAAACACTGCCTAGCAGAATGAGACACGAAAGGATGTGCCATTTACTACTTTATCTCAGCATTGCATGCCCCTGGGGCTCGAAAGCGGACAGGGGTTTTAAACCTCAGACCTTGTTTCTGATTGCTAGGCTTGACAATTATCATACAGTGTGTTCTAGCAGGATTTGTGGTACCGTTACCTTCTTCTTGGTCCCAAACTTAATCCTGTCATCTTGCTGTCAGACGAGGGTTTGTACATTTGCATGCTGATGAGGGCAGGGAGGGACTGAGCTTGAGGGTGGTGCACACACTCGGATGTGTTTGTCGAGGAATTACAACTGGGTGCAAGTGTTAGTAAATTAAAACCCTCACTGAGCAATTAGTTCAGTGTAGTACTGTTAGACAACCTTCATTAGCTGTCAGGAAATGAGCTAGAACCAAACTGACTGTCAGTTGTAGACCGAAAAGCACATTGTTTATCTGAATGCTATTGCTCCCTATTTATCAAACAGGAAATGTTCAGGCAGATGGAAATGATGTGCTACAAGTGCACAATGTTGAAGTAAAATTTGAGATGTCCGGAAGGGTTTTTAAAAGGACACGATTTTCTGAACAAAAGCCATTTCTGACATGCATAGATTCGGATCCGATCCTGTGTCTGAATTTAAATATACTGTATGCTGACCTCAGTATTTTCCTGTTACGAAAACTCACCACTATGCCCCTTTTTAAAATTGTTATATGTATGTTTGACCAAAAAATAATAAAAAATAAATGATTCTGAAACTAGCTGATGAAATATGAAAGCTTCCTAAAACTAACCTAAAGCTGCAGACGAGGGACAGGGCTGCAGAAGGACTACAGCCTGAAAACATGACAGGATAATGGCTTCCTGCTAAAAATATAGCAATGAGAAATATACCATAAGGATTTTCCCCCCAGACAGTTAAGGAGTGATTAAGGGGCTGCAGCGGTGCATGTATTAGCCACAACACTCCGTGATGTTTAAAAAAAAAAAAACATAGTGACAAACATAGCCGGGAGAAGACCTTCAAACATTTTGTGTAATTTTTCTCAGGGTGTTGTGGACATTAAAAGGAGCTATAAGTAAGATATTTACTGGGAAAAAAAATCAGCCTAATTCTGTCATGTTTACGTTATCCACGGTTGACCCCAAGACAACAAACACGGAGGCAGCAGTCAGTTTAATAGGTTTATTGAAAGTAAGTGAGTGGTAGGAGGAGGTATGTTAGGATTATGGTAATTGACTGGAAAATAGGGAGCAGGGAGTGAGCATGGACAACAAGCCAGGTAATGGTAAAATGGAGCAGCGGATGATGGCAGGTTGAACTCCGGTGAAGGGTGAAGCAGGCAGCGGCGGTATCCGACTGGGTGTTCCGGATAGATGGCTGGTGGCTTGTTGGTAGTATGCTCTGGACGGGGGACAGGTGTCGGCTCAACAGGAGACGAAAAGGAGGTAGAACACCTGGAAGGCTCAAAAACGCGGAGCTGACTACTCTGGTCATGAGTCACGGAGAAGCAGGTAACAAGTGTGGCTTGAGGCAGACTCCAAACGGGTTCTGGAAAAAGAAGACACAGAAATGAGCACAAGCCAGGAAGACAAGGAGCAATTGTTGCTTCAGATCGGTCAGGTACCCCTCATGAGAGCTAATGCGCTGACGTCTTCTTTCTGGCTTCTTCCTCCTTAAATCCAGCTCCTGATTAGGGTGGATGGAAAACACCTGTGCCGCCATCCACCTGTTCTGCCCTGCTGGAGAGAGGTGAGGCTGCCCCACGCAAACACCCAGCACACAGATCACCAGCCGCATACCTGACAAAATCATTCTCATTTCTCACCCGGGATGGAAGTGACATTCCCTATAAACCAGGGGTTTTCAAATTCATTGAATGTGAGCCTCCCCTAGGAATAGGTAAAGATAACCACCCCCCCCCCCCCCCAACCACAAACCTACGGTACACAGGTCCCTGCAGTAAATGCATATTTCTTTTGTGTTCCTGGAATGCTGTGTTTAAAAAAAACTGATAGCCCAACACATGTTTTTTTATTGTATTTATTTTAACAAAGTAAATTCATAAAAAAGGCCTATTCATAAAATATCCATCCAAATATTTCCATTTTACATGGTACTTTTACTGAAACATCACGGACAAAGGGCTTAGTTTTAAAATTGAGCTGTCATTAGAGCAAATTCATAAATGATTGTTTTCAACAGCAGACAAACTGAACTAAACAAACGCCAATGTCAAACTGAACTCACGTCAACAGGAGACGTCAACTGAAATAATAATAAAAAAGATAACCTGAATTTAAACCTTTTAACAACCAAGCATTTTATTGTCATGATTTGAGTTTTGTTATGGTTTGAGTGTGTTTTTTTATGTTATCAGTCAGGGTTCTGTAAGCTTTTTGTTCAGTACCTGCCAGGCCACTTACCTGTCTTAGTTTGTTTTGTGCCATAGTGTGGGCTCTGGGGTTATTTGGTATTTTGATTCTGTGTATGTTATCAGTTTTATATTCTATCTGCCATGTTTTTCTGTTATTGTTTTGGTTTCTGGCTTGCTTCTGTTTTCTGTTGGGATCTCGGCACTGATGGCTGATTTGATTAATCTCTTTACACACCTTCTGTGCTCCACCCCTCCTGCAATTATCTTTTACTGGCTTCACCTGGTCTCAGCTCTATATAATCCCTGTTCAGTCAGTCATCAGTGCCAGTTCGTCTGCTATAGTTACCGGTGAGTCTGATCCAGTGTCTAGTTACCTGTCAATTCTTTCCTGTCTTATGTCCAGCGTTTCTGAGCCATCCTGTTTCCTGTATACCTGACCTGATTCTGTTCATGACTAGTAGAGCTTGGTTTGCTCTTAGTGCTCCTGATAAGTTTATTCGTTGCCGACCTCGGATCTGTTTCTAGGACACTGTTTTGGGTTTCTGCTTTGGACACTCTTGATTATCTGGTTTTTCCTATTTTTGACTCTGGACTGGTTTTTGGATTAAGATTCTCGTTTTCCCCTTTTTTGAAGTCTGACTGCCTCACCTGTTCTGGTTCCTGTCCCATCAGCAGTAACAAAATAAATATCTTTTTTCGGCATTCCGTTTGTCTGGCTGAATACTGGGTCCTCAACCTTCAGAATCATTACATTTATTAGATCTTATCTCTTATCTGATGTATTTCTGATGTTTGGCATTGTGTTGAGCGTGGAAGGAGCAGGTGCGCGTGAGCAGAGATGGAACTGAGTGCGACAGTGGGTTGAGAAGAGTTTTTCAGAGTTGAGCGCCAGACCGGTTTTGAGCGTTGAGAGTTGTCTCACTGCGCGCTTGGATTGGTTCCTGCACGCTCAAACAGAAGGCACGAATATCACTACATAGTTTCTCAGAGTTGAGCGGCAGCACTGTCTTCTTCTGTCTTCTTCTCTGTCTTCTCGCGCCTCCCCTGTGACTCTTTGCGCCCCCCAGGGGAGGCGCGCCTCACCTATTAAAAACCTCTGCTATAAACAATCGATCCTCTCTGTCAACAATGTTTTAGTCACGTTTTTCTCCTTTCAAAGTCTGCAAAGATGGAAGCCAGTAAGAGAAGCGGACCAGAAATACAACAGAATGCAACATCATCTACCTGTCCCATGGAAGTAAAAGTTCAGTAGAGTGTCACAGCAACAACCCACCATTGAGTAAATGGCTGGTCTCAGTGAAAGGCATTGTGTATGTGTTGCTGGTGAAGATTCTCAGTCATCCAGGTCATGGTTATTCCAAAAAAGTTAAAAAACAAAACAACTGGACTTTTTTCCGAAGTTTGAAGACGTTTCGCTTCCCATCCAGAAAGCTTTCTTAATTCAAAATGTGTGGAGTAATGTGGAGTTCCAAGCTTTATAGTATTGCCCAACAAAGGCGTTGTTATGGCTTAGTTTACATGCAAATTGAACCGAAACAGGTCCACCCCTTACTAACGGGGAGTCGTTAAGGTCATTGTTGGCCTGCAAATTGAACCGAAACTGGTCCATGCCTCTGCAATGGGGAGTTGTTAGGGTCGATATTGGCCTGGTTTACAGGAGTGATGTTCTGATCACCTGTATGGAGGTGATAATTGGAAGGAATCAACCCTATCGCTGTGTTGTAAGTTTTTGAGATTTGAGACCTGAGCCCTCCTCCTCTGTTTAAAGTTGTTTTTTCTCGCTTTAAGTAAATGGCTTCCTTCACGGTTCACCCCTCTCTTGAACCGTCTGTCTTCTTTGTCCAAAATGTGAAGATTTTGTTCCTCAAAAGAGTGTCCTTTGTCCTTAAGCTGTAGGTGGACAGCAGAATCTTGTCCTGAGGAGGTAGCTCTCCTGTGTTGAGCCATGCGTCTGTGGAGAGGTTGTTTGGTTTCTCCAACATAAAGATCAGAACATTCCTCACTGCACTGAACTGCAGACACCACTCCGCTCATCTTAGGTTTGGGGGTTTTGTCCTTGGGATGCACCAGCCTCTGTCTGAGGGTCCTGTGGGGTTTGAAATGTTCTGGGATTTTGTGTTTGGAGTAAATCCTGATGAGTTTTTCGGAGACTCCAGCAACATATGGGATGATGATGTGTTTGCGTTTATTCTTCTCACCATTATGTTCTGCAGCGGGTCTTTTGGATTTTCTTGCTGATTTGACAAAAGCCCAGTTAGGGTACCCACAGGTTTGGAGAGCATCTTTGACGTGTTTCTGTTCCTTGTGCTTCCCTTCTGTTTTAGTAGGACATGCTCGGCCCGGTGTTGTAAGGTTCTGATGACAGAAAGTTTGTGCTCCAGTGGGTGGTGTGAGTCAAAAAGAAGATATTGGTCTGTGTGAGTGGGTTTCCTATACACTTCAATGTTGAGGTTTCCATCTCCTTCCATGCTCACCAAACAGTCCAGAAAAGGGAGCTTGTTGTCGTTGGCATCCTCTCTGGTAAACTTGATGTTGTTGTCCACTGAGTTGATGTACCTTTTGGAAGCTTTCACACATCAACAACACAGGGCCGAGCGTGTCCCTACTAAAACAGAAGGGAAGCACAAAACACAGAAACACATCAAAGATGCCCTCCAAACCTGAAGGTTACCACTCAAGTAATCCTTTGGGTTACATATATTGTTTTGACAATGACTCAATCTTAGGAGCTCAGTGAATTCCAGCATGGTACCATGGTAGGATGTGCAATAAGTCCGGTTGTGAATTTTTCCTCACCACAAAATAAACCACAGACAACTGTTAGTAGTATTATAATAAAATACATGGGACTGGGAGCGACAGCAACTCAGCCACAAAACAAATATTGGATTAGGCCAGGCCCGTCTCCAGAAATCCATCTTGGTTCTGAATCTGTAATGCGGCTGGAAAAATCTAAGAGACTGCGGCTTAACGAAAATATTGTACAGTATTTAATGGCGTTTTTGAGATTTCTCACTATTTCTTACCATTTTACTTTAAATTCATTGTCAATGACATACCAAGGAAGTAGTTACCAGAAGTATTAACTAGTTGCAGGTTCGGTTCAGCTGGATCATGAGGAAAATGGATTTAAAATACAAAGCTTGTCAGAAATGATTATCCAAGTCAACATCACAAGGCCTTTTTTTCTCCAAAGTCCCTAATAGGGTCAGGCAGTCATGAGGTTGTGTTTTTCCAACTAGTTGCTCATGTTGGCTTGCTTCAAATAAGGGTTTTTCCTGCCAGTCAAATAAAGTTGACTGGCAGTTTTTCTTCCTGTGCTGGCAGGAAGTCATTCAATTTAATGAACCCTATGCTGAGACGACAACCAATCTTTTACCGTTAGCAGAAATCGACAATAAATTATGTCCTGTCTTGTCCTGTGACAGCTGCTATGAAACATTTCTTTAGATCTTCAGATTTATTTTGGTTTATTAATCATCATTATTGTCTTCAATGTTTCATGACAGCTTTTCATTAGACCTCAGCTCTTGTCTGGACCCAAATAGAGGAACAACATTATGCAGCAGTACAGAGAAAACAAATGAAGCAAAGTGTATTTCTGTGCCAGCTTCAACTTATGTGTAACTGTATTTTCTTGTCTTTTTCTTCAAATAGAAAACCTTACACCAAAGTTCCTTCCTCTATAATGTGGTCATAAATGATGGCATATTGTGGCAGAATAAGTGACAAACATATAACAATGACAATCTTCATTAGCGGCAAAAGGAATTTTTGAGATGTCAAAAGTAAAATTACCCAAAATCAACTGCTCCCTAACATTAGGTGGTTGTTATTTCTAACTAGGGGGCGTTACAGATTGGTTCAACATTATTAGTATTTCTTTAGTTAGTTAATTTTAAACATGATTGGAAAGTAATGGAGAACAAGAAACAGAGAAGTATAATAACATGTATAATCAACAAAGATGTGAATCCAGCAGCAACCCGTCTGAAATCCTGCTCTGTTGGGAATACACATGCATTTGATGATGGCTAATACTTCAACCCCATGAGAGCATAAGAATGTTATTGTAAAATGAATTGCATGGAGATGTTTTTAGCTATATAAATGTGTGGTAAATCTTTTTCTCCTTTTCCTAAATACGCCTTTTAGCGGCAGTAATTGATATTGATGTCTGCTCCGAGCAGCACTCCTAAATCACAGCCAGACCCGAGGTGTGCATTTAGCAGTTCCAAAGTAGCGTGAGTAATGTGTGAATTAATAAACTTTGCCAATGATATGTTGTTGCTCCGGCCGTGCGGCAGCTGTGGAGCCCTGACAGGCCTGATGGATGAACTGGTCTTCATGGGCCCTCATGCAGTCACCAAGGTGCTTTTTATCAATAGTCTATTAGGAACTCCCAGCTGACAGGAGAAAGGTTTACATTTTATAATTTTTTTTGATTTAATCCATTTGATGCCATTTTACACACACACTTTTATATATTGGCTGCTTATTTCAATGTTCATGAATTATTTGACTTGAGATAGATTTGGTTTTGTGGCAAAAAACGTGTGAAAATTTTGGGGCATTTTTTTACACGCCTGAAGGTTTGACTATATCTAAGCATGCTTTGGTCGTGTTATAGTCAGTGTTTCAGTTATGCTGGCACTTTGTTTTTAGCAATAATGCACTTGATGACTATCCATATATGTAAAAACATGCAAACTACTCAAAATGTGTTGGAGAATCCAACTAAATTCAGCAGTTATTGTTGATTAATTGCCCATGATTAGCAGCACCTTGCTGCTATTTCACTGTTTTTCTAAGCAACAAGTGTGTACATGGTTTGTTTATTTTTTTTACAGTCGCTGCAATTTTTTCCCATACCTGAATGGTTGAAGCAGCTTGTCTCAGACTCTGCAGTGTTTCCTGGTTTTGCAGAGGTGTTACATAGTTAGCGTGGATTGTTGTGGGTGTGGGTGCAGGCAGCTGAAGGAACGGGGTTGCCTGTGCAAACCATTATTTGTTTTTGTTGAAGTGCTCCTGGGGACTTTCATCAGGAGACGAGCAAAAACGCGGCTGTTTGTTTTACAAGAAGACTTTGTTGTGTGCGTGTTGTGGAGAAGAATGCGGGCAGAGGCAGATTTTACAATGGCAGGAAGCAGGCAGACAAAGGTGTACGGACAAGAGGAGATAGACTGGAAGGAGACCAGGAGATGACTGACAAGCAAACATCTAGAGGGAGAAACGTAGACGAACTAACAGACACCGTGACAGTGAGAGGATATGTGGGCTCAGCCACTGCAGGAGAAGATGGGCAGCTCCTCACTGTTACCTGCTTCGTGACAGAACACAAACATGGCAGAGGAGGGAGACAGAACATGTGCTGCCTTTTCATCTTAGCTGCAGGAAATCAAAGTAGAAAACACTTTTCTTCACAATATTTGTTTTGCACTCCGTACCCCTTCATCTATACCAGAACAAACATCAGCAATGTTCACACCTCCGGCCTGCCTCCTGCTTTATTTAGACACCACACAAAACAGGAAAGCATGGAAAATGTCTGCAGCCGATCATTTCACACACAGCCTGTCAGTCAACGTCGTGGCATGACTCAGCAGGTTTCAGGTTTATTGCCAGTGTTCTCCTCTTAAAACGAATGCTATTGAAAACTTTTATTTGTATTGACATTCAGCAACTACAAAAAGGATTGTGAGTTTTTGAGCCTTAGAAATTCTCCAATCAGAGATTTAGGAACAATTTCCGATTCCCAATCTTGTTCAGCGCTGAAATCAAATTTTGACAATTCCAATTTCTCTTTGAAAACTATTAAAACATTCTTTTCTATTTTCTGCTTAAATTCCACATTGAATCCTCTAAAGATGGAACATTTATCCCGTTTATCCAGATAAAAGTTATTTTCTCATAAAAATGCCCAAACATACATTGCTGTCTTTCCGTGCAACACTGAAAATCTAGAAATACAGTGAAAGAATTTGTTGTGGGACAAAGAAAAACAGCGTTTGCCTTTTAGCGCATTACAAGACTAGGTCACAAACCATTTTGTTGGCAAAATGTAGAAGATTTAAGATATAAAAACATAAACATTTTAATTAATAATTTTTAAGATTAAGGATTTTCAGTTATGCATTGAAAGTATTTTCATTTATTAAGTCATGTATTTTAACTATAAATTAGCCTTAAAGGAGCCTAGTCACGTGGTATGTCTTTATGAATTTCTATGCCAGTAAACCACTATGGTTGCCTGCAAAGGTTTTCTGAATAAATTATTATGCCATGTTGGCTAATATATTTTTTGTGTTTTACACTTTGTTTTTGCCCTGTTTGTTAGTAAAGAAAGGGCTTTTGTGTATATTTACAACAAGACCACATACCCGGATGTATGACATTGCACATACATGCAAGGAGTAAACAAGGAGAGGCAATGAAGCCCACAGAGTTATATGTGATGTTATATTGGCATTATAATGAAGAAATGCAATCCTAAGTATATGATCTTTCTTACCTGCCAAAGGCATTGCTAGTAGAGCTGGTTTGTACTGGGAATCAGTTGGTACAAATCCATGCAGCACATGAATGAGGCACATTCTCCAAATTGCTCCAATATACCACTTCCAATGTGGCGGCGACACCAACGTGCGATTCAGCACTCAACAAAGAGTTTATGTGTATATGTGTGGGATGGAGCTGAGTCAGTGAGCAACGCCCAGCGGAGGTACAAACCTTATAGATCAGGTTGG
Organism: Fundulus diaphanus; assembly: GCA_037039145.1. Taxonomy (NCBI): domain Eukaryota; kingdom Metazoa; phylum Chordata; class Actinopteri; order Cyprinodontiformes; family Fundulidae; genus Fundulus; species Fundulus diaphanus. The sequence continues at coordinate 4,608,950 of CM073136.1, forward strand.
TCTTCGACCACGCTGATCTGTCACTTTACTTCAAGGCATTGCATGTCTACAGGCTCTGACAGTTTATTTGATGTCTTCTGGAGCTTTATTTCAGCTGTAAATGAAAAATAACCTGGACTCCACCGAGGCAACGTGTATGCATCATTGCTCACACACCAACACGCAAGCAAATGATTTTCTCTAACTGGCAGAGCAGCAGGGAAACCCTCCAGTGAAGTTTTCTGTGCCGAGCCGGTAATTGCAGGTGTCTGTTTCACCTGAATGTTAGTCATTTCTGGGAGCTGCGAGTCGTGTTTGTGTGTGTGAAAGTTCAGCTTGCCTTGTAAGGTTGATGGCAACCCAAGCAGCGTGGCGAGCCCTGCTGCATCTCCCCCCGCTGAGCGTTTTGATTAGAATTTCAGATCTGTCATTCATTGCCTTCTTCCCCCAGTGTCCCAGCGTCTACTCCAGCAGCATTCTCTGTTTTCCTCTCCCACCTCCAGCCTCCCATGAGAAAGTTATGTCACAGAAGAAGGCATACAAGTTGTTGGCTGTGAACATGTGCAAAGAGCTGCAATTAGCCCACATATTGTTTTACTGCATTGGTGTCTGATAAGTAACAGATGGTTTTTATTACACTGAACATATTGAATGCCAGCATATGCGTGGAGTTCCATTTCTGCTAGACAGCTTTTCTCTCACCCAGGATTCTGCGGAGGATTTGGGCAGAAAGGAGCCTAATGTATTCCTTTGTGTAACTGCTCCTGAGAAAATGGGTCAGTAAAGTTTTAAATTCAGCGGATACCATTAGATTTTTACCGTGTGCTAATTTGTGATGTAAAGACAGGACTGCTAAGGGAAAGAACTGAACCTTGATTATGTGTGATCCGAAGCCGTGGCGACCCCTAAAAGAGAAAGGCGGACAGAACATGTCCGATCCGACGAGGACTGCAGTTTTTCTCTCTGTTCATGAAGAACGGGATTCTGCGTCTGTTTAGGCAACTTGGATTTCCTCTTATTCAATTCAGTGTTAGCAGCATGGAACTAATAAAATAGTTAGTTAGCAAGGACCATGCCACAAAGATATGTTTAAAGATGTATTACAGGAAGGGGGTGAAGAGATGAAGGGATGAATGAGATTGGCTTGGTCATCTGGGGAGAATGCTGGAGGCCTTGGGAGATGAAGACTCAGTGTGAGAGTGTGGTCTTTGGAAAACTCCATTTATATTTATAGGACCCCACAAACGGAACAAAAAATAAGTAAAACATGGTTATGAGATGGAGGGTTGGAAAAGGGGAATGAGGATGAAGGTAAGGAAAGGGTAAAGGAGGATGGGGTTGGAGAAATGTAACAGACTGAGAATAATGGGATAACAGGGTATAAATAGTGCTGCTAGGTAAATTGAAGGTGTGGTTTTGGTTGTGGTCCAGCTCCCAAACTTCAGTTAACATATTAACTTAATTTATATATAGAACTCTTCTGCTCTTATGTAAGATACAACCCTTACAGTGGAAAGTTGGCGAAAGACACCAAACAAAAGGCTCATGACAAAAGGTCAGTTAAAGGAATCGTTTTTTTTTTTTGTTTGTTTGTTTTTTAAGTTATACAGTAGTTCCCTTACCAGTAACAGTCCTATTACAGTGAGTTTGTGGAAAGTGAGGAAATGCTCGGATCTGTGGGAGGCTTGGTGCTGTTTTAACAGCCAAATAACTGTGTTGTTACTAGGCCAAAGTTAAGTTTGGTTGAGGCTGCCTGACACATCAGTCTGGACCATCAGCTGTAACTCCTCAGTCTGCTGGAAGTGTGCCTAGAGTGGCGGAAACTTGGATGTTGCTGGTTTCCGCTTTTGGGCATCAGAGAGGGCACCTTCCTCTACTTTCACAGGTCTTTACATTTTTTGGAAATGACCCCGGTGAACTCACAATCAGCAGTTCTTGCTAGAATTCACAGCTTTGTGTGCAGTCTAACTCACACAGGGCACATTAGCATATAGGTAACATTAAGCGGAATATCACAGAATAGTGCTATTTAATAAATTAATCACTCTTAAACATTACAGCTGATCAATTTTATTGTCAATCTAATGTGAATATTTTACATTCCCCATCAAATAATGAGTTATTATCCATTAAAAAGGCCAGGAGTTTATCTGTCAGCACTACGGCTGCATATCCAGTCAGAGGTAAGAGCACATCATCCAAACCTCATGAGAAAGGAATCTTTGTGTTCAATCAAGATGAGTGAACTCATCATCAGGGCTCCTTCTTGTAGCAATTACTGCTGCGCTCCTCAGCAGACATGATGCACAGCAAGTAACGTCAGTGTTGGACGGACACAAACTGTTTTCTGTGGTGACGGCAATTCTTTTCAGATGTGTTGTGTCAGTTAATGATTTGTAATTGGATTAATACGTTTTTTTTCTTCATTCTGACACCAGTGATGATGACAAGTTTTTTTCAAGCAGGATCGCTTGTAATTCTGGGAAATGTTTCTAATTGCATTGTTTATGTGGGTCAAATCAGTTAGGTTTAAGCAGCATTGAGGTGAAGTCATTTAAACTTAAGTAAATTACCATGCACAAATTCACAGCAACCCATGACTGTTAGGAAAAAACAGCTCGTTATCTCCTCATTCACAGGCTGTGAATCTGAATCTCTTTAGGGGTGTGAAGCTCAGCCAAATGGCTGTTAGTTAGGGGATGCACTCTTTAAGTTTTTTATTTGATCATGATGCAGAAAGTTACTGATTATTGATGCAACATGATGCAAACAAAAACACTGATTTACTGACTGCCGAAAGTCTCAGATTTCTTTACAATAAAAGTTGAATTGAACTTTGTAGTTAGATTCTCCTTTTCCCATGTAATGTGGACCTTTGATATCGCCTGCCTGATGGTAAGATCCTCCAGCTGAAACTGTGGCACATGGTTCTTCATTTTTGTTTTGTTTTCAAAATGTTCCTGTTACTTTAACACAGCCGGCATATTCTGTGGCTAGGGTGACCACCCGTCCCGCGTAGCGCGTGCGCGCACAGCGTTTGAAGCCCAATTCATGCGTCCCGCAAATTGAGACCGTGTCACGCATAATCAATGCTTTCTCAAAAAAGTTGGTCGCTCTATCCACCTTATTTTCGAACGCGGAAGTAACTATGGCCACAGCTTCAAACTATTCATGACTGAGAGGATGACATGAAGAAGTGGCCTCATAACGTACGAGGACATTTTAACCTGTTTCGTGTCGTCACTTGGTGCGGACGGCTCTGCAGTGCGACTTTACCGAAGCGAACCTCCGCAGTGAAAAAGTTGAATCGGTGTTAATAAATATCAACAAGGATAACCTGGTATTCATGGAGGCTGATGGCCGTTCAAGTCAAAACTAGTCCGACGTTCACTCTGCTGGATCCTGACTGCATCAACCGGCTCTACCGAGACGACCGGAGCGCTCTGGTGCTGCAGCTCCAGGGGAAGCCTTCAGTCATGCAGAGGCGATCTTATGGGAGGTAGGCTAATGAATGGTCTGATTCAGAAACATCCTGGCTGTTGGCTCGTTGTGATTAGATTGCTGGTCAGTTAATTTTGTAATGTTTTGGATTAAACTGATGTTATAAGTGGACATCTAAACATTCTGCCCACTTCATGTTTTGGCTTGAAAAGGTTTGAGTCCTAAAGGTGACCCCAAAGTCCTAAAGGTGTCCCCAGAACACTGAACAGTTTTTTTTTCCTGCGCCTGCCTTTACCAACATCCAAGTTCACCATCCTTCATCCCCCTTCTCGTTCTGTGAACCTCTGGAGTCGTGAGTTAAGACTTTTTTACAGTTCCTGTGGTGTAGAGCAACTACAATTCCTGTTAATCCTTTAATTTTAAATTATAATATATTTAAAGTGAATAAATTGTAATGAAAAATTAATTAAATTAAATAGCTAAAGTAAATCGGAATTGGAAGTGCATCTGTTCATTGAATGTTCAATGTATTATGAATCTTTATTTAGAAAGAAATACACATTGGTTGGCCTATTCCTGAGCATACATCAGCAATTACACATGTTTATGGGAATAGGGCATTATTAATATACCATGTAAGGTGGTATGTGCTAGAAATGTGTAAACCACTATCAGTGAGACTGCCCGTGAGGTGGGGGCACCGCCGCGCCAAGCAGTGTCCCACTTTGTCCCTCAGAAACATACCCCTTGTCCCCCCTTGGGCTTATTAGCAGGTGGTCACCCTATCTGTGGCTCTTCTTCAAGTCTCTTTTATTTAGTGAACTGGGTCCTGGATGCATGTATTGCTCATCCATTTCCTTGTGACTCTGTTATGTGGTCATCATTAACTTAGGTGCATCTAGATTTTGCTTTTTGCCTTTCTAAAAATATGGTTATCAATATTCATTAAGTGTTGCGGCGAACGCCCCTTTATGTCAGCCGTTTGAGCGGGACGCGCTGCCCTGCTGCTGCTGCAGAGAAGTGACAGACACCGGGACCATTCTGAGTGTTGCGGTGAACGCCCCTTTTTACGTCAGCTGTTGAGCGTGAGCGCGCAGCTTACCAGGTGAAATCAATCACAACAAGGTGAGACAAAATTCCTGGCTTGAGCAGAAGGACTGCAGCGAAAAATATAAAGTTTGCCATCCTACTCGGGCAGGAAAAAAGAGCTGTGCGAGGTTTGTGTCAAGGAAGCAAAGAACTGAACAGACAGCCGGTAAGCTCGTGTTTGATCCTTTTGTTGTGAATGCAAGGTATGCACTGCTGCGGATGAGGCATTGAGATATGAGAAATGTTTGTTCGTAGCGTGGTTAAACTGCTTTGAAATTTTTTATGCATTTTTATAATAGATAATTAAAAAGTAGTTTGTCCTAACTTAAAGATAAAACCATAGTCTATTTTGATAAATGTATTTAATGATAAATTGTTCAGAACTGTTTCTTACACTGTGCAATATAGTAAATGTTTGTTTGCTTGATTTGTCTTTTAAGGTTTTTCACCTGCTACTAATAATTAATGATTAACTGTAAATAACACAAGAAGAAAAATAAATGGGAAAAATGGAACAACAGTATGGTTATTGAGTGGAATCCAGTTTAAAGTTCAGCTTGGTATACCCTTCAAGTGTGGGAACAGCACAGCAAAGAAGTAAAACACTTGACATTAAGAGTAAGGGCATAACCATCATCTCAGAAGTGAGTGGGATGTATTTTTTCAGAGGTCTATTGAGTGATTTATCATCTTCTCACTTTCAATCGCACCTCTCCTTAGTGGCTCAGGAACCACACAATCAGTACAGCATCAGGGGACTGACGTCAGTTCTTTGAACTAACAAATTGAAATTTTAGCTGCCAAACTCTGGTTGAGTTAACACAATGACCCTCTGATGTCTACGGGGCAAGTGGCCAGATCAGTGGGTGCTAAATGAAAACACTGAACATGAGATGTTTGGTTAAAAAAACATTCCTGTAAGCAAATTGTGTCATGGTTTTTAAGTGTTTGGCCCACATGCAGACAGACGGAAGCAGGAACAGTTTTAAGATGTTTATTTTAAGGCTCAACAAAGGGGAAGCACACGCTGTGTGCGACAGGCAAGGTCTGAACGTCAGAGCTGGAACGACTGCGGAAAGAAAGAGGATATGTTTACTAAGGATCAAACCAGGGGGAAACGTTCCAGAAGCTGCGCCGCTTACCGTTTGGTTGGGGAGACCTGTCCTGGGGGTTGAGTGAAAAAAGGACTCGCTGATGGTAACTGGTGGCTGAGTGACAGGAGGGCTGGCAGATGGAATGCAGACGAGGGGCCCGAACAGCACCACTGTGACGGCAGGAAGGAGGAGCAGCTGGAAGAACCAGAGTGTAGCTGATAAACCAGGTGAATCCAGGAAGGAGGTTCTCACACCCGGCTTGGTACCACCAAGGGAGTATGAGTGGAGATGCCAGAGCAAAATCTGAGCGGCGGGGATTCGGATGACTGGTTCACTGAGCACGACGCCAACACAGGTGAGTAAATCCAAACACGACAAACTGGAGAATAACAGGAGACAGGATTAGTCCAAAAACAGGGTTTCCAAAAACTCACAGGTACGAAGCACGGAAGACAGATCAGTGGCCTAGGCATACCACGACGGGGTAACACTCTGGTGTCTTCCAGCTGTCTGTGTACTCCTTTTAAAGCCCGAGACAAAGGTTCTTTGATGAGTCGCAGGTGTGGGCCACGCCCACCCGTCAACTGCAGCCACCTGTGAAGCAGAGTTAGAGCACGGAAAACAGAGAACCCTGAATAATTGTTGTAATCATTTGCTTACAGGAATCGTATGCAAATGCTATAAATTCCATTAGCAATTGAACATGGCACAAATTTATCACACAATATGGAATGGGAGTGACAAGGTAACGTTAAGAAGCCACATAATTTAATTCATTGGCATGAACACTGAAAGTAACACAATACTAAAATCCACATTTTAGCCAAAAGTAACGGATGTGTAAAATTAATCAAGATAAAGAAAAATGGTAAGACATCCCTGCTTCCTTTAAGAACACGAATATTGCAGAAGTCAAGAAAAATCTGAAAATGTTTAACAAGTAAATATCCATCCCCTGCTCTATTACTGTGTGCAGGCTCTCCCTGACTGTCAGTTATGAAAACTGTGTTTTCAATAAAACTGGCTGGAGGAAACAGGCTTGATCTGGGAAACGTGGAACGTGGGGTGTACACGAAGATGAGGAGGAAGTTTTAGACGGACTGCTGTAGGGCTGATGATTCGGTCTATTTTAAATGGACCGAGGAACCAGGGAGCCATCTTCTTAGAAACAGCCTTTAATGGGAAGTCCTTTGAGGAGAGCCAAACCTCTTGTCCTGGGGTGTAGGTGGGTGCTGGAAGGCGTTTGCATTCTGTGATCCTTTTATCCCGGATGGAGGTGCGTTCAAGGGCTGCTCGGGTCTGGTCCCAGAACCTACGGCACTGGAGAAGGTGTGATCTGACGAATGGAAGGGCAGAATCAGGGAAGGATGTGGGAAGGAGTGATGGCTGATAGCCCAGAGATGCTTCAAACAGGGATAACCTAGTGGCAGCGGAAACGAGAGTGTTGTGGGAGTATTCCACCCAGGCAAGATGTTGGCTCCTGGCAGGGGTGGACTGGGACAAAAAAATCGGCCCTGGCATTTTGGACTAGACTGGCCCACCAAAAAGTTTTGATTCAAAAAGTTTTGTAAAAGACAAGGATCAGGACGGGCAAAGTAATCAATTTCCTCCTGCTCTCTGCTCTCATCTCTCTCGCCATGTCTCTCCTCAGTCTCGCCAACTCTCTCCTCTCCCTCCCTGACTTCTTTCTTGAGAACTCTCTCCTCTCCCACACTACCACTCTCCTGTTGTTGGGATGCTTTCTCAACCTGGCACAACAAAACGTGTTGTCACTGTTGGTTTTTTTTTTTCACATAAGGATGCAGTCAGTTATTTGATTGTCTGGTTGACAGACACAGCTGTATTAGCATAACACTGACACAAAATTATGTCATTTCTTCTAACAGTAGTTCAACAATAAGCCTAATAATGAAATCAGAGTGCCAACCTCACTTTTCATATTGGGGAGTGGCTTTCGATAAAACATTTGACATACTATTTGACTCTCTTACAAAGTCACACATAGAGATACACAGTCTAATTGGCATAACAGGCAAAATGATATAGCAAAATAATATGATTTCAAAAATTGTGACTGTCTTGTATTGACCTTATCCATCTAAATAGAAACTGCCACCTGCCTTTTCGTCAAGAGGCAAAACCTCATTTAGCCTTGGTGTAGCCAAGGCTACTCTAACCACAAACAATGATAGTCTAATGATGACATTCACATACTACATTCTGTTATTGTTGGTGAATAGTGGTTTTAAGGTTCTCGCATTGAAAAGTGTTCAGTTCAGGGTGGATGACATAGACGTATTAGCCAAACCAAGACTTATTTTCCCATGCACTCAGTGTAGGCTACAAAAAATCATCATTAGCCACTAGTGTTAGCATGAAGTTTATGGGTAGCAGCATAGACATATACGTAGACGCGTCATTGGGCGCAGGTTCGCACGTCAACGTCACCGCCATATTGTATGTGGCAGAAAAAAGTTAAGTTCTGTTGTAGTGAAAGTGGATCGGAGAAGATGCCTCATTCCTGTGCTGCATGGAAATGTATTCGGGCTGATTTCACTACTTGTATCTGCCTTCTATAAACTAAGGCTGCACCATGTTGCAAAACTGGACACACTAAAGCTGCAGAGTGGCAACACTAGGAAAAAGCTGCGCAAGACCATTCTTTTTCAAGGTTTTTAGCTTGCATACAGTACAGACTATTGTATTTAGACATAGATGTGCATGTAAAGACTTTTATAAATAAGCCAAATAAATAGCTGTGGGATTTTATATATATATATGTGTGTGTGTGTGTGTGTGTGTATATGTGTATGTGTTATGAATATAAGGATCAATTTGTTAAATCTAAACATTGTGGTTTTCATTATTTCATAAAACCGTGTCACATGTGTAACTTTAGGAACAGACGTTTTGGGGGAGTATTAAAGAGGTAAAATTACTAATATGAGAAAAAAAGAACTAGGACAATAAAGTAAAACAGAAAAAAACATAAAAGTGGTAATGTTATGAGAAAAAAGTCATATTATGAGAATTAAGAGGGAACATTTCCAGAATAGTCACAGTTTGCAGAATTATTTCACTCCTGCAGTAATAGGGCCAGGTTAGATTATTTTAATTATTTTTATTCTTTACAAGAATAAATTCAGGAGAATGAAACTAAAGGGATACGAAAATAAACTTGTAATATTACAAAAATAAAAATATTACAAATACAAAGTATATTCTGAGATTAAAGTCCCTCTGATACTGTTTAAGTGACTGAGTAACTGCAGATTTGCCACATTTAACATGGCGGACGCTCTGACGTATCACAGCAGAGGCAGAACCCGCCCAACGACGCGTCTACGTATATAATGTCTATGGGTAGCAGCACCTGTATTTACTATACAAACTAACTTCACCATGGAACATTAACCAACATATTTTTGGGGTTATGTTATTTTATCATATTCATCAAGGGGTTGGTTGGTTTATCCTATCATCATTACATAGTAAGACTGTCCGGCTTACCGCAGGTTCTGATACTGCAGCAGCCGCACTGACATGTTCCCTGCTCGGTTCGCCGTTGCCTCTACTACAACCACCACCATATTTTACACCAGACACCGGAGCAGATGAAGGGCCTGCTGTTGGGAACATGTCAGTCAGTTTGACACATTTCGCAGCGTCTGTTTGAAGAACTCGTTTCTTTTTTTCGCGCAGTTTCTCTGCGCCTCCCTTGCGTTTCTTATCCATTACTACTGTGAACACCGCTGCACAAAGTTCCACATGGAGCGTGAAGGTGTTTTTCTACTTTATGATTGGCCTAGCCCTTTAGACTGTCAGGGATGATAACCAATGGGCTGCAGTAGCCTGTGGTAAGAGCCGGATGATCGGAACAGACTCTTGCGCTGCTGATTTTATTTTTCTTCATGCATTATGCAATTATAACGAGGCCGATATATAATAATAATAATACATATTATTAATATACATGACGGGTCTGCCGGCCCAAACAGCACGTCGGCCCACCGGGCAAATGCCCGGTACGCCCGATTACCAGTCCATGCCTGGCTCCAGGTGTTGGGGTTATGGGAACAGAGACAGCGGAGGGTGTTTTTGAGCTCCTGATTGAGCCTGTCCGTTAGATTCAGGATGGAAATCTGATGAGAGTGAGACCTAGACACTGACAGAAGTCACGCCAGACCCTGGAAATAAACTGTGGACCGCGGTCGGAAACTATTTCTGTAGGTAGACCATGGAGCTTGAATGCATGGTTAATCAGGAGCCGGGCTGTCTGATGAGCTGACGGGAGTCCGGACAGGGCCACCAGATGGCATGCTTTGGAGCACCGATCTATGATGGAGAGGATGACTGTCTTGTGGTTTGATGGAGGGAGGCCAATGACGAAATCCAAGGCTATGTGAGACCAGGGGCGGCTGGGTCTGGGTAGGGGTTGGAGAAGGCCAGCAGGAGGTCTACTGGAACCTTTATTCTTGGAGCTGACTGGGCAGGCTGAGACAAATTCTGCGACATCCCTGTTAAGAGATGGCCACCAGAAGTATCGCCGAATGATGGCGATGGTATGGCTAGAACCAGGATGACCAGAGAACTTCGAGGAATGACCCCAGCGGATTACTTGGGAACGGACAGTTGAAGGTACGTAGAGTCTTCGAGGGGGACCGTCACCGGGGTCTGGTTCATTCACTTGTGCCTATTGTATTTGTTTCTCCAGTTCCCATTTGACTGCTCCCACAACACAGGACTCTGGGATGAAGGTTTCTGGTTCTATGGAGTCTTCGGTGGTGGAGAACAGTCGAGACAAGGCATCGGGCTTGGTGTTCTTAGAACCTGACCATGATTAAGATATCCAAGTTTTTACATTTGTAAACTGATTCTGATAGACTGGCCCCATCCCACCCCTAATCTCTGGAAATACTATTTTTTCTTTAGTGTCCTCTTACACCTCTTGTGATTTCTGATCTCAAACTAACTGAATCTGACTCTTGCTCATTCACTGAGAGCCTTTAAATAATGGCCTTACATTGTAATTGATTCAGTTTGTCACTTTGTAAATTCTTAGCGTACAGGAGTGGGTAAATTCATACATAATGCTTCAACCCTAAGAAAATTCAAAAAGCTCTATTAGTTGTAATATCCTTAATTCAGCTTTAATATGCATGTATTCCTTTTAGATTTGCTAATATATTAACTTTGAAAATAAATGAGATACAAATGGAGATAAATCCTCTTTCCATTATAAATAACTCGCTAGATCTTCTGCTCCTCATTGTGTTCAGAATCAGAAATACTTTAATAATCCCAGAGGGAAATTACAGTTCCAGTACAACCATCCATCACATACATCACAAACATTTCGGGGGAACGATTTGCCTGAGGCCTTGCTGCCAAGGACCCTGCCTGACGCGGTTTCCATAGGGCGCTGCCTTTAACTCTGTGAAAGATAGGAGCCACATTTGGGGAGGGAGAGGAAAAAAAAGGCATATTTCACACTTTATCCTTAACCAGGATACGGTTTGAGATATCAAAAAACCTCCGCACGAGAAAAGCACATATAACGAGACAACATTTAAGCACAGGGTTTACATTGGAGACTTGTCGCATGTAAGTCCATGTAGATCATGCGCGTCAGTTGTGTGTGTGTGTGTGTGTGTGTGTGGTGAATGTTTGTTCAGTTTGTCCATGAATGCTGTCCAGAGGGCCATTGTCCTTGATATGATGGAAAGTTTATTAACCGGCGCCACAGTTCTGAACGCATCCACAGATGTCCGCGGGAGAGGAGGGAGCAGGGGAGCAGTTCTGGGCCCTCTCACCATAACATCCAGGGGAGTTTTAGATAAGTGGGGAAGCCAAATCCAAATAAACTATTTGTTTTGAGAACAAGCTGCATCAACTATTCCGTTAGCTTTAAAGTCCTTTGTCACTGGCTCCACATCTCTAATTCAATATTCCAAATTTGTTGGGCTTTTTTCCGCATTTCACATCCAGATTTATCCCATCTCACCTCTGAGTTCAACCACCGTAGCCAGCCTGCGTTCCATCATATCTAGCTTGCGGCTGTGCTCCTCCAACTTACGGTTCTGCTCGTTCACAGCCTTAGTGATCACGTCATATGCGGCCGGCAGCCTGATCATGGCCATATTTGCTACCGACATCCCCTAAAGTTGTTGGTACATCAGAAATCCTCAGAATCCAAATAGAAGAAATCTGAGTATCATGAATCCAAACACGTATACGTCTTCAACGTCCTCGACTGACAGAATCGAAAAACACACCATTTTCTACTATTTCCAAGAATCTAGGGTGTATCCCACGAAGTGTGTCCCATCAGGACAGGACAGGTTCCCTTTTCCCTGCCTTCCCGTCGAACAAATTTGATCAGTAGCTTTGAGAGACCAGCTGACCAGATCCATAGTTTCCAGAGTTCGGATGATATGAAGAGAGAGCTCAGAAAGACAAGACACAGCAGAAGCAGGGACAGCAGGGGTTGGGGGCGGGCAGGAGCAGGAGGAAATGCGACCTTCTCCGCCGAGAGACAGAACAGTGTTCAGTCAAACTGAGCGAGTTCACCAGCATTGCATCATTCTTTCAAAATACAGTGCACAGCAAGTGATGTTAATGTTGAACATGTCTTGTTGTAACTGCACAACCTGAGGTGTTGTTTCTTTTTGCAGATGTAGTGTGTTAGTAAATGGTTTTGGCTGGATTAATAGGTCGCTTCCTTTATTTTGACTGTGTGTCTGCCAAGCCACATCTCCAGTAAATCTGTAGAGAAATCGATCTAGTTGGATATATGTGTAACAATAAGCGGTTAAGTTTAAGTAGCCCATAAATGAAGTCCTGTGATTATAAGTAAGTCACCATGCACAGATTCCCAATCACAACAGAAAAACCTGGCTGCTCATTCACATGCTTCATCTTTTTATCTCATTTTGGCCGCTGAGCTCAGCCAAAAGGGGATGTTAGTACTCCCCGCCAGCATCTCACCGCACTGCCCTAAGCATTCAGGCCGCTTGTTCTCAAGGACAGCCCTGCCTTGTCAACACTCTAAGATATCTTTGTCTTTTTCCTCTACGTTTTTCACTTCTCTTCTTGTATTCTTGTTGTTTTCATTTACTGTCAGTTCAAACAAGCTTCTTAGAGTACATTGTAATAATTGGCATCAATGTGATCATTAAGGGCTCATAATCCCTGATTAGCCATTTCTATTTACAATGCTTGCCTTGTTATATTATTACTTTAACTTCTTGGCAAACTGCGCAGAGATGAGGATGTACAGTATGTACAAGTAGTTGTTCAGAGTGTAGTGATTCTCAGTGGTTAATTAGGCTTCTAAGGAGGGGAAGATTTTATTGGGTTATTGCTAAGGGAGTTAGATTTAGCCGCTGTATGATACATGCTGTATGATAAATGCTGTATGTACAGATGTTATGCAGCCCTATAAATCACAATATAGCTTCAAGCTGATGGAATCCCTGTCTTAGTAAAAAAGATCTGCGTTGAATTTGAGTCTACATGTAGATATTCTTTTATATGTGGTCCGGCTGGTATATAATCTGAAGTTCAATTCAATTTTATTTATATAGTGCCAATTCATGAAACATGTCATGTCAAGGCACTTTACAAAGTCAAATTCAATCATATTATACAGATTGGGTCAAATTATACAGATTGGTCAAAAATTTCCTATATAAGGGAACCAGTTGATTGCTTCAAAGTCCCGACAAGCAGCATTCACTCCTGGAGAAGCATAGAGCCACAGGGAGTGAATGCTGCTTGTCGGGACTTTGTAGCAATCAACTGGTTCCCTTATATAGGACATTTTTGACCAATCTGTATAATATGATTGAATTTGACTTTGTAAAGTGCCTCGAGATGACATGTTTCATGAATTGGCGCTATATAAATAAAATTGAATTGAATTGAAATAATTGAATTCAGATGTTCTGATCAATTCCATGGTCACACATGTATAAAATGCAGTCCCTAAGCATGCAGACTGTTTCTATAAACATTTGTTGAAGAATGAATTGGTGTAAGGAGCTTAGGGAATTGCAGTGTGGGTCCCTGTGGGCCTTTCCCTAGTAAAAATGACTGGTGCACAAAGCAAGGCTCACACAGGCATCAGCGAGTCAGTCTGGTGTGGAAGAAGTTGTCTGGCCTGCACAGAGCTCTGACCTCTGTCTGATAGAACCTCTTTGGAACGAGTTAGAGCAAGCCATGCTTTACATCAGTTTTTGACCTCACTTGAACACATCTGGAAGACTGGTAAAAAAAGAAGCTCATAAACACATTCTAAAACCTCATGGAAAACCTTCTCTGAAATGTGCCGGACAGGCAGGGGACCCGATATTCAAACCAGACAGTGTTACGCATTAAAAGGTTTACTTACAAAGGCCTGAAGCAGAGAGGAACAACCTGGAGAGCTTGACGTAGCAGAGAGATGAATACTCACTGCACTTGGATTGGGTCACACACGGGTTGGTCTGGGCTGAGGTAGGCAGACAGATCCAAAAGGCTAAGCAAGGCTCGTAGTCCTGATAATAGTCCAGGTCGTGTCCAGTAAACAAAGAGACGTAGATGTCTGACAAGAGCTTGGCAAGGCAGGAAAATCTGTGGAACACGGTTGAAGTAAAAAAACATGGAACAAGGCAAGACAAACGCTGGACATCAACTGTCTCTAAACTTTCAATAATCTGGCCCTGTCTTGCTGTCTGAAGACTTCTTATAAAAAGCTTGAAACAGAAGAAGAAGATGAGCTTGGTTGCAGTGGCTGTGAGGCAGCAATGCAGCTGAGGTGAATAATCCTAATGACTGCATGGAGAGGAGGAATGACAGAATGCAGAAAGGCCTGATCATGACATTCTCAGAAGAGTTTACATAGTTATAGTTGCAAAGGGTGTCTCAACGTATCATTTAACCCAATGGATTAAGAATAGGATATCAATCAAGTTTGCATGTGTGGAAAGGTATATGAGTGAATGCTTTTGGAAATGTAGTGAACTTTATGGTATGTGGTAAAACTTAGCATTAAGGGATGTGGTTTTGACGACCACTGGGGTAAAATGCCTGTCTTAGCTACAGCACATTTTGCAATAAAGTGATTGATTTAATGAACTCAGATACAGATCTCCACATAAATATTTTCGGTTAAACTGATGTTATCAAAATTCTATAAACGATAGCCTGACTAATTAAAAAGTAAAAATATCTGTATTTCTGGTATTTCTACTGTTTTTGTATAAAGGGTCTTTGAGCTGACGCACACATATATTACATATGAATTAGAAGTATTGAGTAGGAAATGGACTTCTATCACCTTTTGCATCAGCAGAAGGGATATGGGAAGTTTTTCACAGGCACAACCAATATTCTACTGCTCAAGCCCCAAATGCATTTTCCTTAAAGGGGGCCATTTAATGTGAAATAAACTGGCTTTCCAATAGTCTAAGATTTGTTGGCAAAAAAGACAACTTTACAACAAAGAAAACAAAACTTTCTTAACATTTTTTGCTATGTTTATATGCATAAGATGCAGATTTTACAGCTAGCAGACACTGCAGTACTTGAGCCAAAGCATTTAAAATATTTTATCAGGCATTTTAGATATGTTTAGATTAGTGATGTTTTGATTTTTCTGATTTCTTATTAAGGATGAAATGTTAATTTTAATAAATCAGTATATGCTACTTGTTAAACCATGACACATGCAATTTATTCTTTAGATCTCCAGTAGCATAATATCTAGATGAATATTTAACACTATTATAATTTCATCCGGCACATGGCTGACATGATTTTCACCGGACTGACTGAGACGATGACAGTATTTTTTCTCATAGCTAATGGCTTTCTCCTTATTTATGTGCTGAACGTATTTCATACAGCAGCTGTCCCCCGCCTCAGCAGTGTCAAAGAGTCATACTGTTATGATGAAAACAGCTCAGTGGCTTAAGTCTCCTGTTTCCATCTCACCCGGGGCTCTGTAAGCCTCCTGAAGACACAAACAGCTCTTTTACCTCATGGGGACATTTTATTGGCTGCAGAGCATATCTCCGTCCCATCCGACATGTCACCTTCAGAGGGATCTGGAGATAGCGGGAGCATGAATGTGGATGCTTATGGAAAGCCGATTGAGCATTTATTCTGATATCTTGATATCAGGCATAATTTTCATGTACATGCAAGCCATTTCTGCCCACTAGTTAACTCGTGAGCCATTTCTGTGTGAACTAGTTAACTAGTGACAGCCAAAATGCCCACTAGTTAACTAGTAAGGTCCAAATTCTCTCTAGTTAACTAGTTCATATGTTTCATATCTTACTAGTTAACTAGTAATGCTCTGTATGTTCACTAGTTAACTAGTGGACATTGCAATGTGCACTAGTTAACTAGTTTAAAGACTTATATATATTACTAGTCAACTAGTAAGGTACAAAAATGTTTACTAGCTGACTACTGAATGTCAAATTCCCACTTGTTAACTTCTATGTAATTTGGCCAGTCGCTTGAGCATTTATTCTGATATCTTGATATCAGGCCAACATCCATTTATGTCAACTAGTTAACTAGTGAGCCATGTTTGTGCACACTAGTTAACTAGTGACAGCATAAATGCCCACTAGTTAACTAGTGAACACATTTCAGCTTCACTAGTTAACTAGTGAGAGCCAGAAATGTCCACTAGTTAACTAGTAAAGGCCAAAATGCATACCAGTGAGCTAGATGAAGGCTTTTGGGTCTCACTAGTTAACTAGTGACTGCCAAAAATGTGCACATGTTTACTAGTGAAGGCAAAACACCTCACTAGTTAACTAGTTGCAGTAGGTCAATGTCACTAGTTAACTAGTGAACCATAAATGGCTTTCTAGCTAGCTAGGTGATGGCAGTAGGCTCACTAGTTAACTAGTTGATGCATCATTTGTCAAAACTAGTTAACTAGTGAGGTCATAAATGTATACTAGTAAACTAGTTCAAGACAAAATTCACACTAGTCAACTAGTGGTGCAGAATTCAAATTAGGAGGCGGAGAATTCTGGAAATTGAGGCTTTCTATTGGCTCCCTATGTCCAAATAGAACATGACAACCAATCACAGTGCAGAATTTCACGAAATCCCACCCACAACATTTGCATGTGGCACACAACTTAACATGCTGGCCAAAGGTACTCTAGCTAGTAAACTAGTGGCTTCAGTGTGACACTTACATGTAAACTAGTGAAGGCAGAACTGCTCACTAGTTAACTAGTGAAGACACAAATGCCCACTAGTTAACTAGTGAGGTGCAAAAAGTGCCACTAGTTTACTAGTGTGCCCCAAAATGCCCACTAGTTAACTAGTGAAGGCCATTGCATCCCCACTAGTTAACTAGTGAGATGCCAAAACGATCACTTGTTAACATGTAAAGGCCAAAATGCCCACTAGTTTACTAGTGAGGGTGTTGTGGGCCTTACTAGTTAACTAGTGGCATGCATATTTTGTTCACTAGTTAACTAGTTACACCTAAAAACACAAACAAGCTGACCGTTTTTGTCCACTAGTTAACTAGTTGAACAATTTAAGTCTCACTAGTTTGCATGTGTGGCAGTAAAGCAGCTCACTAGTTAACTAGTGCCTGAAACGATCATTATGCATATTCTAATGAGAGGGTGGGTAGAAGACTCCTAATGGGTATCATGTAAGAATCCCACCCAGATATGTAAATTTGCTGTTCATAGCCTCGCGATCAGGTCGTGATGGGTGCCCCTAGTGGCTAAAGTGACAAACTGCTCTGCAACGGTTAAAGTAGGCTAACTGATACAGAAAGCATAGCCTGCAGTATGGCGAATGCCGTGTTAAGACATATTAGAAGATAATATTTAACATGTTATTCATATTAAATATATATATATATATATATATATATATATATATATATATATATATATATATATATATATATATATATATATATATATATATATATGTATATGTATATGTATATATATGTATATGTATATATGTATATGTATATGTATATGTATATATATATGTATATGTATATATATATATGTGTATATATATATATATATATATATATGTATATATATATATGTATATATATATATGTATATATATATATATATATATATATATATATATATATATATATATATATATATATATATATATATATGTATATGTATATATATGTATATGACTTTCTCAGTACTTGATAGTTTTAGAACATAACATAAAAGTATATGGCATTTTACATTTTAAAAGTTTTAAGCCCCCCCTGAACATGAGAAAATCCTCTTTATTCGATGCTGTAGCGCACATATGCCCTGGTTACTGGGGGAAAATAGGGAGTACCAATATGGCGGCTGGTGGCTTCAAAGCGACTCAAAGCGACCCGCTAACAGCGGGCTATTAGCACTCCAGTGTATAATAGAGCTCAGTGGTCTAAACTAGCCTATTTTCAAATTATTACGAGCAAGGTGGGATGGTGATGGAGAAGACACAACCACACCCCTGCCAGGGCCACTATCACATAGGATTAACCTTCCTTGCCAGAAAATAAAAGTACAAACCAGCCTTTGCAGATAACTGGTGTTGGTTGGATGGTTGGTTGGCTATTTATTTATTTATTTATGCAGCTCCAGTGCACTTAGGCTGCATGGTCAGACAAGATTGTCAATAATCTGCAACTGCAAAAACATCTTAAATTACCCAGGCTAATATTATTTTTAAGCAGTGATGAAAGAATTGCCTGTATCGCTTGCGGTCAAAACGTAGTTATAGTAAAGCCCTGAACTACACATTGGCAATTCATGTACATTGAGAAATTTAGCATAAAATTAGCACAGCATTGCTAGCCTAACTCCAAAGCCATTATTTATTCTGCAATGGGCCTGAAACGCGGGGGAAAAAGGCGCTTCTGAATGTTAACATAACAATAACGTACAGTATATTCATTAAAACACACTGAACATGCAGGAAATAAAGTCATTAGCCTACAGTATGTTATTTCACTTCAGATAAAACCAACTGCAAAGAACCCATTAGCCACCTTGTATTCAAATGAGCCAACCAATTTCATTATATTCAAATATTCTGCCAGTGTAGTCATTATAAAATGCTACATTTTGTAGACGGCAAATATAAAAAGTATTCATACCTGTTGGACCTAAACGTCTTCATCTCTGAAAAATGCTTCTTGTATTTCTCAACATGTTGTCCTCCTGTGATGATGATAACTCCCGCCTTGCAACCTCAAGTGCATTCCAAACTCGGTTTATGACATTGACAAAACCCCTCTCGGGAGCTTCCTCCTCTGTGTGGCTCATAAGTCCAGTAGTAGATAAGCGGTAGGCCTAATGTGAACAAATTCGTGTCGTCCGCACTTGACTAGGACGTTTTGATTTGTAAATGGAAAAACGGAAGTAGTATCCGTTTTTCGTTTTGGTTTTCCGGAAAAAAAACCGAATTGCCTGAAGGTACACGGACCACTAACGCTGGTCTTACATGTGTAACTGTAGCACTAAATGGCGGTAGAACTGTGCACTTCCTGTGCGTGATTTGAACACCGACAAATCAGAACCCTTGATAAAAGGGTGATTAAAAAAAGTATCACAAAAGTATCTCATATTCTGTCGAAATGTTTTTTAATAATAACAGGGAAACCCCATGCTTTACCAAGTGAGCTCTTGATCCACACAGGGATCAACGTTATATTGTTCTTTTGTTTATTGCTGCTAGGCAACCACAGACATAAATGCATCCATTTCAGTAGCACTTTTCTGATTAATAACCGAAAAACAAAAGATTGTACACACACATTGTACACAACTGCACATGGTTTGAAAAGTAATTAAAAGCTCAAAGATCAAGAAAAAAACATCATGCACTTCTAAGGAATTGAACCCTGGTCTCCCAAATGATCTCCCACTGCTTAACCACTTGAGCTAGTCTTGCCACATGGGCAAAGCTATCATCAATGTTCATGTTACTGAAACGTTTTGTTGCATACAAATGCCTCCAGTTTTATCGCGATTTTCAGACTAATAACTGAAAAACTAAAGATTGTACACATTAACTGAACGAAGATTACAGCAATACACAATAACTTTGTCACTAGACATGTTATCAAAACATATTTTTATGCTCAAACGATCTTAGTTTATAAAAGTTTGCTCTTAGAACAGCCTGGACGAAGTCAGCCATGTTTTCTAGGTTTCTGAGTAAATGGACCAATCAAAATCTTTGTTCCGCCTTCTTCATTTGCATGCAAGTGCGACATTGCACACTAGTTAACTAGTGGGACAATGTTACGTCCCACTAGTTAACTAGTTGCACAAAATGCCAGCCGTTTGTGTATTTATTCAAATTCAACTAGTTTACTAGTGTGAATGGCATTTTTCTCCTGCTAGTTCATTATGGACAATGTTTTGTCCTCACTAGCTAACATGTAAGGCTCAAAATGCCCTCTATAAGCTAGTGAAGGGCATTAATAATGCAGATATGCTCACTAGTTAACTAGTGAGCATGTCCTGTTCCATTACTAGTAAACTAGTAAGGCCAAACATGTCAACTAGTTAACTAGTGAAGGCCAATGTGTCACTAGTTAACTATTAAGAGTACCTTTTGCATTACTAGTAAACTAGATAGGTCCAAAAACAGCCACTAGTGTTTGTGTTGTGCGCACTAGTTAACTAGTGAGCTGCTTTACTGCCACACATGCAAACTAGTGAGACTTAAATTGTTCAACTAGTTAACTAGTGGACAAAAACGGTCAACTTGTTTGTGTTTTTAGGTGTAACTAGTTAACTAGTGAACAAAATATGCATGCCACTAGTTAACTAGTAAGGCCCACAACACCCTCACTAGTAAACTAGTGGGCATTTTGGCCTTTACATGTTAACAAGTGATCGTTTTGGCATCTCACTAGTTAACTAGTGGGGCTGCAATGGCCTTCACTAGTTAACTAGTGGGCATTTTGGGGCACACTAGTAAACTAGTGGCACTTTTTGCACCTCACTAGTTAACTAGTCGAATGGAATTTGCCATGACTAGTTTACTAGTGGGTGTTTTGGTGCACACTAGTAAACTAGTGACACTTTTTAGACCTCACTAGTTAACTAGTGGGCATTTGTGTCTTCACTAGTTAACTAGTAAGCAGTTCTGCCTCCACTAGTTTACATGTAAGTGTCACACTGAAGCCACTAGTTTACTAGCTAGAGTACCTTTGGCCAGCATGTTAACTTGTGTGCCACATGCAAATGTTGTGGGTGGGATTTCGTGAAATTCTGTACTGTGATTGGTTGTCATGTTCTATTATTTGGACATAGGGAGCCAATATAAAGCCTCAATTTCCAGAATTCTCCGCCTCCTAATTTGAATTCTGCGCCACTAGTTGACTAGTGTGAATTTTGTCTTGAACTAGTTTACTAGTATACATTTATGACCTCACTAGTTAACTAGTTTGGACAAATGATGCATCAACTAGTTAACTAGTGAGCCTACTGCCATCACCTAGCTAGCTAGTAAGCCATTTATGGTTCACTAGTTTACTAGTTACATTGACCTACTGCAACTAGTTAACTAGTGAGGTGTTCTGCCTTCACTAGTAAACATGTGCACATTTTTGGCTGTCACTAGTTAACTAGTGAGACCCAAAAGCCTTCAACTATCTGACTAGTATGCATTTTGGCCTTTACTGGTTAACTAGTGGACATTTCTGGCTCTCACTAGTTAACTAGTGAAGCTAAAACGTGTTCACTAGTTAACTAGTGAGCCTTTTGGCTCCCACTAGTGAACTAGTGTGCATATTTTGGCCCTCACTAGTTAACTAGTTCACAGAAACATGGCTCACTAGTTAACTAGTGGGCAGAAATGGCTTGCATGTACATGACAATTATGCCTGATATCAAGATATCAGAATAAATGCTCAATCGGCTTTCCATAGTTGCTTGCTCTTAGTGGGTGTGTGACAAAACGGACAGCCTGGGTAGAGTTTTCATTCCTGAGCCCTTCACCCTTGACTGTCACAACAGAGCATTTTATCTTCCTTTTCATTCATCTTGGACACATCGAGCTGCAAAGAGCAGGGAAGCATAAATAATGCACTTTATACCACAGGCCGCCTAAATTCTTCAACAGCGCAAGTGGGCCATATAGCAGTGCTGATTATGGGTGACCTGCACACAGTGTTGTATGATATAAGAATATAAGGATATGAGATAAAGGCCCAAAATGTGCTGTGATATCTCTGTTTTAGGGGGTGCCATGCTGAGTTGAGGCAGTAAGGTTGTGTAATAGTGGACTGTTATGCTCCTTAAGCAAATAGCTGTTTTTCCTAACTGAGCTGTTAAAACTTGATCAGTGTGCACAGTGTACATCAAATACCATTATCTAGGTGCAATCAGATGCAAGAAGGTCTCCAGGGAGTGCTGTGGTGTTGGAAGGTTCCCCAGATGGAATTCCTTTTTTTGCAGATTGATAATAAATCAGTCTGCCATTTGTTCAGCTGACAGCTTCATTGTGCTGAATGAATAGCAGGTAGCAATGATTGAGATGGACAGGGCAATTCAGAAATGATATGGGCAGATTAGATAGAAAAGTATATTAATTTGTCTTAGTTCTACTGTGTAATCTGTCTGCCTGACTGCAATTTGAAGTCATGCATAGCGATTTTATCAGGTTTCTTGCATTTCTATAATTTGTGAATCAATTTTAATTGAGCTTTGAGTACCATACCCTAATGAAATAAGATACTGAAAGCCATTTTTTATACCATGGCAAATCCTTTCAAGGCACAGGGTTAAATTTAGTTAACAGCAAAAATTAAGTTTAATTATAATATTACAATATTTTAACTTCCTTAATTAGGCCAAAACCAATTAAATGGGGGACAATTCAGCCCTTATTGGGAAAAATATATAATTTAAAAGTGTAACTTTCCTGTTTAGCAAGACAGAAGCCAAAATAACACTTTTAGTATAAGTGTTAGCATCCTTTATTGAAATATGTACCTTTGATTGCATTGTGCATTATTTTATTTCATTATAATTTGTCAATGTTAGTGTACCACTCTGCGCTTCCATTTGCCTGTTAACTTTCTATTGATACAAATGCACTTTCCTACTAAGGGACACATAACACCTGGTTCTAGAATGAAATGAATTCTGTTTTAAAACATTCATGGATCTCTTGCATAAAAAGCATAATTTTTACAGAGTAAAGAACACTGTACAGTACAGTATATTTTTCCTTTTTCTGTTGTTCTCCTTCCAGATCAGTTACCTGTAAAACAATCTATAACAATTTTTTTGTTAGCTGCCAACAGTTTCATTTCATGATATCCCTGAGGTATTAACCGCAAGACTTAAAACGAAAATCTGTCACATGAGGCATGTTCTTTTATATTAAACAGGAAAGCAATTATTTCAACTGCAGGTAAGCTATTTTAGCATTGATAATTCAGGTTTTAATAATAGCCACAACATTAACTTATTATTTTGACTTAGACTCATAAATACGATCATAAATCTAGAATAAACACTCCCTGTATTAAGAATAATTTTCAAGTACTTGTTGCACACAATATCCTGCATGTTTTCTTTTATACTCTTCATAAAGTACTGCTGTATTAGCCTAAGCGTAAGAAGCTGATATTGTTTGTTATTTAATTAGACTCTCTGCTCTGCTAGCCAGTCTGCAGTCACCTCCTTGACAGACACTTTTAAAACAGCGTTAATAAAAGTGCTCCCTTAGTTTCCTCGCCATGGCTGACAATGCCTTTGTTTTTTTGTTTTTTTACAAGAGATGTTCCCACATGGCTGAGTTTGTGCTTCTTGTAAACAAGGGAAAAGTGAAACAATGGCAGCGTGCATCACTCTATACTAATACAGCTAGAGAACATTCCGTGTTTTCTCTGGCATCTCTCTAAAAGGAGTTTAATTCATGGGAATGGTTTGACGCAAAACTGTAACAGTCAATGCGTAATGTGTTAGCATGTGTCAGAGTGCAGGTTAAATGTCACTAAAGGCCGTAGTTCCATTTGCATTCAGATTGTCGACTGTTTTTTGTGTCATTAGATTAGCAGCAACCATATTCAAGAATCTATCAGAGTCCTGTTGGATATACTGGTCGATCTCATTGATTGATCCAAAACACTAACGACATTAACCGTTTTCGTTTGATGCTTCTTATACAATACCTGTGTGGTAAATGTGTGATGCTGAATATAAGATGGACCTTGTACATTTTTCTGTTACATATATACTTGATGTATTTTAGGTAGCCTAAAGTAAGATGTGTCTAAACAGATCTTCCGTCAGCACTCCTTTCTCTTGTTACATAAGTTCCTTCTAAGTGTTTTCCAGCTAAAACTGGTGCCTTGTTCTCAGTTCTTTCAAGCCAGCACAGCGTCAATAGCTGTCACACATTGTTCTGTTAGGTTTTGTATTTACCTTGGCAGACAGTTCTTTGCTGCAGGCTGATGGAACCTGCCTGTTTGGATTTTAAACAGGGCTATGGCTCTTCCATTTATTGTCATCAGGACTGAGTCCAGATAATGAGAGCAGATTGCTGCATCAGAAGCTGAATCGGTTGGATTCTAAAAGCAGCATTTTTTTGTCGTCCGAAACGGCAACGGACATGATTTTACTATTGAGTTAAGTTTTAGAAATGATATAACTAAATAACTAAATATTTGCAGCTAAATTTCAACCATTGTAGGCTCAGGGAATTCATTCCTTTGCACTTAATCTGGCAGTGCTTTGGTAAAGTGAGTAGCACTGTTGCTCACATCACAATGGTGTTCAGTTTGTATCTTGCTTTAGGCTTACTGTGAAGAATTTGGATGTAGATTTTTTTTGTTTGTCTCACCATCCACAAACATGCATGTTATGTATCCAGAGTATCCTGTAGTTAGTCATGCTGTTCAGGCTCCTCCAAAAGGCTGCTGGTTCTTGGCCAATCTATCTCTTGCCTGCTTATACAGGGCCTAGTCCTCACTGCCATGGACCTCTTCTTTGCTCCGGCATAGCTTCGTTAGATGTGAAGTTAACCATGGTTTACTGGTGTTGTATGTGCAATATGTTTTTGTCTCCACAGCCATGTCTTCACAAAAAAAATAATATATGATGTCACAGTTTTGCAAGTTTGTTTAAGTCAGTGGTTAATGCTTCAAAATCTCTCCCATCTGAGCAGTCAAAGCAGTTTCTATCAGCTTTGACTATCCTCACCACAAGCTTAGAGTTTTTCAGTTTTTGCCTATGAGTTGGATTGAAGTGAAGCAGATAATCATCAGATAATCCTAAGGTTTTCCTGGGGACTGCATGATATGCTTCTTTTAAGACTGTGTAGCAGTGATCCAGTGTGTTTGTGTCTATGATTTGACACTTTATATGCTGGTTGTATTTTGGTAGTTCCTTTTAAGAGGTGTGTGCTGTTTAAATCTCCAAGAACAATAATTTGAGAGTCTGGTTGTTTTTTGTTATGAACTTAGAGAGCTGCTTTTATGCTTCTGATGTGAAGGTTTGTGGTGTGATATAAACATCAGCATGGTCAAATCTTATAAAAAATAAAAGACTCTAGGTGAATATTGCATGTCTTCATTAGACTGTGACATCAGTACACCAACCTTTGTTTATAAAAAAAAAAAACAAGAACAAATTCCATCTCCCTTTTTCCCTGAGTGGTCCGTTCCAAACACCTTGAAGCCCAACATCAGAAGTCCGCTGTCTGGGATGTGTTCACTGAGCCAGCTTTTGGTGACGCAGAAAGCAGCAGATCCACAGAAATCTTGTTTTCTTGTGCTGAGAAGGAGCAGCTCATCTTCTTTGTTTACCGGGGATTCGACATTTCAGGATCTCAGAAAAACTCTGGATTGATGAAAACCAGAGAAAAACTGCTCACAGAGGACTACCTGATGCTCAGGAGTTCCTCTCTGGTGAAAGTCACTGTAGTATAGCAGCAAGGTACAGTGCAAATGCGGGAAAAAACACAATGTATGACTAAGCATGCTATCCCAACCATTTTGAAAAAGATTAAATTATGAGATGTAAAGACATGTAATATATCTGAAATTGTTGATGACAACAAATGGCATAGTTGTCTCAGAATCTCACATCACAAGAGCTGCTGAACCTCACCATGTGGTCCTCTGGCTAATAGTTTGGATGCAGGTGATACAAACTCACAGACAGTACACCCATAACTGTCAGGAGTTGAGCTTAGTCAGGAGCTCTGGCTCTGTCTCTTGTCCTGTCATTCAGTAGGATACCATGACAACCAGTTATATTTACTTGAATAAGCCACTTCCACCACTTTGTTATTGGTGTCAACCTAGGTGGCAAGAAATCCATGAGAATGATCCCACAAACCAGAATGAAATGGTTTACCAGGCATCCTTTCTCTTTCCTCTTGTGTCTTCAGTTGACTGTAGGTGCATAGTCTGCTAAGGGGATTGCTGTTGTTCAGAATTTTTAAATAAAGTGTTCCCTCAATAATGGATAATATAAGCTTAATATGATAAAGTACCATTCTTGCTACCCACATGGATCATGAGATGTTTTAGATATTTTAAATGCCTATTTGAGAGTTCTTGTGTTCAAAATATCTTCATCTTTGTGCTTTGGTTTTGACCCATAAACTGCTTCAAACTATAAAGCCATCTCAAGTTATTGAAAGCGCAAATTTGTTCTGCCATCCGTTTCATCAAGAGCTTTGTCAATGGAAATTGTTCTAGTTAAAATGTCTTTTTTTGTATTTGTTTCTGCCAGCTCTGGCTGGTGACCCTTACACTGTTGAGGTTCAAGTGATTTTACAGGCCTGGCAGGATATAAATTGCACTCCTTTCCAAGACAAACACAGGTAATGAGCTAGATCCAGCTGAAAGCAAAGACATAGTCTGTTTCCCATATTCCCACCCACACCCTTTGTGAGTGCACTCAGTGGTTGCTTTAGTGCATGAATGAGTCCAGATGATAGGGGTCTTCTCCATTTAATCTACCCTTGAGACATTGATCAGTCTATCACAGGGCGGAGGGGAAATTGTTACAAATGGAAATGGCTTCTGGCACCAGCTCACTGTCTCTCCCTCTCTCATTCTTTTCCTCTTCTTTTACATCATTGTTCATGTCTGCCTTAGTAAAATCCTGAGCATACACATTCACAGTAAGATTTCTACTCCATTTCCATTCTTTCTGCAAGCTTAGTGTGGCTTCTTAAAAATCCATCCATTTAATACAATCTCAGAGGATATAGTGCCTATTGTGTAAGAAATACTCTTTGAGCTGTACAATAGTATTCAAGTACTGTGTATTTAACTATTTAAGAAGAATTTAAGGCCTATAGAAAACTGAGTTGTCTAGTTTCCCCTGCACCATTTTACTAAGGAATTATAAAAAGTAAACAGTTTTTTCACTCAGAAATATTTGTGGTGTTGAAACCAGTTTATATAAACAAAGAATAAAAACACAAAAAAACAAAAAGGATAACATTCATAATATTTAATTAGAAAAATGAAATGTATTTGTTTGAAATAATAAATGTATACAATAATGCTCAGTTCAAGGTCCATTTCTTTCTTCTTTCTGCATTTGTTTTCACATAAATAACAGTATTTAGTCTATTGCAGCATGTATGGAAGGGTGGTGTCTCTCAGATATTAAAAATAATCACTTCGCATTTCCTCCAAGACCAGATATCTGATACATTTAAATCTGTAGAACAAAGTCTCAGAAGTACAATATCTTGGTGTCATGTTGGTCTCTCATTTACAACTTAAAAAATAAAAAGTGCAGATAACAAACAGAATTGGTAAATTAGCCTTTAAACATACTACAGACTATACATGAAATGTTTTGGTGGTAAAAAAAAAATCAAGTGCAGAGACTGACTGTGGCAAAAACAGAGTTCTTTAATGTTAAGCAAAAGGGATACATTATAGGGAATCACAGGAAGAGCAGGACTCGGAGCACAGGTAGTGTACCGATGGAACAGGCAAAGAACAATGAAAACCAGTGAGCATATATACTGCGGTGAGAGTGGAGAATGATGTTGGATCCAGGTGAGCTAATCAGGGGAATATGGCATAGCTGTGGAGGAGAGCAAGCAGGTAGACTAAAGGAAGGTAAATAATAAACACAAAGGAAGGTGATCTGGACACATCACTATTACAAACCAAGGGGTAAAAGACTAACACTGATCTAAAGGGAAATACATTTAAATGCACAAAGGACAGAACACAAGAAGAGACAAAGAAGATAAACACAAAAAAATTAACTAATATGGCAACATCTTGTTGCCATATTAGTAAACACAGAGAAATTAACTGAATGTGGCAAGTCCTTTAAAGCAAAAATAAAAAAAACTCAGACGTGTTAAAAACACAAATGAAAACCAAAACACCCATGGAGCATAACAATAAACCATCCATCCATCCATTATCTAACACACCTATCCCTTTGGGGGTCACGAGGGGTGCTGGCGCCTACCTCCAGTTCTCAATGGGCGAGAGACGAGGTACACCCTGGACAGGTCGGCAGTCTATCGCAGACAATAAACCGTGTAATGTAAAAAAACTATTTTTTTATATATTATTATGTTCAGGTTTTTTTAACGTTTAAATTATTAAGTAACCTTTGTTCACACACAGCACTAATCAGTCCATTGTGAATTACATAAATCAGCCATTAAAGGTCTTTGACAGGAAGATCAGCAGATCACAACACAAGACTGACATGTTCTTAAGAAAATCCAAATGATGACTTTAAAAATGTCATAAACCTGTCAAACGTCAAACTTATTTAGGTTAAGTGACTCTTTGTTTCCACAGATAGTTGTTAATTCAGTGAGTTGTGGACAACCCGGTGGGATTTGAAAGGTGGAGTTACGTAAAACTCCACTGGGACAAACAGCTCTCTGTATGAGGGCTCATCATGAGGAATTCCTTACCTGCTAAACCAAATCTGAACTCTAACTAGCATCAGTTTCAATCTCAAGGGGATTCTTAAGAGAGACAAACTATGTCCCCATAAAAGTTGTCCATCCTTTCTTCAGATAATTTGTTGGTACTGTGTTTTACTGATACTTGTATTTTTTCTTGTTTTTTTCTGTTCTATATATGTTTGAATTTTAAACCATGTACAAAACCATGTAAATCGAGAGACACATTGCAAACTAACTAATAAGCTAAATTAAATGAACATGCCACTTATAAATATTTTTCATTTTCATTTGTTTCCCTGAAAAGGGTTTGTTTCTTTCTGCAAGCGCTTTAGCTGCTTTTTCCACTAAGGAAGAGACAGCTCTGTGAACTAGTGCTATTTTAATATGTAATAAAATAATAGAATGTATTATTTTGGATCAAATCTGAATGACTTTCATTTTACATATTCTATGAGAACAAAAAGCAAAAAAAAAAACAAACAAAAAAAAAAAAACGACATAGCAACAAAGCCCTCAGACAAGAGAAATGAATGACAGAAGCCAGAGTCCTGACCTTCTTTCTCATATCCAATCTTAGTCCAAGATGCCGTGCATATATGTAGCCAGACTATTCATTATCTGCTGGAGTTGACATCAGGAATTAGTTCCAAACCACCTTTCCACTATTTGACTTATGTTGAACTGATGCTATAGTTCATCATTTGCTCCTTACCCCTTGTGATGGGTTTACCTGGCTGCAGTATTGATGAATGCTGCGGTGAAACTTTCTTTTAGGTTGGTCTTTATGTTTACTTTGGACTGGAATTGGACTGTATTTTAAATTAATTTAACATTCTTGGTAAATGAAAACTCTCATCCATCAATTATAATGCACTGAAATTCAATTGCATTGTTGTTTGGCTTGTCATTTGTGCTGCTTGCGGTTTTTAGTTATTTGTTTGTGTGTTTGTGTATTGCTATCGTGATGTTGTGCCATTATACATGTTTTAAGTTATTTAATGTTTAATAAATAACTCTCGGTCTGTTGTATTGTCCAGTGACACAAACTATTGCCATTATTTTTCCCAGCCGTCCATGTTTATTTACGCTGAACTCACGTATGATCTTGAGAAGTTTCGCAAGATTTCCCGTCTGACATCAGAATTATCCTGAATGAAATCTGTTCGTGTGTGGTGTTGTGCTAGCTGTTGACAAGACACTACACACTGTACGAGCAAAAGTGTTTTATCTACGATTCCACCACCACCACCAAGAAAGAAAAAAAAAAAGAAAAAAAAAAAAACACTGCAAAAAGCATTTTAGGAAGCCAATGGTGGCTGAGAGCAGCTGGGCGTGAACGCAGGCACACCAACACTCTAGGGGTTGGAGAGCAGCGTTTTAGCACCTAGGAGGGAGGTGTAGCCAGACTCCCCCACAGGTTATAACAGAATGCAATGCTCAGAGTCTAAAGCAGCATATTGGCCATCATTGGCCAGGAGATATTTGATCCCTGAAACCGCATTTCCTGCTAATTGTCTATCTGCAAGGTCTTCCAACCGTCCCAATGCATCCACCACCAAGCAGCATTACACATGAGTGGATTTGACTGTTTACAGCAGTTGAAGTAGTAGCCTACCTGCCTCACACCTTGTCACAATAATCTGTTAATCTGTGGAACACGTCACAATGGTGATCATCGGGAGACGTGATCTTTGTCTATCCAAAGTCTGATATGGAGTGAAATTTAAGTTTGAAAGGAATCATGATGCAGTTTGGCTGCGATTCACCACTTCACCATTTGCGTCGCCAATTTCTCCTTTTGCCAATTTACCCTGTCTCCACTAAATTTTTTTAATAGATCCCAACTTTTGCGGGGAAAGTGATGTGCGCACGTTTCAGGCATCATTTTGTGCGTATGCAAGCTTAATAAATAGGCCCCAAATCCGTAATGTGAATTATTAATAAGTGAAATAGCCAAAAAGCTATAAGGGCCCACACTACAAGTCCCCGCCCCCTCTGTAATGTGACACTGACTCTGTGCCAGGGAATGAGGTTAAATTAGCTTAACTAACTTAAAACAACATTTGATATGTGTTCAACCCATTCACAATGCAAATGTGAGTTATGCAAAAAAATATTTCTCATTGTTCCAACCCTCTGTCCAGGATCTGGTCCAGAACTGCTGCAGGAACCGGTCTCATAGCCTTATCAGACACTTCTCTATACCTCTTCATCAACTTTTTGAACTGGTGCCATCAACCAGATGGTACCACTAATGTAGCAGCCAAACCAGCAGACTGCTACACAGCTTTCTGGAACAAGCTTT